>JAODKE010000051.1:13643238-13657509 GCA_026779605.1 Mormyrus hasselquistii
TGCAAGCTGAATCCTTAGGTTCCTTTAAATCAGAGCTAGATAAGATTTTAACAACTCTGAGCTATTAGTTAAGTTCTAGCTCCTCTCGTTTGTATATTTCTTATGTTCTTATGTTCTCCCCTCCCAACCCCACCACTTTCCATTTCAGTGCTTCTGGGCTAAAATCATTCTTTGGGCCCTACCTACACCATTATATGCCTCTGTAACAACCAAAAAAGCTCTGGGGCCCCTTATGACAGAGCACTCGGTTAGCACATGCAATAGTCTAACCTTGTTCACTCCACCAGGGTTGCAAATTAAATTCCTTCCTATGGTTCAATGTGTGAGGAAACTGAAAATATTCCTATCGGACTGGCATTCCTAAATTTCCCAAACTGTGTGGGCCCGTTGTCACACTAGCGCCCCATCCAAAGTGCACCCCCCCTCCCCCCCGTGTCTCCTGGGACAGGGTAAACACATTCCTAAGAATAGATCATATCACATCACACAAAAAAACAAATTCTGCTTAGATTTACCGATGCAATCATTGCGGAAATTACAAAGCCCTGATAAAAAAAAATAACTTGAACATTTATCATTTTTTAAAATGATACTCAGCCTCACTTAAAATGTGGGACTTTAGAGAGACGAGGGTGGAACGGCAGCTCTGCTCTGTGCCAGCAGACTTTGCATGGGTCTCCTACCATAGACATGTGGTGAGCCCTCAGCCGCCTGCAACAGAGTCCAGCACCCTGAGACTCTGTGCAGGATAACCAGCTAGAAGCTGGGTAGAAACATGGAGAAGAGACTGTAGTGGCTTCCTCTATTATGAATTGTGCTCAGAATTTAAAAAAAAAATGGTGTCTGCAATTTCATTATATAAATCTGAAGGTAGCTTGGGGAATGTGTCAATAATGTCAAAATTGCTCCCGTGAACGAGGTTTTAAATATTCTAAAGGGAAATGAGAATAGTATCCGTCTATAGTGGCAAAGTAATGTTAACTGGGGGAAAAAAATATGAAATATGAAGACGGCAACTTAGCATTTACCACCACAGTGCAGAAGACCAGACATACATTGCATGTTAGGGATTACAGAAATGTGTGCAATCCCACAGAAAATTTGATGATTACTGGTGCAATTTACCAAATAAACCAAGACTGAATAATTGTTACGGCTTATTTGCACTCAGGATGAAAATGACAAATTTTCCAGGGAAGCGTCCCGTTTCCATTTCAACGTCAACAAAAATTTATCTCACCCCCAACCACCCCTCCCCAGTGATCCTGATATCCAGGCCCTCCCTGCCCCTCCTGGAAAGGATGGTACCATCCAAATATGGACTATGAAGGGGCACCACAACAGCACGCTGCCCCTCGGTGTGTTTAGACTGATTGCCATTTTGCTCCATCAAAAGTGACGGAGCCCTGATAACAATCAGTTCACAGCGCCGCCAATAAAACATACAGCGTCCGGGGGGGGGGGTTTGGGGGGAATAGGACACCGACTCAACGCACTTCATCAGAGTATGTGCACGTTATCGTCAACCTTTTGTTTGTCCATTTTTAGCCTTGTGGCAGAAAAGTACTAAGTAGCCGAAGGCCAGTCTTTGGTGTGACGTAACCGCGTACAGCTAATGGAGATGAGTCAGTGAGGCACCCTCCTGCTTTTTCCTATGATTTTGGCTTAAACACTCGACCCAGATTACGACAAAAAGAACGGTCAAAACAGAACACATTTCCTGCAAGTTGTTTGATCTCTCTTGTTCTGCATCCTGCAAACATTGTTTTTTTTTTTTTCTTCTTTTGGTGCCACCTTCCGCTGCATAGGGGAAGGCCCCGCTTTGTCGTTGTCACAGGAACTGTGACATGCTACGGCAATCAGGCTCCATCTTAACTCAATCCGGCTCGATTGCAAAGCATCCATAACAATGACCCGAATAAGTAATAATAACTATGTTTAAAATTATTATGCATATATAATTTAATCCTAATTGTTGAATTGCTCATTTCACAGCTTTTTAGTGTTTTTGCATGTATAAACCTGCTGTATTCAGGGTCTTACGAGGCCACTACATAATACTTGTAATATATTACATTGTATAATAGCTAGGTAACAATTGGAATCAATAACGCAACTCACTATTGGACCTCTTAAAATTAATAGTATATTTATTACCATTTTACTTGAAATTCTTAATTCAACACAGCATATTTAAGATCCACAAGAACACAGCAGCAACAAAAATGGATCCAACACAATTCATACATAATTTGACTCCATTTTCAGTACTTTTCAACGCTCCAGCAATTAGCATACTGCTGTAAGCTGTGTACTTTCTAAAATGAAAGCAAACATTCACAGTGAGTTGCTAGTGGCTTTTCTTCTGGGCGAAAAATAGATGTGCAAAGGCTGGGTGAAAAAACAGAAATGTGGCAGGGTACATTAAAAAAAAAATATATATATATATATATAGCACACATTCTCGAGACCTCCTGAGACAGACCGTGCACACACGTCACACATTCCCCAGGCTCTGCCCTTATGACGCTGGCAGGTTACTCTCTTGCGGGCTGCTTGCTCTTGTTTTGAATGCATGCTGTCAACTTTGTCTTTGGGAGAGAAGAACAGGAAAACAGCAACTGAAAACTCTACGTGCTTCAGCTTCGCTGTAGTTCACTGATCATGTGCCACAGGAACTTGATACTACAAATGTAATAGAAAAAACAATAGTCTCCAGGTCTCATACGAACCTTTTCTGAACATTAACTGACGGAAAATGTCTCAGATGTTACGATAGCCATTTCATGATTTGCGACTTTGACACAAAAAGAAGTCCAGCCAACATTCCTCCCCAATTAGGCATCACAGATTAAACTTGCAGAACAAATGAAGAATAAGCCTAACAACAGTCCTTTGTTAGGCAACAGGCGTAGTGATAGGTGACATTAACCCCTTCGTATGGCTTCACATGGCAGGCACCTTTAGCTTTTCTCTGGGCGGTTTCGGTTCAGTACCGCCCTCGGCTTGAACTCCAGCTTCTCCTTCAGGCTAGTGACCTGAGTTACGTCCTGCCCCACAAGCTCCTCCAGTTTCCGGTCCTCCCTCTGCTCCAGGATCCCCCTCTCCTCTTGCTGCCGAGCCGGTGTGCCCCGAATGAACCACTCTAAATTATAACCCACAGCCCCCACCACAAAGGCTACTGGGAAGGTTACGTAGGGTGCGTACGTTCGCATGGCGGTCCACAACACTGGCCACATATCGGCACGCTGGACCACAACTGTAAAGTAATTAAATAAACAAATACGCAGCTTGTGTTAACGATGCTTCGTTCAGTTTCCATACAAAAAACAATAATACACAATATAACTTCCGTTAAACTTCACCGGAAAGTACGCAGCCATTTGTAAGCGAAGTAATGTGAAAATCAAGCATAGCCACTTTGTGGCAACACCACCTTCCACATCTGAATGCATAGTTAAATCTTAATGCTGTAACTTATTAATTTATATTACCACCGGAATAACTACGGTGCTACATATCTAAAAAAGCCACAGGCAAAACCATGACAACTAAACTAATGGGAAACCATAGATATGTGACCGTCAGTAGAAGTGCACGTCTTTCATACGTTTAATTGTTCTGTAACACGCTTCGCAAGCATTGCGAAACAAAATCCATGTTATGGCGTTGTTGTAGGTCACATATACCAAGACAGAACCGTATATGCCAGCCAGTCTCCAGCGGTTCAAAAACTTACTCACCTTTACGAATACAGCAAGACAAACCGCACTTCCGCCTTCAGGAAGCCCGCCCCCAACTCCGATTGGCTTAGTTCCTGATACGCCAATGGCTGAACGATTTGTCAGTTTGATGAAACGCAACTTACGGTGGTGCGAGTTGGACAAAAAGGTCATCAACACGCGTTGCGGGCTCTTGACTGCATACCCCTCCCTCAAATAGACTACATCTTATAGCAATAGCCTGTTGTTTTCTGGTAATTTAACATTTTTTTTAATTCTGTTATTTAATGTTCTGTTAGCCTTATTGTTTTGTTTTATTATTCTTATTAGCTTGAAAGTATGCGAGTTTTGCTCTGCCACTGGAAAAAAACATCGATAGGCAACGTATATCCACAAATTAAGTTATCAAAGTAAATAGTTAATCACAATTAAACGTTGTTTTGTTTAAGAATGCTACAATGGATCCAATATATAAATGGAAAATGTCATGAATAGTAATATAATTTATTTAAAAAAACTGATTCTGCCGTAATCACCAAAAAAGCACAGAGGCTGACACAAATGCTATCTTGAACCTTTTTTTGTTGTCACTTTTAAACGTGTATAGTGTATGTGTAACAATAGAGATTCAGAAATAAAGTATCGTTTTCTCGACAAATTCATTTAACTAGCACTGGTACGTCGTCGTCTTTTGTATTAGGGAAATTAATTTATGGAATTACAGCACTGAGGAAGAGCCAAGTTCATAGCTTAAAGCAGAAGTAAAGTGATCGAGGGAACCCGGGTATTGCATACTAAATAAATGATACTAATTGTAAGTTGTTAAGCCGACTGAAGCATGGTTGAATGACAGGGGTTTTCAAAATAAAAGCCATTCAGGCATCTTTTCAACTCGAAGAACCAGTAGATCCAATTTCTCTGCAATTTTTTCTTTCATAGCCCCGACTAGCTGATCCGATTTAGGTATTGTCAGACCACATTCCTTTAAAAAGGAATTTCGCCGATGTAGGTGCAGCTGGGAGACGTAATTCGACACGGCCTGTACCTGCATGAATTAATTCTCAGCCCTCGGTTAAGGAACTCGTCTGGTCAACGTGACAGAAGAGCTCCTCCGGCTCCACAGATAATGCAATGTTTACCTGGGACTTATTGGTCAGGTTGCAGCGCTGCATTTGACCAAAGGGTGCAGTCTGTTTTTGTTTGCATTGTCAACCTCTTAGTTTTCACAGCTGCTCACTACATGCAATGTATATTTACATTCAGTTTGATGCCATTTCTCATACACAATGCTTTGGTCAGTAAATATACATGCTGCTGCTACTCCACACTGACTCACCAAGTGACTGAGCTCCATGTACTGCCTAAACCGTAAGGGAATTGACGATTATTCACAATCTTATCTACTTTTCTACTACCGCATGGCTTTTAAGGAAGGCAACAGCTGCAAGAGCCGCTGGGATAAATGCTGGCATTGCTATGGTTTTTTTGGACAGGCGGCGTGTACCTGTCAGGTTCTGGCAGGCGACCTGACCAGCACTGTCAGGAGGGAGGGCTGCCATCTGTTTGGCCAGAGCCCAGACGGATATTGTCCCTCAGGTGTGATAACTACCCTGTTTAAGAACCACTCTGCGGGTGCATTCGAAATCGCATGCTAACAGAGTAAGCTTTGAATTGTGTTAGAAGCCTAGTGCCTGTAGTATTTGCATGTTTGCATGAAAATCGCATGCATTAGTTAGGACATACCTGTGGCCTTGCGTATTGTTTGACGCATGTTTACCAGTGGTGAAGCTTTAGCCCCTGGGAAAGTTAAAAACTGTCAATGAAAAAAGTACATAATCTGATCGCCTTGTCTAATGCAACTTGCTATTATTTTCTATTGAAATATTATACAGAGATTCCTCCGCCATATTGAGCTAACAACGTTCTTCGTATGTAGGTACAGTTCCCGTGGCCTTGTGGGATAGCATGACGCCCATTCGCTGCACACTTCAGAATTAAGCCATATGAAGTATGTCATCTGGATACCATTCACCTATTGTCTCATCCATACTGAGTATCTGGCAGAATGTAGTATGCCAGCTAGGCACTGTCCGCCTACCATCTCATCCATACTGAGTATCTGGTATAATGTAGTATGTCATCTGGGTACCATTCACCTATTGTCTCATCCATACTAAGTATCTGCCAGAATGTAGAATGTCATCCGGATACCGTCTGTCCTACTGTCTCATCCATACTGAGTATCTGGCATAATGTAGTATGTCGGACGGGTACCGTTCAACTACTGTCTCATCCATACTGAGTATCTGGATATACTACTCATTTTGCATACTATATTTTGCCTACTACATAGCAAACAAGTATTGCAATTTTGGACACACCCTGTGCTGTGGTGATTACAGAGAGAGACAGCCTCACAATCACTTAAAAAGACATGCATACCATCACTGTACTCGTCTTACTGGTCCTGTCTCCATCATCAACCTCCACACTTAAATCTGCGCCAAGGGCTCAGGCCTGTCTCCCTCCTCTCAAATCCTTTCTCCGTCATCTTCTCGAGAGGGTGGGTGATGTTTCTTTGGAGGCAGGGACTGAGGGCCATGTGTGCTGCCTCCATAAATTCACATCTTATATGTTTTACAGAAGGCTGCACCCTAACAGCCTCTGACTCGCGTTTCCCCAGTCAAGCTGTCAGCTTCAGCGCTGAAGTAAAGCCGTCAAGATTTGGGCGCCGTGCCCTCGCTCGGCTACCTGACAGCTCTGTGCAGTTGAGAGTCCCAGGGGAAGACGCGGGGGCGTGGTGCTGCGAAATTTGCAGCCATTGAACCGATTTTGCACTGAGGAGAGGTGCTGCTTCAGACAAGGAAGCAAAGGGATGTTTCAGGAACATACAGTAGCTTCTGAGTGCAGCCCTAAGTTATGATAGACCTCAGCTGAACTCATTGCAAACACTCTTATGTATTCACACAAGAAACTAGACAAACAGATATGAGTTGTTCATTTTTTCTTTACAAAGCAATAAATATCTATCAGATGGTTTTCAGGTGCTGACAACGTCAGACTTTTAAAATCAATGTTTGTGGCCTTCCAGTGAAGGTAGACAAGACTAACTACTACTCAAGGTCTTGCTGATTTTTCACAATTACATAGGTCATATCTCCCTTAAATTAGGTCAGGATTCAAATAATTCTGAAAAGGAGATGATTATTACAAAGAGCAAATGTATTTAAATGTGCTTTCATGCCTGTTTTATTCTATTATTCAACATTTTAATTAAATATATTATACAAAACATATATACAAAGTAATTTGAGTTTGTCATTAACATATCCAGATGATGCTTAGAAATGGCAGTGCCAAATTATGTGTTCTCTTGTGCAATTACTGTCATAAAACAGCTAATTTTGCTGTTGTAGCTACTGTATCAAGAAATTTCTATTATGATTTTCTAGCCACATACAATTGCTATGAAGAATGCAAATGTCATGTTTGAATGTCTCCCCTAAGATGCATTCCAGTGTTACGTCATTTTATTTAACATTTCCATGGACATTCCAAACTCCTGATAATCTGGTAACCATATTTCAAATTCCACATTGCCAGGCACGGTGAATGGCATCATTGTTGGGTATGTGGCTTTGAATTCTATTAAGCTTTCTTGTGAAGCTCCTCCCACAAACCGAAGACATTTAACCTTATTGGCGAGACTTAGCCGCCAATGTTATGTGTGTGTTTTCATTCACGAGTGTCCCGATACCCCATCCACCTTGGTGGGTGTCCTCTGCTTCCTGGGAAGCATTTCCTCGCTGGCCTGGCCGCTTAAGCCCCGTGTGTAACTGACGGAGGAACGGGCAGTTTGCGTCAGTCTCCATACCTACAGTTTTCTGCCGGTGCTGGAATCATGCACCGTGACGATGTCATTGTGCTGGATGACCAGCTTGCCGGAGGCTTGTTGCTGAGTGGTCTTGGTCTCGGCGGTGACAGTGGGGTCATGCCATTCTGCCCTCCGGCTGAGGACGCGCTCCCAGTTCCAACAGCAGCGGCACATTAGGTAGCCAATCTCGCAGAGACACAGCAGGATGCAGACGACCGAGGAGACGGCCATGAAGATGATGAACACTTTCTTCTCGGTAGGCCTGGAGATGAAGCAATCTACCGTGTTGGGGCAGGGTTCCTGGGAACACGAGTAGAGTCGCGGCACATTGTAGCGGTACATGTGGAAGAAGACGTACAGGAAGCTGATGTCGAAGCTGGCCTTCAGGATAAGGCTGAACAGGTAGGTACACCAGAGGCCTCTCCGCTTCTTGGTTGGGTTGGCGTACAGGCGAACTCCCTTGTTGGCCGCTGAGTACCTCTTGTCCTTCTCCTGGCGGTACTTGATGTGCGCGGAGACCATGAGTGAGGGGCAGATGATGGCGATGAGCTGCAGGGCCCAGAGTCGCGCCGGCGAAACCGGGAACATGCTGTCGTAGCAAACGTTACGGCAGCCCGGCTGAGCCGTGTTGCAGACGAACTGGCTGGCCTCGTCGCTCCACACCTGCTGAGCCACCACCACGAAGATCAGCAGCCGGAAGATGAGGACCAGGGAAAACCAGACCCGACCCAGCACCGTGGAGTGCTGGTTCACCCCACTGATGAGGTCCCACAGGGAAGTCCAGTTCATCTCAGTGGCTGGGGGTGGTGGGGCGATTAGCTGATCCTAAACCAAGGGAAAGAATGTACCCATGTCACCATGTCACCATCCCCATATCTTTCAACTGGCAGAAAATAGTTCACATGCCATAGATTGTTGCAAATTCAGAAAGACTATTGCACCTGAACACCTTTTGTGAATGATAAATTATTACATGCATCACACTTCTAATGATCTATATAATCAACATCAATTAAAATAAAGAGCACAGATTTCAGGATTATTTGGAATCAATACATCTGCCAGGTGTTAAATTTACATTCACTTATATTAAAAATATTTTTAAAATATTAAAATATTTAAAATATTTTACATCTTTACTCAATTGCCTTACTGTATTTTCACATTCTCGTCTATTGGAATCAATAGAGATTATAACTATGTCCATTCACCCACCATCCATTTTCTGAAAACGTTTGTCCTCTTCAGGGTTGCGGGAGGTCTGGGAGGCTTCAGGCACAAGGCAGAGAACAACCCAGGATGGGGCGCCAACCCATCGCAGGGCATAAGGCAGAGAACAACCTAGGATGGGGCGCCAACCCATCGCAGGGCATAAGGCAGAGAACAACCCAGGATGGGGCGCCAACCCATCGCAGGGCATAAGGCAGAGAACAACCCAGGATGGGGCGCCAACCCATCGCAGGGCACACTCACCTATAGCTACATCTGTTGGCACTAATTTATCGTTCTGGAAAAAAACACCCACTGAACACAGCGGTCTGATGATGATCCGAGATCTATCAGAATCTATCAGATCTATCAGCACTGTCATGCTGACCAGTGAGGTGGTTACATGGGATTTGAGGAGATCAGGAGCATGATTGGAAAACAAGATTCCAGGTCACCCTGTAATCCGTTCCTCTTCTTTTGCACATTTGCAAACACCTGTTCAGACCCAGAACCATTAATCTTTCAGAGATGTTCGACTTCCTAAATTAAAAGATTGATGAAAACCTGTCTGTCTATGTGTGATGTGCAGAGTATCAATGTACACATGATATTTACTTAAAGGCCAATCATATTACAGCCTTGTTATGTACGTCCCTGACCTCTCATCTGTATTTCATCTGGTTTTATTCTGGTATGTCTTCTATAGGTGACATACTTGAAACCTCCCACCCGTAGACCTCTTTGATTTATTCCTGGCAGCGCTAAGACCATTAGGGTCTCGTCAACTAATAGTGTCAAGACTGAAAAGTAAGCAAGACCAAAGGGCATTCAGCTATTCTGCTGCTCATACCTAGAATCTACTCCCTGAGGAGACCAGAAATGCGCCAAATAGCCACCACCTTCAAAATCAGGCTGAAAACATTAACAATTGCTACAACTTGATCTTATTTAATGTGAAAATGTGCTAAATAAATAAACTTGTCTTGTCTATAAAGCATGGACTTACTCAGGCTAAATCCCCATTTGACCACTTTTGCTGTTACCAGTCCCCTCCCCCAGTCACCAGCTACATCGGCAAGGCACATTCAGGGTCTGACAAATAAAACAGCCCAGGGGCTTCCGAGCATTTTATTGCGCCTCTGACTTCCGAAAATATGATGAGCTGTCGGCAGAGTCGATACTGCTTGCCAAAGGTATCCAAATGGGCAAAGAAGACAACCAATACCTCTGAAGCATAAAAGCCAAGAATGTAGATTTGGGTATGGGAAGAGGGACATGCAGGAGTACCGTGTGTATTTAGGAAGGCAGAGGGTTCAGGGCTGATTCGGTCTCTATCAGGGCTGAAACCAAAGCAACACCCTTGTTCAAACCTACTGGTTTCATATTTTGGGTTCCATAAGTACTGAGGCATCCTGAAGCTAGAAGCATACATCAAAGGCAGGATACGCACTCCACCCGGAGACAGCTGCTGCTTAGCTACACAGAAAGTGCGCTATAAACCAAAACACGAAAGCTGTCTTACCTGCCTTGGTGAGCTCGCCAGCAAACTTCAGCGCAGAGTCCAGTACGGAGACACAGCAATAGACTGTCACGCTCTGCACGCCAGAGCAGCGTAACCTGACAGGACTTGTGTCTCATCTCTTCAATGGGGAGGCACCTGAAATAGATACCAAGCAAGCAAGAAAGGTATGAGGTAATGGGCGGGGCATGTGCGTGGTTACTTTGAGAAACAAATAGATAGAAGCTTGAAAATAGCATGCAAACACGTACAGTCACGGCGATTCACAAACAAATGCGGCACACCCACGTCGAAGAAGCATATCTCTTTACAGTAAGACTATTTCTTCCATTTTTCGTGGCTTTTCGTTTTATTTCTCATGTGAATAGACATTTAAACGATGCTCATCTTCTCATGCAAGATGATGCTCTTATTTTAAGTTTATGTTTATACTCTTCAACCCAGAGGATCAGTATTGGATTTATATTAATTAATTAATGATTAATGTTCAGTTGTAGAACTCTTTTTGTCACGTTGCCCCAACTCTATTGTCAATCAGACCTTGCTACTCAGAGTCTACTCATCGGAAACCATGACAAAGCTACTCATTGTTTACTCATTGTTGGGCGGGAGAATTATACCATTCGATTGTTTAGCCTCAGAGCTGGACTTTTATGAGCATGCAATGTTCTTGGTGCCAAGACGGGTTTCTGATTTATTGCGCTCCATAGACTGAGCATCTCCTCTCCCCCTTTTTCCGTGTGACTAAAACAGTAACCCAACTTTTGCAATACAAATAACAAAAGGGAATATTGAGGAGATCGCCCTGCCACACACGGTCATGTCACAAGACATGGTGATTACTGTTTACATTCTGCTTCTGCTAGTCAGTTCCCATCTCTCTGCCTGTATTACGGTTTCCTTAAATCATTTTTTTTCCTTAGTAAGCCAGGGTGTGTTTTATCTTGCTCAACATGTTAGTAAAACCTGATTGTAATTGCTGCATCTTCCCTGAAGCAGTGCTGTGTGGGACTTTGTCATGACTGGAATATGAATTGACAGCTTCCTGCGCACGGTTTGTGGTTTTTGGGATTTTTGGGCAGTTTGCTATCAGCTGCGTGGGCCATTAATGGGGGAGGGGGCGGCTGAACCAATCACACGGTATCCCAAGACATGCTGAAGCAAATGATCCAGTCTGCACAGGTGCGGGTCAAATTGTAGATTCACGTATCAAGGATGGATTGTATAATCACCCAGACTGGTGGTTTAGTGCACAGCTGATATGAGGACAGAGGGAGGGAGGAATGATTTCATGAATCTCCAAAAACATGGATATTTCATGCGCTACTTTGCTGGTGGCATGCCATGCTATACCGAGGGTAGGGCCTGTTCACAGGGAATGACGCAGGATGGATACACCATTCACAACTATAGGCAATCTGATGAAATCAAATGGGGGAAGGGTGAGACCCAGGGAGAACATGCAAGCTGCACAAACAAGGACCTGGACTTGAAGCCCGCGCCCCGAGCTGTGAGGTAACAGTGCTAACCGCTACACCATCACACAGGCTGCGCTAGTTTGTATGCAACAAAACAGAAATATTTCTGTTTGCCTCCCGCCTTCAGGGTCGAGATTTTGAATCCTTGTCCCACCTCCCACGCTCCTCCTGTTTGCGAGTTTTTCCTGTGTCGCGTGAGTCTCCCCTAAGATCCAAAGATCTGTGGTCTGGCTGAATGTCTTCTCTAAATTCCTGCGGAGGGCGGATGCCTCATTTGGGCTGCCGCTTGCCGCCTGGGCCGGGTACCTGTATCTATGACCGGAATAAGCCTTTATAGATGCATGGGTGATTCCTTTCTCGTCATATATGAAATAGATATAGTTTCTTTATGTGTTAATGATCCAGTCTCATAATCCATACACTCTGCTTTTTACACACAAATCCCAGCTAGCGTTCCATCAGTGTTTACTCCTTTCCTGTGGATTATGGACAATGGAGATTAGAGGTTAAAACAGAAGTATTATCATATAAATATTACACATTTTTTTCCTATCCTTGAATGATCAATGAAAATTTAATCAGAGGGGGAAGAAAACTTTATTTTCCGATACATAATGATAAAAAATGAACTGTGAGGCTATAAGGGGAGCGTGAAGTCGCAGAACTAATTACCATTTTTGTGGCACTAATTGCCGTAGTTATTGTAACATGCATTTTATTCTGTTCCACTGACCGTGCAACATTTTAAATGGTTGGAATTGCACTCTGGCAAGCTACCGGTTGCGGTCAGGATTCACAGGGCAGACTGATACAAGCAGAAGAAACTCCAACTGACTCCAGCTGCTCAGTATGGAAGAAGACTTTAATATAAATGGGTGACATTTGATAAAATATTCGTTCGCCTTCCTCTTACGGATGCCATTTTCCTGTTTATTTGGAAAGCTCTGTTCCTCTGGGCTTCTATTTGATTGGCTGACGCAGAGAAGAAAAAAGAGATAGAGCGGGGGAGGGAGAGAGAGTTATGGATGAGAGACATGAGGGTGTAGGTTGAGGGAGTTGGGGGGGCGGCAGAAATCACTGTGTGGTGAACAGCGTGCAGAGACAGCTGGACCAGGGGGACCCAGGAAGATGGAGTGATGAGCTTCACGCCACTGATTCTAACTTTCTCTCCTGTCAGCCCCTGTCCCTGGGACTGTACCACTGTTTACCATCTTCTGAAAGGTGCCTGAGTGCCTGGTCCACACCGGTATTGCCAACTTGCGTTACACCTGCGGAGAGAATAGTAAACAAAAAAGGAAATGTTGAGTCAAAGAACAGCTTTAGTACCAGAAGACCTCAGTGTCATGGAGAGTCAGCAAGAAGGCTCTCCAGGTGACTTTGTTGTCCTTCAGCTACCCCTTTGAGTGTGCACAAACACAGCGTCTCCCTCTCCCTCCCTCGAGATCCGCCCCGGGGGGGCTCTGCTGTAGTTGCCAGTGTGGCCGTCCTCTCGGGTAAGGTCAGGTGAGAGGCATTAGGACGGAGGTTTGTCATTGAAGGTTGGCCTCCAGCATTGACACTCTGTCCTGATTACCGCAGATCACCGAAGTGCCGGGACGCCAGGATAACTGGGCGGGGGGGTGTGGTATTTATGGATGTATGTATCGTCTGTATGACACCGGTGACAACTTTCTGTACTTATATGTGCAAACTCCTGTATTTCTCCTGGTGCAGTGGGGCCATGGTGGTGCAGCGGTTATCACTGTTGCCTCCTCCTCTTGGATCAGGGTTCAAAACTCTGCCGTCGCTCTATGTGTGTGAAGTTTGTATTTTCTCCCTGGGTGATCATGGGGATTCCTCCAGTTGCCCCACCACAGTCGAAAAACATGCCTGGGCAGATTGCCTATATGTGTGTGGTCCAGGTGTACCTTCCCTTGTGGGGACCAAATGTCCCCACAACGTGATGAATGCCCATTTTCTTTTACATTATGGAGATCAGTTTCCTGTTCCCCATATGGTAAAGCAGTATTTTATAAAAATCCATGACTGCAATGAAAAAAACTAAAAATGTGAAACTCTTTTTGCTTGGTTACTTATGGTTATGGTTACGGCTGGGTAGGGATTAAGGTTGTCATAGTAATCATTGCATTTTTCCCATAGAAATGAATGAGCGGTCCCCAAAAATGTGATTAAACGACTGTGTGTGTGTGTGCGTGTGTGTGTGTGCACACCCCCTTTGATGGGTTGGCTTCCCTGCTTTACACTTATGGGCTCTGGACCCCCATCGCCGCACTTATCACACTCCTGGCATTTACTCCCCTCTGTTGTGTATCTTGTATTTATTAGCTGTCTATAGTCCTGGTGTCTTCAGCAGCAGTTTCTGTGGACATGTGGTAATAGAGATTGTGATTTTGAAGGCACAGGTTTCAGATTTGAGTTGAATACTCACTTGATGATAAGTGAGCCTATATCCCCCCCCACTACAGCTAA
>JAODKE010000051.1:13660976-13674552 GCA_026779605.1 Mormyrus hasselquistii
GGGGGTTCAGAGGGGTGTCCTTCCCTCCTCTCAAAAAAAAGCGCCTTTTGTTTTTAAAGACCCCCCCCCCCCCCCCCCCCCCCCCCCCAGCACTTTTACATACGCGGGAGAGCCTTGGGGATGAATTCTGTGAGACCGGAGCGCACACTGCAGTGCTAAGTGCTTCTGGGGCGCGCTGGAAGGGCCGCCGTTGCTGTCAGCCTCTAAAGTGAACCTGGCATGTTATTCATGGCCTGCAAGGCCCCTGAATTAGGCCCCCGAAGGTGGGATGGGAACGAGGCAGGACCTGGGAAAGAGAGGCACAGAGACAGCCAGGCCCATCAGATGATGCCTGGATCTGGAGAACGTCAGCTTAGCTCCTTATTGGCTGGGGTCTAAGTGGACCCCAGCGAGGCCCTGAGATTTGCCCATGCCACAGGAAGAAGGGCCCAAAATGAACAGGCACTCATGTTTCCCCCCCGAAACCCGATAAAATTCACACTTAGAGCTATGATAATCTTAAAGAAAAAAAAGTCTTGTCTCTCCCCTAACAGCACTGTCCAGTAGAGAGATCCATTACGCTCTTCCTTCAGCTGATGAATGGCCACATATCCAAGCATCCCACATGTGCAGAACTCGACAAATCTCGTAACCTGTGCTCATTAATCCACCCCAGCTGGGACGAGATTTTGCATGTCGCTCTAAAGGATATATACGTAAAGAGAGCCGTTTTGCTGGGCTGTGACGCACTCTGGTCCAGGAGACAACCTGGTAAATGGCAGTTGCCGGAACGCCGTTACGGCGTGATGACTAAGAGCTCTACTCTCCTGAAAAAAAAGCTACCGTACCCTGCAAATATAATCCATCTGCGTTGCCCTGGATACGAGCTATGAAGATACGCTATACACAGGGAGAAGATGTGATAACAGAGGAGAAGCCAGAGCTGAAGTCACACAGGCCACATTAAGCTGGGGCTTATAAGCTGCTGAAACAGCCTGCTCATGCACTTAGTGACCGGAAGGAACTAATAATAGTCTAAAGATTATCGCTTTGCCTTAAACAATCGTGTAAATCTGAGTTTTAAGCCGCTGGTCCTTAGCAGATAGCCTCATAGTTCATTATTCTCAAAAGTTTGATTGAAATGAATTTCAAAAGACCCATGATCACACATCGCTTCAGTTTCAATACCCGTGGGAATAATTAGATAAGCTTAATTCAAAAGCAAGTGCATATACTTTTGTAAAATGTGCATTAAACGAGATCTGAGGACAGTTTCCACTAACTATAATCAGTAAGATTTTGTTTTTTATCTACCATTTAAGTCACAAAACTCCTTGGTGTTAAAGTTGAAATGTAAGAGTCCAGAGGCCTTTACCTTCAGATGTCTTTTGAAGACAATTAACAGCTGATTCTTCTGAGTCAACCGCAGCAAATGTTTGTTAACGTGTCACATGCCTAGAATTAATCGGGCTAATTACTGCAGTGGGAAGGATCGACGCAATTCTCTCATCAAGTGCTATGGCTCGTTTCCGGAACGTTTTGCCAGGGTACAGGGACAAGGGGACAATTCCAGGGACATCAAGGTCCCTTTTTTGGGTCTTCTGCACACTGCAGTTTTTTTTCTTTATGTAGCATTATGACAAAGGACAGGGGAAAAAGCATTTCTGCGCTGGCATTGTAGACCATGCTGTATGATGCCTTTCCACGCCATTTCCTTTACATTTTCTGCTCATTGGTACGTTTTATGGTCTTTGGGGAGTGGGACTCAGCGAGTTAGGACACCGTGCTTGTCACCCGAAGGTCGGCAGTTCAAACAGCAGTATTGCCATCAGGCCCTTGAGCGAGGCCCTTAACCTCCCAGTTACTCCTGGGTCTGGCTGACCCTGCTTTTTCAAAAAGCGTACATTGCTCTGGATAAAAGAGTCTATTAATAAAATAAATGTAATGTCCTATGTGTTGGGCTGCAGGTAGCGCTGCAGGCAGAGTTCAGTTCTTCAGATGTGAGGCAGGCATTGCTGCATCGAGTTGTGATGCCCCACTGCCCTACAGGTGCCCCCTGGTGCCAAAAATCCAACGTGCCCAGGAATGAGATTTTAAAAAGGAGCAACATGAGGCTGACATGGATAGAACAGCATTTCACTCTGTTCCAGAACGCAGCACTCCTGTGTATTTTCACGCTTTCAGCTACGGCTTTGGCCAGCTAACGCTCACGGGATCTGGGTGTTTTTTTTACGAGACTTTTACACTGTAGATGAGATCTCTCTTTGGTGAGAGTTAAGAACACAGAAGGTATGCTTTAAAAACAAGTGACTCATGGATATCTAATGACAAGCAGAGAGCTCTGCTTTTTTCTGCAGTGGTAATACCGTCATCCATAGTGACTTGCACAACTATACTTAAGTGTGAACCTGAGGGTCATGTTAAGTACTTGCTGAAAGGAAAATCCAAAACTGCTTTGCTGCCTGCAGACAGGAGATAACTTACTAATTTTACTAGGTAAGGACAAGTCCACCACATGTCCCAGGATGTCTGGACATTCTAGCCTGAATTATGAGGTCATGGGGGATTTGAACCAGCAACCTTCTGATCACAGGGTCCTGACCCAGCAAACCACTAACCATCCCACTCCCCGACTGATCATTAACGCTTAAGACATAGCAATGTGCTCTCCTGATCAGAAACTGCATCGCAGTCAGAGTCAGCATCGCCACTTTTTATTGATACAGAATGCTACTGTTGCATATGCCATGACAATAAACGGCTAACAGCTAGGATATAATGCAGACAAAGGATAAATACAAGATTCAAAGTATGCGACGGAGATGAGTGAATGCAGGGAACATGCTGAATACAGTATATAGTTTGTGTAAATTCAAGTTGTGCAATGTTGAAAAATACAGAATACAGATGACATACACATGATGTCTTTCTTGTTCTGCATATATGTGCATAAATTGATTTATTTTGAATTCAATTGCATTTAACATGCTTTTTGTTTTTTAACTTTATTATATATCAATCGATTTCTCTCCTCCTTTCAGGGACATGCGGAAGAATTCATACGGCCGAAGATGTACTGAGTCTCTGAAGCGAGCAGGACCCATGCTTTCTATACGCTGCCTCCATTAGACTCAGACACTGACTGGGCAGCTCCGGCCTGGCCCGCAGTGACCCGGGGGGGCGGAGCCCTGTGCGGAATGCAAATCCAGCAGAGATTCTCCGCTGCCACGCGCACTCAATCTTCACTGTAGCAGCTCACCAACCCTGCAGTGCCTCCTAATCATAACTAATGGGCAGAAATCTGGGGGTTTGTTAGGCCGCGGAGCCCGGGGTCTGAGCGACATCGGGAGGAGCTCAGCTCTCATGCCTGTTGCCAAGGAACTAGGGGCGGATTGAGACAGAGGGAGGGGCAGGCCTTTTGACCGCCATTGTATTGAGTGTCTCGGGGTGAGAGGGGTATGATATTTACAGCATCAATAAGAGGGCAGCGATGAACAATTAAAAAAAAAAATTACCAACAAAAAAATTAATGCAACTCGATGGAAGCTTATTAATGAAAGTCTGAATTACATCCCCGATTTTATAGAATGAAAATGTGATTTTAAGGCTAGGTGAACTTGGTTACCCGATGAGTGCTGAGGTCTGATATCCACTAATGAGCCGCACTTAATGTTACGTCACTGGCAGCCAAATCTCAGCGTGCATCGCGACGTGTGAGCCGAGGGGCCCTCAAGGATTTGTAAAGGAAATGAAAAGGCAGGAACTTATATCTGAGTTTTTCAACAGCAAACAGGGAAGTGGACATGACTGTGTGTGCCCCCCCACCGTTGTGTTTAGGTGCCTGACGTCCATCTGGGTACAGTATCCTCGCAACAAACAAAACCCTATGGACTACGGGGATGGAACATGCCAGAAAAAAATCCTCCCCTCCACCAGGTAGATCTGTTTGCTCAAAAGCAGCACATTAGCATCATGTGCAGTTTTGGATTGTTATAAGAAAAAAACAATAAAAATACATCCTTTATGATAAGTTTGGCCCCTCTGTAAATGTCCTTGTGCTGTTTTTGATGAACAGGATATTGTGGGCAAATGAGTTCTTTATGTAATGGGGTTGTTGCCTTCACAGCCAACCTCCCCTTATCTAGCGCCATGGCCTGCCCCCCCTCCCCCCCCCCAGAGGTCTTAGGGAGCAAAACCTTAACAAGTGCAGAGGGAGAAGAAGAGAAACACTATTGTTTTAATTACCTCCATGGCCACTCCTGAAGGAAATTAATCATTTAGTCCTTTAAGAAAAGCCCTCTTAATTAAATGCCATGGAAATTATTTTTATTATGCTATGAATGAATCTAATTACCATGAATTCACAGGAAAAATTGCAGATCTCTGGTAGAGGAGGGGGCATAGAGGTGTTTTTGGTGGCGGATAAGGAGCTGCTTTGGTAGTGAGAGGATGTTTAAGAGACAGCAGGAAGGGGTTTGCATGGAGTGGGCGGCGGATATCCTATGAAACAAAACACTGACCTGGGTTTGCATGTTTGAGGAAAAGAGACATTTTGACCAGGCACCTGCTAATTCAAGATGGACAACCTATTTCTGTTTTAATGATGCAGCTGGCAGTGGGTTGCCACGGAGACTCACAGGAGAGGTGCTCTAGGGACACTGACCAGTCATCAGTCAGGTATTATCGCTGGTGAGGGGGTGGATGACATGTACCATCTTGCCAACCCCCCCATATATATATATATAGTGTGTACATGGCAGCCTTCAAATGGACTTTTTACACACTAATCATATAATCCAACCAACACGTTTCATGTTTTCATGTAAATAAATTCAAAAACCTTGTTCAAGAAAGGCTTATATAGTAATTTTATAGTACATATTCAAGTTGTGACATTATCATAAATCCGCTGATCAGCCTGCAGACAGACCATCAACTAGATTCACATTTTATGTCTTCATTTGCAAGGGAAAGTGGAAGAACGTCTGAAAGTGTGTCTGATCCACCTGGCCTGTATGAGAATCAGCTGCTCAGAAAGGTGATAGTCATAGACAGAGAAATCACTCTATTCAACTCAATTCAATGTATTTTTATATAGCGCCTTTCACAACAGAGTCTCAGTGTCTGTCAACCCTGTCCTGAGGGACCCACAGACCGCCCACGTTTTTGCTCCCTCCCAGCTCCAAGCCAATCAGCAATGCCAAATACCTGGTAGAGGTGTACTGGGACCTAGGTGGGGGCAATAATGTGGACTGTGGGGGCTGAGGAACAGCAGTATCTGAATATGTAATATAATTTTAGAATTATAAGCAAGTGATTTCTTCTGGGATGATTAAAGTATCCTGATCCTGATCTTAATAAAATGATCAATGTATCATGTAACTTAAGGTTAAGGTTAAGCATAAGGTTACTTTATTGTCATCAACAGCTTTATACATGTACAATGTGTGATGAGACAACGTTTCCCTACGGCTCTGGTGCAACATCTACTGTGCGACACTGAACGTCACGTTCAACAGCGCAAAAAGGTGCAAACAAGCAACACAATATAGTGTAAAAGGTGCGATAACATCACAGTGCACAACAAGTTACAATGAATAGACGGAACAATAAATGGAGAGAACAGTACACAACACTCCAGTATCATTTGAGTGGGGAGCCTTAGTGACCGGTATTGCACATATTGTAGTGGTCCTTCACTATGTTTCTGGCTCTGTTGTAGCAGCGGATCTTGAAAACGTCTTTCAAGTGACGTAGGGGCACGTCGATAACCTTCTCAGCCGCTCTCACTATCCGCTGCAGATGGTTCCGGTCCGAAGCCTTGCGGTTCCCGTAACAGACAGTGATGCAGCTGGAGAGACGGCTTTCGATGGTGCTGGTGTAGAATGTCTCTCTCTGGATCTCTGGTGGTAGGCGCGCTCTTTTTAGTCTTCGCAGAAAGTGCTGCCGCGGACGAGCCCTCTTGGCTTTAGAGGAGGAGTGGAGGGACCAAAAGAGGTTTTCCGTGATCAGAGGTGGATTTTTCAGGTTCCAGAAGGTAAAAAATCCAAACCAGGATTTTGTTTCAACCAACTAGTTGCGTACTCTGTGACTGTGACTCTTTATGTTCAACTGGTTGGTTGAAACAAAATCCTGGTTTGGATTTTTACTTTCTGGCCCTGAAATGCCCGCCTCTGTCCGTGATACGGACTCCCAGGAACTTGATGTTTTGCACCCTCTCGACAACAGCACCGTCGATGGTTAGAGGTGGACGCACAGTGCTTATCATGAACGTAAACATGCGCCTTATGGAAATGTACGTTGCAGTCGTTGTTGTCGCTTTGTGTCAGTTGTGCGGCAAATCCAAACAATTCAGCAAATCACCTAAATTTTATGCTCCAGATTTTACACATATGCATCGTTTTGGGATGTCTGGATGTTCAGCCCAGTCACACTGACAGCCTGATTGCCCGAAATGAGTCGCGCATAAAAAACGTAATCTTTGGTGTGACTGAATGATGTGTGTATCTGACAAACAACCATTGAGCTGGGCTTAGAAGTCCTTAAAAAAACTCAGGAGACGAATAAATGTTTTGCCACCGGTATCTAAATCTTTGCTGTTTGTGTGGCACATCTTGTCACATGTTGTAATAGAAGATTGACAGGCAAGATGTGTGTTGTGCATGATAAGTCAATACATTTTGAAAAGCTGTAATACTCTCAGTTATTAATCAATTCAACAATTTTTGTTTTGTGGGGCTACAAAATGTGAAAATGTGACACGCCTCATACGAGCTTCCACGGTTTTTGACAGTGCGTCTGCACCATGAGGAACAGGGTGCGAAAATGCGGGGTGAGACCAAACTGCTGCTTCTCCCTAGAAAACAACCAAGTTTAGAATTAGGTAAAAAAACAAAAAGTCTCACCCTGTCGGCTTCTGTGCAGTATCTGTTACAGCCTGTAACATTTAAAGCAGTTAACTTTGAAGAATAAGCTTTCATTGAGAACTTTGGAATTGCCTGCAGTGTCGCCACTTAAGAAAGCTTAACCTGCTTCCTGAATTAGCAGAGGTAAGAGTGAACTCTGGGGCATCAGCAAGGGGTAAGAGTCAGTTCTGGGGCAACTGTCCCCACGTAAATGGAGAGGGTAAGAGAACAGATACCTGGTCAGGTTTTCAAATGGAAAAAGGAGGAGGGTTTATATACATATTACAATATGTTTGTACGTAAACAGGGCGTAAGACAGCACACAAGGGAGTGGAATAAATTTAGTGACTAAAATACAACAATAAAGAGACAAATAATAATAATTGACCAAATGAGCCTCCGTGAGTCCCTGAGTCAGCGGTAAACACATCCGTCGCAGTGCTGGAAACTCGGCTCTCCCAGGTTGGCTGTGCCAGGGAAAGCCTGGATGTAAGTAAATTTACACACGGATTTCTCTGACTCCACTAGAAGGTGCCACTGACCTGCTCTCGGTCTGGGAGGATTGGGGTTAAGGAGTCAGACAGCATAGCAGATTACACTGCGAGGTGCCCCGGGTTCGAGATGTTGTGCTGCAGGTTAAATGAGGAGGGTAAGGAGGTATAGGAGATGAGGTAACTGGCTGATTCCTCTCCCAGACCCCTATACCCAGCAAGGACGTGGCAAACCATCCCATGCCCTGTTTGGAGCAATTAGCAGGTGCCAGACGAAGTCCTATTACCATCTGCTAATTGCCTTGTCTTGTGCTGATCGCCGCCCTGCTGGTGCACAGTGGACCTTCGTGTCACATTTTTTTTTCTTACCCTTTTAGGTATACAGATTGGTATCTCCTAACCATGGCCCTCACGACACACACAGTATTTTTGGCCTAAGTGAGACTTAATTAAGATATTAATTGAATGCACTACACAAGGCAGATCATGTGAATGAGTTACTGAGTTACTAGAAGACCTTCATTTTAATTACATCAGCTTGAGGAACTGCTACACATGCTTTTTGCTAATGAATTAATGTAGATCAAACAGTGCTGTTAATTGTTCAAAAGGCTACAAATGTATAATAGCTGATTAACGGAAATGAAATAAGGAATAGGTCATTATTCATTATGAATCACATATTTAGTCATTTTGTTTGCCCCCTTGCAAATCTTTTTTTCAAATGAAGGAGCACGGCAAAAATTGCATATCCAGTGCTTAATCTCCCACCTACCAGGAACGTTAACAGGGTGATCTCTGAGTACAACTGGGTACTGACTGGGAGCTACTGTAACTCGCAGCAGGATTTGGTGAGCAACAGCATCCAGGACTAATATGGAAACGAGAAGACAGAATGAAGAATATGGGGAAAATCCAGGCAAAATCTATTGCAATAAAACTTATACATTTGCTTGCTTGCTTGTCCAAAAGTTGTTAGAGTGCTCCCAAATTGTTGACACCCGAAACTGGCCAGGATAATGAGCAGACACTCCTGTTTTTCTGCCGATACAGAATTGCAAGTCTGCATGCCCTCTAAAAACATGTGACGTAACTTTCTGAATATACACCCTCTGCAAAGCCTCTCCCCCAACACTATAACGAGTGTCTCTGCCCATTTTATATATGAGCAATTAAGAAGCCAGGGTTTCCTTGCAGCCACTGTGCATGGTTTTTGATGGGCTGGAACCATTCTGGTGGGGTGTAACTCCCAGTACACCCATGAAGGAGAGCGCCTACACGCAAGGGAATCCTGCGGCTTGGTGGGGCTGAAGGAACCTGTCGTCAAGCCATGCCCTTATGAATAACCTAACAGTGAATTATGGCTGGGCGTTGTTGGGGTGGGACAAGCACCCAAAAGAACACCCCCGGACAGTAATTGGCAGTCACTGAGCTCCAGTGATACATTAAGATGGCACAGATGGTCAGGCAGTGGGCGAAAGTGCACTCAAGATTCAGATGACCCCAGTCTCCCTCCCCTCCATACCCCCCCCCCCTCACCCAAGCGATATTATTCACACTACGAAAGCTTCCAAATATGTGTTTTACTTAACGATCCAGTGTTTATTTATTGCGAAAGGGCGGGGGAATATCTTCTCTGTGGCAGTGACTCATCAGGGAAACATGGGACTTAATTATGTGAAATTAATTAAATTTCAGCTGTCTGAGAGGCTCTTCCTCGCTCCTCACGAATCTCTATCTGGGTTCCCCGGGTGTGTAAGACCACTGTATATGCTGCCTAATTTCCTTCAGAACAGCCCCCCACCCTCCGTTGCTGCCAAACCGGCCAACCCCTCCTGTCTTGTGTTTTTTTCTCGAGCCGTCCTGGTGGGGAGATATACTGCTGTAAAATTTATTTGTTTGCTCTGAGTCATCATATGTTCAAGCGATTGTTTTTTCTGGGATGCAGACCGCTGTATTCCTTATATAATAGTAAAACTATTATAACTTTTCAAAGGCCTGAAACAGCGATAAAAGGAGGCTTGATACAAATAAGAGCAGGAGATTCTATCATCTCTATGGTATAAAACCTGCATTATTCAAGAAAATACAACACTCAGAGACGCCGTGTTTACAGAGCTGTAGCAGCTAACAAAGTGGACATTTATTCTGTTATCCTCTGCTCTTAATCCCTAACCTTTCAGGATGTCTGCAAATGAAATCGGTTGCTGTTCCCACAATCCCCCTCGCTTAGGTCGCGGAGGATTTCAGTTTGGACGAGCGAAGCCCTTGACAGGGACGATGCTGAGGACGGGAGGCGTTTGTGTGAGCCAGCCGTCACCCCATGCAGGACAGCTATAATTTTTTTTTTTTTACAAACATGTTTTTTCCTTCCCAGTTAACAAAACTGCACACAGCTCATTTATCGATAAAATTCTGTAAAAAAAAAAAATCTCACATTTGAAAAGTGTTAGGTGAGGAGGAATGTGATTCGCACAGAACGGGAACTTGTATAGAGTGACGTGGGCCGTTTTATATATTTGCAGGTTTAGGGCTGGATTTAGGCAAAATAAGTAGCGAAATTAATCTGAGCCTAATTACGGCTTTGCTATTGTTTCAATCACAATGGGCAGGCTTTCCCTGAGTCAGGGCCTGAGACACAACTGCAGCTAATGTCTCATTAAACACAGAGTCCCACTGCCAAGCAGCTGCATTATTCGCGAAGCTAAGCTCGCGTCAGAGAGCATGTCATCAAGCGGGCAGACTTTTCAACGATACAACAAAGGGATTCATCTCAGCACAGGGCCACGGAGCCTCATTGGCTTCTGGCTCACCGGCTGCCGGCAAGCACTGGATAAACAGGGCAGTGCTGCCTGAGCGGTATGCTAATTAAGTGCAAGTCACCTGACTGGGCATGTCACATGACCCACATCAAATGGGCCACTGCCACACTGAGCCACTAGGGGCATCACAGTACTGGAGGGAGGTCGTGCAATGTTGCGTGAAATAACTTTATAGCATTTCCGCATTAAAAGCATGACCGGAATGCATTCTTAATGAGGGCTATCGATGCCCCCGGGGAATCTTTAAAGGCAGTTAGTGAACCGTCTCGAAAAACAACACGGCTCGTGATAAAAAAGAGCATGCGCTTAACGGACAGCAGCTGTGACGTTAAGGCCAAATCGCGGATAATAAATTACCGCGGCGAGCGCGTGTGTTTAACAAAAGACAAACAACCGATCTTTCTCAGTGTGTGACATATTAATGTCTGGACGGGTGTAAATTACCTGAATAAATGAATGCATTATTTGAAATTCAATAAACCTAAAACAAGCTTTTATTATTAATATTGAGCGGTGGTTCTAACAATATCCGGTAATCCGCATAAAATATAACTTGTTATTGCATTAATATATTGATATTTACTTGCTAAGTGAGGGGATTTTTTCACGGTTGAAGCTCTACCCCTGATCTAAAATCAAGTCCTTATTCAGCACACCTGCTGTTGCCCAGTGGGACAGTGGGATATATATTTTAAAAAATTACTGGTAATAAACCATAGCTTTACAATCTGGGTGTCAATGTTATTCAAAGAGAATTGATTTCTGGCTTCGGGAACTAAAGGCATATTCAGTTATAATCAGCTAACAGCCCTGAATTAAACTGATTAAGAGGAGCATGCATGAATTTACACCGTCTTCGCAACATTGACTGTCACTGAAGATATTGGTCTTGGCAGACAGACCTACAATGTGTACATCAGTTTATAGCAGAGTTAGATTGATTTCAGCACTCTACCCCATAACAGGTGGTATGTCGCTGTGACGTTTCATGTTCTCTTCGTGTTTGTCTGGGTTCCTTACCTCCCGCCAAAGTCCAAAAACATATAATTGCTCTAAATTGCCCCTGGAGGGAAACTGGCTGAGTAAATATGTGCGTATCCACCTTGTGTGGACCCAGGAACACGTCCAGGGTTCGAATCCCCCACCAGCAAGTCACCACACTCCCTGCCCTGGGCTGGGCCAGCACTTAATAAGTGACGAGTGGATGGATGGACATGTTGGATTAATTTATTAATAATGTTCTTAGCCACTGGGCTGTTTTAAGAATGCCTTCAGATTAGCTAGGAAAGTGGCGCTGTATACCAAATCTTATGGGCTTTAAATGATAAGGACTAACCTTGCAAAAATATATTACCGGAAAGACACACTGTGAAGTTACTACACCTTAATTGTTCTGCAATTGAAAGAACCTACTTGTCACTTAAAGATGCAAAGACCACATCATGTACAATTGAGAAACAAGACCCCTGACTACACAGGCTATTAGCTCCTCCCACGTCTATCCGTTAGAGCTGCATATGTGAAGCGAACCTGCTCGCTAATAGCAAGACATCTGATCAGCAATGCCAGGGAGGTCAGGTGACACCAGGGGAGTGGGGGTGAATTTTGAGCATGATTTAAAGCTGCGAGTAATTAATTACAAACTCGTTGAGGGCGATGTGTGTGTGGGGGGGGGGGGGGGTCAGTGGTTGTGGCGGTTCTCTATTACAGAGAGTTAATGGGCCTTGGTGTGTGTGTGTGTGTGTGTCCTGCTGTGACGTCATCGTGAGGACATCGCTTATTCTGCAGGGCCCCAGTGATGACTGGGGGGGGGGGGTTGGTGCAGTGGTAAAAAGTAGGCATGGGTGAGAAGTTATAAGGACTAAATCAAGCATAGAGCTCATCCTGTATAAGAAACAATAGAGCATAGGGTCGTCCTGTATAAGAAAGAATGGAGCATAGACTTGATCCTGCGACAATGAAGGCATGGTGAATATTCTCCATGGATGTAGGCTCTGAACATCTCTGAGCTGTTTGATCAATAATAGACGCTGCTACATGATTCCCCTGGAAGGCGCCCCCCCCCCCTTTTCTGCATCTCTAATGGCGAGGGAGTCACATTTTCATAAAAACCGCTTTGCCTCATTCTAGTCTCGAGCCAAGTGAATTACCTTAACTGGATTTGTCGGTCCTACAACCAGGATGCAATTGGCTGGGCTCACCAGAGGCCCTATCAGTGAAGGCGTCGGGCGTGCAGGGGGGTGCGCATTGTTGCGTAACCGCCCCCGAGTCGGCGACTGCAGGGTAAGCTCCACTGGCACCTTTCCTGCCTAACAAATAGCTTATGAGAATTGATAGCGCTTTGATCGCTGTCCCTTGTTCATGGGTATCGGCGGTCGGCGGCCACCCATTCCGTCATGCTAGCTTTGTCACTCCCCATTCTCTTGTTCTCCTTCCTTTCTCATATAATCTGATTGCATCGGCAGCCACAACGGGGTCCGATTGCTTTCTGTGCGAGAGGATGGTGCAAACATCACCCCCCCTCCCCCCCCCTTGGTTATATATTGTGCTGTTTGTGAGAGTGTGTGCGGCAAACCAAATAAGCAAAATGTCTAACATAAAGAGCAGGATTGCACTCCTTAATTAGTTGTACCATTTATGCGAAACGAAAGAGGATAATTGAGGATAATTACAAAATTAATTCAGCTATACATTTCATGGTCTTAATAAATGGATATGTTTCTTAGTAGCTAGGTCTACATAGTATGTATGCATCCGCTTCATTATAGGGTGGGTAAGTAGCTGCGTAATCACCCATGTTTTATAAAACAAATGAAACATTAAGTAAGTCTAGGCGGAATGTCACAGCAACATTGAATTATTATTTTATTATATATGTTACGAAGGACAGACAAGAAAATGATGTATGACAGGATTACCACACCAACAAATACCATCAATATAAAGAGCAACTGAAGAATTGGAAAATATTCTGATCGGAATAAAATTTAGCAGCTTATTTTCTTTGTATCCACATAATCTCATAGTTATTGTGATAAAGCTATGCAGCACAAAACTTACTTACGTTTTACTAACGATTCTTTTTTGCTGTCTGTGCTCCACTCCGGTTTTATGGCTCAATAAAAAGTAATAAAATATTAATCAACAATTCTTTAACAATTCTCCAACTAGGCAGAACTATATCGTCCCTTAAGTGCCTACGCCTTTAATTGTGGTCTGATAAGCACACACCCTGTAGACCACTCCATGCGTTTTAAGTAGAATATTCCTGCTTGTATAAGACAAGATTTTGTTGTCCTGAAAAAAAAAAAAAAAAAAAAAAAAAAAAAAAAAAATTCTTTTTTTTTTTTAATGTACCTCAAGTAGTAAAAAGAAAAAG
>JAODKE010000051.1:13685532-13710711 GCA_026779605.1 Mormyrus hasselquistii
TTAAATCAGAGCTAGATAAGATTTTAACAACTCTGAGCTATTAGTTAAGTTCTCCCCAAGAGAGCTTGATGGGCCGATTGGCCTCCTCTCGTTTGAATATTTCTTATGTTCTTAAGAATTGTGTGTTTTCCCCTGGCCCACCTTAGGGACGTCATTTACTGTTGCCAAGTATTTACCTGACACACGTGAACGTGGATGCCGTAAATGCATTTGTGAACGTGGATCATCAGGACACGGACATCGGCTGTGACTGTGCACCTCGTAAATGCGGCCATCGTGCATGTAGCTATGAATATGGGCCCTAGCGCGGTTGCAAATGTGGAGCCTGTGATGCGATTGTCAGTGTGGACTTGGTGCCAGGACTGTGACACTTACTTTTAGGAATGTGACCCTTCTGCCATCTGTTCCTTTACAGATGTCCATCTGCAAGGCCTGGAGGGTCGTTGTTAAGCCATGTGAAACGCGTGGCATTTTGGTGAGCTGGATCCAACACAGTGCCAGTTACTGTACACTTATCAAACTCACTCACTCATGAACTGGCATGTTCAGCCATGCCCTGGGATGGATTGGCATCCTATCCAGGGTCTAACCGAGCCGTACGCAGTCCGGGGCATTCTTCAGCCCCACAAAATCCCATGACCCCGACCAGGATTAGAAGATGGATGGATGCATGGATGGATGGATGGATGGATGGATGGATGGATGGATGGATTCAGCAGTGCATTGGAGTAAAGCTTTGGCCAGGAGGGAAAGAAACAGCAGCGTCAACACATTTATGATGCTCAAGTCTTCCATTTATTAAAGACTGATTAAAGTGCCGCCGTGCCAACTTAAGCGCACTCTCTACATGGTGATGAGCAATTACCTTGAACCCAGAACCATCATGGAAAATAAGCCAACAGCGCTTCAGCAAACTGCTTTCTCTCCAATATATCGCTAAAAGCAGAGCCAGGAGAGGGCGCTCATGCATATTAATGCGCGTGACGCAAGCGCCAAAACAAACCGTTATGGGATCCTCAAGGGGGCGCTGTGAGTACCGAAGGCTACGCTAGGACCGTATCCTAAGGCATGCTAGGCCTTAGCAGGTCACATAGGTGCTTGGTAGTAACACTGGGGCAAATACCTCAAGGCACTGTTTCATGTGTAGCCCCAGTTCCCCTCAGCTAAAAAGCTTCGCATTGACGCTTTACTCTTGCGGCAGGGACTGTAACCTGACACCCTCTCTGCTTGCCTGCTTCTTTCCGGTGAAGCGAGCAGACATGAGGGGCGGCAAGCCCCATGCGCTGCGGTTCATTATCCCAGCACGCGGGCACCACTGAACTCCGTCACCCAGCTGAGCGGAACCGCCAAAAGCGCGCCGGCGTCGGAGCCACAGCAGACGGATTTTCGGATGCTAGGAAAAAAGGCTGGATTTCTGTAGACAGAAGGCATGCGAGGACAATGAGGGGTCCTCTGATTGTAATTACAGAGGGGTCTCTCTGTGGTTTGAAATAGACTGCGTTACCGAGGCAAAAACAAGAAAAGGCTCCCACCTGCCACGTCTCCTGGATCAAGACGTGCGTCTGTTGCAATAAGGAGAATTCCCAGCGACGCTCTTTTGTTTGGAGTGAAAATCTTCTATAGTTTTACAAACTAGCACATAATGTCTGATTTCATTCCATTCTGCGAAGCTATCAGACTCTACGTCCGAGTTCTGTCAAATTTCTGGATTTCTGGGTGATCACAAGCGAGGAGTTTCACAATCAGAAAGCTTAGTGAGTTCTTCAAACGTTTGGTGCTCCGTATCAATTTTAAAAAGTCACCCATCTTGCCCAAAAAGGATTTTGCTTCAATGTATTTTTTATTAAACAGTTTACATATTAAACAGGCTGGCCTCTATATTGTATACTGACACATTTCACTTCAGACTCAGAATCCATTTTATCAGCCGACCATGTTTCCATGCAAGGAATTTGCCTTGGTGGTGCTTTTACAAAACTTTACAAAGAACATTCAATGTTTAGCAAGGCATATACAGAAAAGCCAAAACACTAGATTAGCGTTTGGGTAATATAATGAGTATATGATAATTAATTAAACAGTATTAGTGATGATAATGATATAATTAAATATGTCATTTTAAATGTATATACCAGGGGTCACCAACATGGTGCCCATGGACACCAGGATGCCCCCAAGGACCACATCAGTCGCCCCCGGACCTGTTCTAAAAATAGCACAACTCACCAGTGAGCAGCGTCTAAAATTTTATTTTATTGTGTTGCTATTCTTCTTTAATCACATTTGCATTTATATAGATTTTAAAATAAGAACATCTAAAAAAAAACATTTAAAATATGTTTATAATACATGGAGTTTATATGAGCCTTTCAAAAGTATCCTTTGTATGGCTTCAGTACCCGTGAAGTAGCTCCCAGTTTGAAAAAGGTTGGTGACCCCTGGTATATACAGTATATACATAGTAATAAGGTAAATGAGAGGCACAGCCTGAGGGAAAAAGCGTGCCTTCTGGTCTTGGCCTGGGTCTATATCACTTACGGTATATTACACCAAGTGATGGTTTTATACAGGGTGGCTGTCAAGGGGGACAAAGTTAGAATGCACCCTAAAATATCTATAACATAACTGGATTGATCTGGGGGCCCAATATGGCAGACTTTGATGGGGCCCAGAATCTGTAGTAGCACCCGCGGGTTTCCAAATATTCATCATTCATTTCATGCCATGACATATCAACAGGTTGAGCTTATGGGCCAAGGGTTAAATTACCCAGGTTGCACTTGTGCCAGAAAAAAAAAATAATAAAACGATTTTCAAGGTGGTCTAATTTTCTGCAGGCATGGAGGTTCCACAAGGATTCCTCTTCATTAAAGCATTCGCAGGGTGGTGATAATGACTTCTGTACGACACTATCAACAGGGGAGGTGCTCAGGGTGTTTTACAAATTGAGTAATAGCCAAACCTTCGCTTAATTATGCTTTGCTTTGAATGTTTGAAAGTGGGTGCATCTGTCTTCAAACAGAGAGTCTCAGGTAGATCAGCGCTCTGCTTGCAGTTCAGGCAGGAGGACATAACCTGATTTTAAAATGTTATTTTTATCCACAGTAGTGATGCAAATAATAATAAAAACTCCCAATAATAGCCTGAAGGTTTTTTTTTTTTTCTTCTTTCGCACCCGTAGTTCATAAGGCTTATCGTTTGAATAAGCATAAAGGTCAATAGTATTTCACCAGCACCAGGACTGCTAAGAGATCTCATGAAAACCCTTCATGTAGGTGTGGGGCGAACTGATTCCTCAGCACTATATTTGTGCCTTTACAGCCGAGACGAGTGAAATATCTGTCCTGTCAAACCCCGTCATAGTCAGTCGTCTGGCTGGCGCTGTGACCAGCCTTCAGATATTAAACACAGCTGTTCTGAACCTAAATCAGTCTGTCCACTTCTGACACAACACCATCTACTGCCAGATCATTAGTTAATTAGTTATTTTTAAAGGCATTTTTCTATGGGTATACATTCCATTTACACCTGCTTGTTAATGCAAACAGTCCCACTCCTCCAAATGGTGAATCATGTGGCTACAACTCTATATAAGTAACATACGGTGTCAGGAGGTGCAGTCACTGTGCCGGCTATGCTTTGCAATGACTAAGATGTGGCGCCTAAATGATTTGAAACGTGGTGAAACTGCTGCCACCAGACGTGAATCAGATTAGTCCGAGCACCTCAGAAACAGCCACCGGCCTGGGATTTTTACAAACCACAGTATAGAGAGCAAAAAAGAAAAAATAATAATAACACAAAAAAACAGCACGCAGTGAATGGCAGTTACGTGGTTGAAAACCTTGTTAAGAGGAGAGACCAGATGAGAATGGCCTGACTCGTTAAAGCTTAAGAAGGCCTGAAGAGCAAAACTAGCAACTCAGTACCACAGTGAACTTCACAACAGTTGAAACATAGACAGTAGGAGTTTTTACCTTAAAGTGTGTCTGTCTCTATATGTCATTATCATTGCTGTTATTATCCTTGTTCCTTGTGTTATTCATTTATATACTAAAGGCTAGACCTGACAGTTTTGTTGCCAGGCTTGACAAATTTGATCAAGTGAGTGTCAAATCCCCGTAGGTCTTGGCAGATCTCGGTTGTCTAATTAAATTGAAGGTTTTGTCATCCATCAACATATGGTTGTCATTAAAGCGATCAAATTCTCGGGCAGAAACGTGTTAGGAAAATCATTAGCTTTTTTTTTTTTGTCCATCTGGTGACATGGATAATTGATCACCTAAGTAATGTGCCTTGCTTCTTCATTACTTACCCTAGAGTGGAGTCCTGTGGGGAAAAGACATCTATTTTTGCCTTGTCTTTACTTTCGCAGCTCATTGCCCACAAATATCATAAAAATTAAAAAAAAAAATAACAATAGCAAAAAAAAAAAAAAAAAACTCAGCAAGCAGCTAAACAAAAATGCCCCGATGTACTGCCAGATCCGCTGTCCTTTAGTATAGGATGTGGGTCACTCAGCATAGGTTACATTAAGTAATAAAAATATTAAAACGAGACATTAAAGCATTAAGTTAAATATGCTGGAAATATGAGGCATCTTTTCAGGTGAGGTCCCCCACCCCTTTTGAATTTTCACCCACATGCTCATTACCTAACCCAGCCTTCTCATTTTGCCGATCCCTGACTCTTATTAGGTCTGGAAAACTGCAGGTTCAACAGATTTACCCAAGCACATATCCGCTGGCCCCTCTGTGCCCCAAGTGTTCAAACGCACATGTTTGTTATCAGATGGGAGCTGAGTGGAAATCCCGGGGGGGGGGGGGGGGGGCGAGATGAGATTAAGGTCCATCTTCGGTGCCAGATGGCTGCACCCCGACTTGCTACTGCCGGACAGCAGAGCTTGTAATGAGCGGCTGACACGCCCCCAATCCGTGCTGATTACGCTTATTACAGGGCAGCAGAAGCAGAGAAAATGATCCTGATCTATTTATTTTCACACCCTGGGGAGGCCGGAGGCTCGGAGGGGCTGGGGGGGGATTCGGCATTCAGGAAGAAGCTGATCATTGTCTTGGCCCGGGCCAGAGTTATTTAGCTTCATCAATGGACCACGATGTCCATGCAGACTCATAATAAGCTCTCTGGATGTATCGAAGGTGAGCGTGAGTACAGCCCTGACTGCCACAAGGGTGTCGAAAGGAAAAGGTTCTTTTTCACAAGGCGTCCTAATTAGTACTTCAGGGTCATTTCAGAAATATTTTTAACAAAGTATACAGTAAAAAAATAAAAATCCATCTATCGCCCTGCCAGGCTCTAGCTTATGTTAGAACTGACATCATTCCCGGCATGTCTGATAAGCATGTCCTTATGGGGACCGCTCATTCATTTCTATGGGAAAAATGCTAACGCTAACTACGACAAAGCTAACCCATACCCTGCCCTAACCATAACTATAAGCAAAATACAAGAGTTTTTGCATTTTTAGTTGCATTGCAGTCACAGATTTTTATTAAACTGACCCCAACTGTCATGCGCATGACTTTTGACTAGCAGAGCAAACCAGGAGAATCACGTGGAGAACATGCAAACCCTACACACACGTGGGGGTGGGACGGTGTGAGTGGGAGTGTGATTGTAACCCACAACCCGGGAGGCATAACACAATCTCACAATCAGAGCTACCCACTGTGCTCCTGCCTGCACAAAGCGTACAAATTCATAATCAGGTGAAAATGACTCAGTAATACAGCATTATCACAATCACGCCCTTTCCAGGCACGGGGAATATCTCGAAATATGTGTGTGGATGATATTTTTAGCAGCTAATCCAAGTTAATTCAAACCCTGACCTTCATACATATGAATGACACTATTTATACTTGTGTAAATATTTTTCTTTTAAATACATATCCCCATCCGGTGTTCTGAGATCTTTGCTTGATGTCAGGGAATAATTTTCAGTTTTCCCCTTACAGTAGCAAATTGCTATTTTTGTCTGGCTGAATTGCCTGAGCCGTACAAATGAGATATTTTACAGCATGTCACTTTTTTTACACTAGCGGTGTTATATTTAAAGGTTGGGTTTGGGGGGGGGGGGGGGTTCATACTGACCTCCAATCCCAGATGTGATGGGCATCCACCCGCATGCACATCTTGAAAGGTTGGACCCTTGTCGGCTCCATCCAGTGCTCCAAGATGGTCCCTGAAGGGGCCGGAGTGCGGCTGTCATGCGTCACGCCTCACTGAACCCCACAGCTTGCCAGCGAGCCATCGAGATTCCAGTGGGCCTCCTCTGCACATCAGGCATGCAGCTGGAGCCGGGGACGGGTGCCGCATGGCTGGCGGCCACCCGTGTCCACTGGAGGAGCTTGCCGGATGCAGCGGCCGCATCGCATTAGCCTGCAGGCTCGGAGGAGGGGACTCGGAATGAGCCGTTCGGCAGCCCTGAGAATGCGGCGGCGGGCGGATGGCCAGCTCCGGCACTGCATTGGGCTGTCGCCATGACGATACCTCAACCCTCCTGACGATACTCCCCCTACCCCACAGCACTGGTGCTCCAGAGACCCTTTACTGCATGGAAGTCATCCCGGTGTGGCATTTACAGAGGAGCGAGGACGACAGTGAGGGTCATGTCAGCATGCAGTCACGTGTGGATGATGATGGTGAGGGGAGAATGACATCCATCCGGCAGTCCGGTCCGAGCGGAGGGCTCAACTCTATGAAGCGCTATAAGTACGCGACACGCTCGATCGGCACACGTCTTCCGTCTTCACAGACCCAGCCAACTCTATACATTCTGCTGCGTTTCTGCAGGAATCTTGGTTATTTTGCTTTTACCGAGAACTACGGCGAATTAATCTGTCAGGTTCATCCTACCCATAACTGTCACCCCTACCCCTTTCCAGGGTTGGATCCTGGCAGCTGCCCAGGGCCCGATCAGCACAAGGGAGCCCAAAGTCATAGAGAAACAAATGCATATCGTACACATGGGCGTCTCCAGCTATGGGCAGGACTGGCATCTGCTGGGGCCCCCAAACTCCCTGCATTGTGGAGGAAAAGGAATGATCAGTTTCCTTGCTAGGGGGCCCTCCCAGTTGAGCTTCTCCTAGGGCACTGGAAAGGTAGAACCGGCCATTTTGAAAATTGCTGCTACCTATTTCAGCTATCACTTTAATTATTTTATTTCACTAATTGTACTGTATTCATTATATATTCCATCTATCCATCCATTTTCCAAACCGCTTATCCTTCTGGGTGGCGGGGCATTATATATTCCATTTATGTAATATTTCCACCCACTATGCCTTTATTTTGAAAACAATGTGCGGATTGCTCCTGTCCAGATTGCCACTTTTCACCACACTGTGTTTTCACGATGACAGTAAAGGTGTCTTTTGTCTTAAGTCATGTTAAACCAAAGACACTAAAGACTCAAATCTAAACTAAATAAATATGAAGATGCTCATTTATTACCATTTATCGAATGATTAAATAAAGGAAATGCAGGAGGTTCTGCTGGCGAACCCAAGTGTTCCAGCTGCCTGCGAGGATTTATACATGTTAGAGTATGAAGGCAGAGGGGCAGAGGCTTGATGAGCTGCACCGTGGCCTCGCGGCCGTTGGCTGGGTTCCCGTGGCCCAGCTCTGTGTGTGGAGTCTGTGGCTCTTGTCTTTCCCAAAACACGGAGGAGGTATCTCCCAGCGGTTTGTGTGTGTGTGCTGGGTAATGAATTGCCAGCCCATCCTCGGTGCCTTGTGATTCCCAAGAGAGGCTCCAGGCTAAGTGCTTAACTGGATATGGAAGATGGATATAAAGGTTTGGAAAATCATCACGCCACCGCCGGCTTGTGTTGCTCCTCTAAAATGTAAAATAAAAAGGGTCGCATATGACTACAAGGAGTGTTGGACTAAATACAGCACATACAAAACAATAAAAAGTTTGTATACATTCTTCATTTTCTAATCTTTAAGATTTTAGTAGATATATTTTATAATTAACCTGGTAAAAATCACAGTTTATATATTTTGTCCTTTAGGACAAGGTATAATGGGCCATACTGTATATGTTGCCTCAGCCCATGTACTGGAGAGAACAGCACCTTAACAGCTCAGTATATGATAGTTCTGGGCCCCCGAATCCAGGAAAAATACAGAGAAGGTGAGTTTTGTAGAAAATTTTGTGCTATCACAGCACCCGTTGCGTAACCAGAAATCCCCAAATTAGGGTTAACCAAAAAAAACCTAGGATTAGGATTAAGAATGCTATGGCTTGTAGAGACATCCAAAGGTGTCTTTTAATAAATCGATAATTCTGGGGCCCTGTATCCTAGGAAACCAAAATTAGCCGGAATTGATATAATTTTTTATAGTATTCCAGGGCCTGCTGCATAACCATATCTACCTAAATTAGGGTTAGCCAACAAATGCTAGCATTTGGGTTACAAAAGCTATGGTTTATACAGACAGCGCCGTATTCATGGAAACCACAATTTTGCTGAATTTGATAACATTTTTTGCACTATCCCAAGGCCTGTTGTGTGACCCCAAATCTTGAGATTAAGATTAACTAACGAAAACCAGGGTTAGGGTTAGAATGGTTACAGCATTTACAGACATCCAAACATGTTTTTTTCAAAGAAGATTTAGGTGGCGGACACTGCGATGATGTGCGCAGGCAAACATAGCCGGATCCTCCCAAGTCGATCGGTCTGACGTTGTATTGCCACCTGTAACTTTTAAGTGTTTCAGCAGCCGGATGAAAGAAATGCACACAGCCCTTTCTGGGCAAAAAAAAATAATAATGGCATGATTTTCCCGGTGTGTGTCCTAGTTGTTTGCGGTAATACAAATGGCGCTCATAACGGCAATCATCCACTTTCTCTGTCATAGTAGAAGCACGCAGCTCTCCGTCCAACGTGATGATGGCTAGCAGTCTGCTTCCTGTCTCCAGAATGTGTTGAGAACAGGATGTGCCTGATTATTTTGAAAGACCTTTGAACACCGAGGGAATTTGCAACAGAATTGGTTTGTGGTCAATGCGCCCTGTTCATTATAAAGAGACAGTGTGTATACTTTAATGTCACGATGCATTTGCTCTGGCTGGCACTGAATCGGGCATTGTTAAGGCTGCGTCTTTGCATACATCACCAAAATCACATTTTATTATTGTCCTTGTCGCACTTGAATGCCTTCCAGAAACGGGCCAGAAAATTATTTTTCAGATATTTCTGCCATTGATTTATTTTTTGTTTTGATTTAACATTAGGTTTTTGTGTGTCACTACTTTGCTGTTCCAAACAGATTCAATTGATCATTTATCTAACACTATTTCTGTGTGTCAGTCTTTGCAGAGGTTTGCAAAGTTGATCTCGGCTTCCTCATAAGACATTTGCATAATGGTTTTAACGGAACGCTGTCATTAAGTTTGTCCTTTTGAAAGATGTGGAAAACATAGAAAAGAACCACTACATCTACTCTGTACTCCAGGGGGGCCAGATCAATGGCTGAGCCTGCATTCAAACCCTATGCTTTGCTTTCAAGTCCGTATGTGTGTGTATATATCTATGTGTGTGTGTGTGTGTCTGTGTATATATATCTATGTGTGTGTGTGTGTCTGTGTGTGTGTTGCAAAGTACAGCATATATGAAAAGAAGTATTCCAGTATAGCTGTACACATTCTCATACACCATTTCATTTGAAAACACTTGCACCTTGTATTTTTGGGAAGTTCAGCTTGATATTCTAGGGACGTCAGTTCCCACATTATTTACTAAGTGATCGTGCTACACTGGACCTGTGTTTCTCAACCCAGTCCTCGGTGACCCCCAAACACTCCACATTTTTGCTCCTACCCAACACGCCTGTGCCAGGTACTTGACGTTAATTCAAGCTCTTTCATATAGAAGCATTATTCTAAATGCTGCCAGTCGCATCGGCATAAAATTTTGATTGGGGTGACCATGAGGGCCCTAGTAAAAACTTTTAGGTAGCTGCACTGCACTGTATGTATTTTATTGTTCCGTCCAGAAATTAAAATAACGCATATTTCATTGTTTATTATTTTGATGTGGGGAGGCAGCAGGGGTGGCCGGCGATGGGCCCCTTCCTTTTGCACTTAAGGGTATCTGAATGATGAGGCTTTCTACGAGCAAGGAGAGGATGGGCCTACAAACGTCAGGCATTTAAAGTCTCCCCAGGTATCGCTGTAGTGCCTCTGGCAGCTTTGCACACAAGAGTCGCGGGGTGAGCCCCCTCAAGGATTAGTCCCTGCCCTGTCATGGTGCTTCCCTGCTTGGCCAGCAGGTGTCACTGGCCATCCCATTCCTAGTGTTTGAGTTCTCTCTGACTGTTAATGAGCCACACCTGTTCCTTGTTAGTCCTAGTCCTAGTGTTTTGTGTATTGTCAATGGCCCACATATGTTTCTTGTTTAGGTCTAGATATCTGTCTATATATGTACCTGCCTTTGCTCTCTTCATTAGTTGGTCATTGTACAGCATGTGTTGCCTGCCTGTGTTTCTGTGTGATAATTCTGCATGCTTTTGCCTGTGTTTCCTTTCCGGTAGTTCCAGCCCTTGTTTATCCTCATTTAACCAACCTGCCTTTATTTTGACCCCTCATGGTCCCTTTTGTTTTCATACGTGTCTGAATTGAGTTTAAAATAAAGTTTCTGTTTATTGTAAGCCCAATTGTGGATCATCAGTCCTTCCATGCATCCAATTGTGACAGCAGCTTTGGGGAACGGACACCAAGTACTGTGCGAGACTGACCTCCGCTGCCATTGTTTTCTTCACAACGCAGGGGAAGACCTAAAATGGGATACCATGTACCGTGAGCCTTAGGGAGCTATGATGGAGGATGCGGGAGTCGCTGGAAGTTACCCTATAATGGAACTTTTAGCTTTTTTATTCACTTTTTTTTATTACATCATTATTTTTACTGGTGCACCAGTAAAAGCAGCCCGTTCCAATTTTACTCTTGTTAGGTTATCCATGACAAAGTCATCCTTCCTCTCACCTCGTTGAAAAGTCTGCATTCCGTCTCGTTCTCAACCTATAAAAGTACAGATAGAGGACTGGCAAACTGAGAATGGGAGGATGCATGTCAAGCCGCCAGTGCTGAGGGTGACCTGCATGGAAGCTGAGGGGAGGCTGTGGTAGATTCGTCAAACGATTCCCAATGGTCTTATTTGCCACTGAGGTCATGCCGTCTGTGCTTTCTGTTCTCCTGTTTTTGAATGACTTTTTGCATGTCTTGGCTGTTGCTGTAAACATGGTAACCTGAGCTGGTCCAGGTTATTGCATGATCTCTTGGAGCCTATAGATAATATGCATGCATTGAAGACACTGACCTTAAGTGAAAGATGAAATGGCACTGGTCCTAGCCAATGGGGCACCCCAGGTGAGCATCACTGCAGGTGTCCTAGCCAATGGGGCACCCCAGGTGAGCATCACTGCAGGGGTCTGAGACAAAGTGAAATCAGCTGGGAAGTTGGCACCCCCTTAGACGCTGCCTATGTCACCTATAGCATTGACTGGCCCTCAATTTGTACAAGTACAGGTACATTAGAACACCTCTTTTCACATATCCCACCTTGCTGAACTTTAAGACGCAAACATACATGGTTGAGAGCGAAGGTTCAATAGATTTGACTCTTTTGCAGAGGATGGGATTCAAACCGATAACCTTCCCTTCACAAGCAAAGAGGCCGACCCCACTGAGCCACACACTGCCCCCCAGAGGCAGCTATTCAAAATGCAGCCTGATCCTGTATGGGACTCTCCCATTCAGTGTGTGTCTCTCTCTAATGATTTGTAGCTAGTTTCATCTTCTGCATAAGGGCTGCTAGCTGGTGTACAATCTATATGTGAGCCTTCGTAGATAGATAGTAGATAAGCATCTAAGCTTTTTATCTACTCAACTTGGAAATAATTCAAAGTAAACCAAAGTCAAAATAACAGACTTCTTTCAGAAGAGATTGCAAATGCCTACTACAAACTAGCCTCTCTTCACATTGCCTTGCATTTTTATCTAATTAGTCATTAAAAATATGTAGAAACATCATTTCTATTTCCAACTATGAATGGAAATTATGGTATTTAGTAATTGTTAATTACATGCTGTTTTTATTATTATTATTATTATTACAGACCCTATTTACTGCATGGAAGAAAGATTTCCATATGTTGTTAATTCTTTTAAATAGGTTTCTGTGTCTTTTTCCCAGAATGCACCTGGCTAGCAGGAAGAAGGAAAAGAAAAAAAAGATACAGAGAGCCAAAGGCAAACGCACCTGCAGCCGTCTCCCCACTACCCAGAAGGCCTTGGCATCTCCTTAGCTCCTTAGCCATCCATCTAATTTCGCTGCAGCATTAATTTGCGAAGGACTCCTCGGCGTCGTGTCCGCTGGCCCCCGAAATCACCCCCCCCCCCACACCCCTACAGTGTAGCTCAAACCTCGTCACATTTTGGGTTTCATTAATCAACCGCCCGTCCCTGTGGGGGCTGTGGGATGATCCCATGACCTCAGTGTGGCACCTACCGGCTCTCCTGTAACACTTTTAATTAAGCCCAGACTTTCCGGGTAACATTATTTTGCGTCCCACCCCCCCCCCCCCCCCCCGAAACACACACATAATGACAAGGTTGTCCCTGCTGGCTGGACTTTCCACTTACCATGAATGTGAGTTTCAGGGAATATTAAGGGGAGAAATAGCAGAGATAGGGCAATTTGACTAATTAAGGAAAATCACCTTATTTATAGCTGTGTGTTTCAAATTAATAATGCAATGCTGGGCTTTCTTAGAGAATCGATTTCCCCTGCGAAAAAAACCACACAGGGCTCATTGCTGATTGGTGGACCTGTGAATGACATCACTGCATCAGCAGCTCAGCAGTGGCCCCTGTGTTAGTGATGCAGCCCCCGTTCCATGCCTTTCGGGTACCTGCCCCTTTAAGCGATGCCATGACATTTTCACATGCGACAATCCTGTAACCCATGGTTTGCAGTACTTGCTTAGGCACGACTACTAAGCCAGGTACAAACTATGCAGGATTCTTGCCCTCCAGTACGGGAACTGGGGAGACCTGCAGACCAGTTTTGGTTCATAAATAATGCTGGGATTTGTAGGCTGCAACCTAAAAATGGCTTAATGCACAGTCTTATTACAACAATAGAATAGAATAGTATATCGTTATTGTACCTGAGCAACAAAACTCTGTACTTTCTCACCGATGCTACACAACAATTAAATAAAATAAATGAAAGGAATGAATAAACAGAAAAGACAGACAGACAGACAGATAGATAGATAGATAGATAGATAGATAGATAGATAGATAGATAGATAGATAGATAGATAGATAGACAGACAATTGTTGTTCAGGCATATGTGAGCATATAAGACTAACATATCTCTAAATTTCAGCGACTGCATTTGTAATAGACTCCTGCAGGACACCGGGACACACTTTCGAAGGATATTTCATGTAAAAAGCTCCCTCAGATAGCACATTTCCTAAAGTAAAGGAGAAATTTACCTCAATGCAGATCAAGCCAGCCTCACATCAGCTCAGCCTCGCTCCTGCGTGACAGCGATGTGGGGATCTGATCCCAGCCTGCCTGTTGCCATTGTGTGTGTGTGACAGTAACAGTTCTCAAAAAGAAAAAAGAACAGTGTTATTTAGCAAAAATAACATAAATGGATTTTCCACGAGAGGTACATCTAAGTGAATAAATGAAAAAACACGGGAAATACTCGGAGCATGTTTGCTGTAACATAATGTGAATTAAATTATGACCTTCCCCCCCACCACTGTAGGAAAGCCAGTGGAGTGGTCTGTGTGTCTGCTTACAGTTAAGTAAGTAAAGTAAAGCAGCTCTTAGCAGCTGATCGGAAGTCATGGTGTACCCGGGGGCACTGGGGGTGGGCAGGCTTTGTAATAAATGGGGACAGTCACATACCATCTGCAGGAGTTTACAGCTGAGTCATCCTGGCCACTGGGTCAATAAAACCCAGGCGCAAGTCTTACATCTTTAGTGATGCAGCGTCAAAGTTTGTGTGGGGGCTGTTTGCCTGTTATACTGCCGAACCAACAAAGTCACCTGATTTGTGAGAAAAACAAAGGGTCTCCAGATTCGTCAGCAGGAGAACATGGTCATTAATGTATCCAAAATAGGACATAGAAAGAAATGCAGCGGACATTTGGCCCGTCCCTTCTCTTTTCCTCTGTTCTGCCTCTTTCGTTTCGTTTCGAGATTGCATTTGTGTAGACCTGCCACTGCCTAGTGCCATTCCTCAATTAAATCAGCTATTATTTTAGTTCATCAAACTGGGTCAGATTAAATAAGGTTGGCTGTTTACGAGGCTATTTTCTCACCGAGAGGTTGTGTTGTGTATAAAAAGAAAAAATCAACCCACTTTCATTTGCAGAAGCGCGCTACGCTCATCGCCAACATGAATCACTGGCTCAAATTCTCTGCTTGTCGTAGCCGTCGAGGTTTATTGCTCCTCACAATGTATGAAGCTGACTACGATGAGGAACCTGTTTATTACCAATAGCTCCACATTAATAATAAAAAAAAACACCTTTGTCTGTGTGTGCAGGTGAGGTAAAAATAAAATATGATACTAATAAGCACACAGAAATGTGACAGTAACAGCAGCAGTAATAAAAACTCCTGTCCCGGGGTATACATTGTTCCAAGTCATAACAACAGTTCAATTCATCTGCTGGTGACTGAGTGTAAGACTCCAGGAGAGCTGTTAAGTGGCATTCGCAGGCTGGAGGCTAACCGCTAACGGCGTCTCTACTCTTCTCCTATTAAAAGATTCTTACTGCCTTCGAAAAACTCTGCTGAAATTCCTATTTTAACCAGGGATCTTGTCCAAGGTCTCCTAAATTAAAGATAATTTTTAATCACTTTGGTAATGGAAGTTTTTAGGGGAAAGCACGGAGACAGATCCGTCAGTTTATCAGAGTTGACACGGAACATTATGTTGGCGACATTAGAACTGGCAGGCTGTCAAACAAGCCATCTCAGAATGATCAGAGGCCCGTGGGAAGGGGGGGGCATTATTTTGCAGTGTTGGGACCACTTCTCCTCCCCATTACATCATGCTGAGGCAAGCTGGTACCAGTACCTTGATCTGGGAGCAAAAGGTTTCTTTATTCGTAACATGATGTGTGTCGGACGGGAAGCTTTGGAACTCTCAGAGCGGACCTTCCTCTATCTTTCATCTTTGCATAATCCAGCCTTACACACACACACACACACACACACACACACACACACACACCATGACACCATGATACAGATGCTGCTGTTCTACCATTTTGAAAGGAAACTGGTTAGTATAGAGGTAAGGAGCTATACTGTATGTAGCAGCCACCAGGTCGAATGCTAAAGTCGCAGTAGCGCTGCTGATTTTAAGCCCAGGAGCTGATTACTTAAACTGTGCCAGTGTGGTGTAAGCAGAAATTTGAGCAGAAGTGCTGGGTAAACAGTCATTGACCATCCCTCAGTGATCATGCTGGTTCCTTCCACTTGTTGCTCATTTGAGATGTGCCAGTATATTAGTGTGTTTTGTTTCTGTTTTGATGATAACCCTGGATCAAAGCTGCCCTCCCCACCGTCAGACCTAGTTGTCCGTATTGCAGACTGCCGGCAGTGTTCTCGCATTTTTCACTATTTTTTTTAAGTTCGCTGCATTTTTAGTAGAGACATTTCACTTTTAATGAAACTTTTAATTTCTCCTGCTTAAATCTTTTTGCAGTTTTAAAGTTTTTGACTCAATATGTATTTGCATGACGTCGTGGAAATTAAATGGTTATTGCTAGATTTATGAATAACATCATAATTAGATAAAAGTATATAAAAGTCTGATTTTGAAGGCCACTGTATTTTTCATTTTTTGAAAAATACTTCTTGGAGCCTTCTTGGAGGAATTATGGGAAATTAAGCCATTTTTTTTTATCCATAGGAAAGTCATTTCCCCATATTTGGAAAATAGGCAATCCAACTAATAGCAGACATGAGGCGACTACGACAGCTCACAGGAAACTGGATTTGTCGACATGTTTCTGACAAGGTTGAGTCTCACCGTAACCAAGACGGCAGTATTCACAGACCTCATCACTGCGTTTGCTGACATCTCTGAAAGGACATGACCTACCAGGGCTGATTGTCGACTACAGGAAGGCCTGTGTCACCCTCCACACTCCATCAATAGCTCCACGTTGGAAATAGTCATAAGCAGCAGGTTTTTTATGCGGTACTGATCACAGATGGCCTCTGAGGAAATACCGCATCATCCGAACCGGTTTCCTCAGACTCCACATCGACTCCTAACCCCTGCCATCCCCCCCCCCTCAGCTGCCCACCTATCCCCCGGACGTAGTAACAATAATGGTGGCCCTTGGGCACGTTTATGCACACCATGTTTACATATATCTAAAGAAATTTTAATATCTGTGTCTATAGACAGAGGTGCACATAACTGGTGCGCGAGTACGCATTCACCTCTACTGTAGGAACGATACGTGCGACAATCGATTGTTTGTAAAAGTGCAAATGCGTACTTATGTACTTATTTACTTATTTTATGTACATATGCTATGACAAGAAAATATAATGTATTTTAATGTTTATATGCCAACTTGACTTCGTTTGCGGTATATCGGTTGAAATGCAAGGTTTTTGCTTGTCATAGCAGCGCAAATGCACATAAAATAAGTGCAATGCAAATACAAACAATTGATCGTCGCACGTATTGTTCTTAAAGGTGAATGCATACTTGCACACAAGTTATGTGCACCCCTGTCTATAGATTTGCTGCTATGTTTTGATTTTATAATGAAATACCTATGATAGCCCTGTAGCAATGCACACCATGTTTGCATATATTTATATATATTTTGCTACATATTTACATTTGTTTTATATCCCACTACCTATGACAGACCCATGGGGGCGGGGCCGAACACCGGCAGGTGAACTCTGATTGATCAGCCCGCTACTGAAGATCGGCTGTAACGACCTTCCCTTGCGACGTATTGTTGCCATTATCTTAATGAGCCTTACCAAGCACTTTCTTTGTCTCCCGTTCACCTGGTTTGTCCTGCCTGCTCCGTCCTGCCCCATTGCCCTGCTGACCCTTGTCCTTCTTCCCTCTCGTTTCTTCATCTCGTTCTTCGGTGTAGGATTAATATTCTTGGAACTCGACCACCGCCTGTGACCTGACCACTCGACTGGATTGTCCCTCTGGATTTGTTGGTACCTGGTATCCCGAATAAACCCATTTGTTCCCGCATATTGGGGTCTGCCTTCTCCATTTTCACTGTGCGTCACAGAATACTTCACCTGTATAGAATGGACCCTGTGGAGAACCAATGCCTGCAGCAACAAGTAGATCAGCTTACCATGCTGGTTTCACGGCTCCTGAAGAATTAAGCAAATTTACCGGATTCTACACTACGAGCTTCCACGTCGGCTTTTCTTATGAAGTGCGGTCTATACATCGAGGGACACCCAGAGCACTTTGTCGAGGAGACTTGTCATCTCGCTGCTTACCGAGAGGGCACGCGATTGGGCCACGGCATTATAGTCTGAATTCAGCCCAGGATTTCCAAGCCGCCTTCAAGGAAATATCTGATCATCCTACTGTAGGACGCAGCTTAGGGGAACATTTGGTGGATCTCCACCAGGGATCCCATACTGTAGCTGAGTTTTCCCTGGAGTTTCAAACCATTGCCACCAGGTTGTCATGGCCAAAAAACTGTCTGCGGATCCTTTAGTGGCGTGTGCTTAACCTGGAAATACAACACAAGCTCATGTCTTGGGGATTCTCACTATCGTTGGAGAATTTTATAGGACTGTCGGTCACACTGGATCATAGCTGCCGTTGTCAGCGAACTCGTTCGACCATCTTGTCCCAAGTCCTCCATGAACTTCTATGTTTTTGGGAGTTTCACAGACTCAATTCACTGTACCTATTGAATTACTAGCTGCCAGTGAACAACTATTTACGTGGGCTCTAATTGATTCAGGAGCTTCCAGTAATTTCATGGATCAGGCCCTAGCTCAGAGGTTACATCTTGCCCTGCATCCTCTGTCTCACCTTATTGTGGTTCTGGGGGTCTGTGGGGAACCTCTGACTGGGGGGAGGATTATGCACCGGACTGACCCAGAACCTAGTCGATGTTCTCTACATTCAAAAAATCTTTTTTTTTCTTCCCCGTACAAAGGACCCCATAATTCTGGGCCTTCCTTTACTGCAGGAACATGACCCCCGCATTCACTGGTCCACAGGCGAACTAGTTGCTTAGTCTCCTCATAGCTACTCAAGTTGAAAACCCAGAACCGGCGGATTTGTCGGTCATTTCGGTGGAGTATGCGGACTTCCAAAATGTTTTCAATACATTTCTGGCCTTTCAGTTACCGCCACATCGGGACTGTGACTGCGCGATCGATCTCCTCGAGGGGGTACCCCTCCCTAAGGGCCGGCTCTACCCATTGTCCATCATGGAAGAGGTGGATTATATTCAGGAAGCCCTTAAGCAAAGTATCATCCATTCTTCCACCTCACCTACTACTGCCAGCTTTTTCTTCGTAAAGAACAAGAACGAAGGATTACGACCCCGCATTGATTACCAGGCTCTCAATGCCATTACTATTAAACGGAGAGAACCCTTACCATTGATTTTTTTCTGCATTGGAACAGTTACGTAAAGCTATGATTTTTACTAAACTCGATCTCCGCAGTGCCTATAATCTGATTCGGCGTGGAGATAAATGGAAAACGTTTTTCATCACTCACACCAAACAATATGAATATTGGGTCATGCCTTATGGTTTGGGAAATAGCCCCTTGATTTTCAAGTCTTTTATGTACTCTTTTTTTCTGCGACATGCTTTACCGATTTGTGGTCATATATATTGACGATATACTTATATATTCTCCTTCCCCCTCTCTACACATTAATGTGCGACAGGAGCTCCAAAGACTCCACGACTGGCATCTTTTTGTAAAGGGTGAGAGTTCCACCAAGAACAGGCACAGTTCTTAGGGTACGTCATCCAACCAGGGGAAATCGCCATGGATGAACGGAAGGTCGCCGCAATTCAAGATTGGTTGCCGCCTCGTACCATGAAGGAGCTGCAATGATTTCTCGAGTTCGCCAACTTCTACTGCAGATTTGTGAGCAACTTCAGCCAGGTAGCCGCCTCCATGAAGTGGATACCTCAGAAGCCGGAGTGGGGGACATCCTCATACAAAAAGACCCCGACACTGGGCGACGACACCCCTGTGCATATTTTTCCAAAAAGCTCTCTCTGGCTGAACAGAATTATGACGTTTCTCCAAGAAGCGTCGATTCCTTGGTCTCCCTAAGCTCCCAACAGCGACGGACCTGGCTGATGGGTTACTCACCTGGGTCTTCCGCTACTACGGTATCCCCAAGGATAAAGTGTTTGATCGTGGCCCACAATTCTCTTCGTAGGTGTTCCATGTCTTTTGTGCTAAGCTTAACATCTCCCTAAGTCTGCCAATGGACTGGCTGAGAAAACAAACAAGGAAGTGTCCAAAGCCTTGCAGTTGTTATGTAAAGATAAATCTGCAGACTGGGCTACACACTTATGGGCTGAGTATGCCCTGAACACTGGCTTGAACCCAGTTACTAACCTTACTAATCTCCTTTCCAGTGTGTGTTGGGATAACATCCACAGATCTTCCTCTGCGATTGTTTCCACGCTGCCCAAGAAGTGTGGCACCTGATGCAACATACTCTCTCTGCTCACTCCTCAAGAAGGAAGGTACAGGCAGATAAACACCACCGCACCACCCCACCCTATCAGGTGGGACAACAAGTTTGGTTGTCAACCCCGAATCTCAAACTCCCAGCCCGCCGTAAATTGTCGGCTCGCTTTATTACACCGCTCCCTATTGCTAAGCCGGTGGGTCCTGTCTCTTTTTGTCTGCACCTGTCAAGAGTGTACTGGATCTGCCCTACATTCCATGCTTCCCTCCTGAAACCCATGAAGTATAACACGTCGCATCCCCCTGTAGACGTACCGACCCCTCCTCCAAGCCCATTACAGGACAGCTCTACGGTGTTCCTGGTTCAAGCTCTCCTAGACTCACGCCGCCGTGCAGGACGCCTCTACTACCTGGTGGATTGGGAAGGATTCGGCACGAAAGAACTGTCCTGGGTGCCTGTGGCAGATGTCCTGGACCCCAGCCTGGTGGCCGATTTCCACACTGCCCATCCTCCTAAACCAGCTCCATAGCCGGTGGGGTGTCCCCGTCGCTGCATTCGGCTTCCGGGAGGCGGCCGTCCGGGGGGAGTAATGTCACGCCCACGCAGGCAGGGCAGAACACCGGCAGGTGATATCTGACTGATCACCCCACTACTTAAGATCGGCTGTAATGACCTTTCCTGGCGAAATATTGTTGCCATTATCTTAATGAGCCATACCAAGCACTTTCTTTGTCTCCCGTTCTTCCTGCCTGCTGTGTCCTGCCTGCCTGCCTACTATACCTGCTCCATGCTGCCCCGTTGCCCTGCTGACCCTGTTCCTTCCTCCCTCTCGTCTCCTCGTCTCGTCCTTTGGTGTAGGACTGATATTCCCGGAACCTGACCACCGCCTGTGACCCGACCACCCGACTGGATTGCCCCCCTGGATTTGTTTGTACCTGGCATCCCGAATAAACCCGTTTGTTTCCACATATTGGGGTCTGCCTTCACCATTCTTGCCGTGCGCCACAAATATATCTTGCTACATATTTATATTTGTTTTATATTCCACTACGTATGACAGCCCTGTACCAATGTGCACCATGTTTACATATATTTATATATATTTTGCTACATATATACATTTGTTTTATATTCCACTACCTACAGTATGACAGCCCTGTACCAATGCAAACCATGTTTACATATTTTTATATATTCTGCTGCACATTTACATTTATTTTATATATATATATACACTAGTATTCTTATATTATATCTTTGATGACCCACATATATATGTATGTGCATGTGTGTCTGTGCGTGTGGATTATGTTTATTTTATATTTTGGGGGCCACATGTTCCCCCAAAAGTCTCGCATTTTGTTTGGTTACTTATGGTTAAGGTTAGGGCTGGGTAGGGTTAATGTCATCATGTGATTAGAGTTTTCCCCATAGAATCGAATAAAGAGTCACCACAAAGATATAATTACAAACCTGTGTTTGTGTGTGTTCATTGTTGCACTTTCATGCCTGTCACATCTCCTACTTATGCTGCACTGTGGGTCTGCAGCATCACTGTTTTGCTCCACTATATACTGCATTTCTTTATGGGATGGGGGATGGGGGGGGGCTGACAAGTCTCCCACCCCCTTCACCAAGATTTCCATTTTGTGTTGCTGCCTTCTCTACCTCTTTGTCTTCTCCTGGCTCTTTCCGAGCTTCGATTTACCATGGTAGTTTACAAATATGCCAAAGAGTAGGGTGATTGATCGCGCCAGATCGCACAGGGCATATGAGATATGGACCGGAAGACCCGCGGCGTGCCTCCTCAATGGGGGGCGTATTAGAGCCCATCGAGATAATTACCTTAATTAAACTAGATGTCATTGGGAAATGTAAACCAACGAGCAATAAAACACAAGCCCCATCCAAGAAATGTTCCCTCACCTCCCAGTAAATAGATGTCTACAAATAAACAAAACTGAAGAGTACTGTCCAATCATAGGCCACAAGGACAGGATTCCAACTCAATTACAGGCCCGCAACAGAGAAGAGAGGCAATATTCCGGATCGGGTAGCTGAGCGATTAGCATATCGTCAGCATTTGTCAGTACTTTTTAATCTCTAACAACAATTTTAGAGTCACCCATCAGATGTTGTGGGGGATCACACTAATCAGCAGATCATGTCATCCATGACCGATGAGTCTCTAGGGGAGAGAAACCTTAAAGAGACTCAAACGAGATTAAGGAATGACCACATTGTCCGGCTCTTTCTCTTCCGAAGTAATGATTGGATTAAACGCAGGTAGGTGTGCCACCCCGTCTGCTGGGAAGATTTTATTTTACGGCCTGGAGAAATGTCCCTGAACTCCACCGCAATGTATGTCTAATTTGTGGGACGCATTTTAATAAAGAAGAGGGGAGTATGTCAGAACCACTGGCTTCTTTATTACTTTTGTCTCTATTTATTACATTTTGTTAATTCACAGCACAAAGTAATTCAATGAACGAGACATTAACCTGTCAAGATATGACTTTCTCCATTAGCTTTTAACTCGATTGTCCCCAATAATTAAAATAAATATATTAACGCCATGGGCTATATCGCGTCACAATAGGTGGATTTGCAGAGTCCCAACTGTGCATGAAACGGGGATCTCAAGAAAATTACAGCGATTGGGATCAAGCAATCGTGTCCCATCCTTGGCAACTGCATTGTGTCGGCATGTAATCAGAGGGTGGCTAATTTGCATAAAGTGGCGGCTATCAAGGATCATCGGACCCTGATTGGGTGGCGGGGAAGTGCCCTTGCAGGGCAGACCAGTCCTCTCCATGAAGTCTGGGCATGCTGCAAGAATATATAGCACCACCTTTTATTATAAGAGTGCTCTTATTTAATTCGGTTTTACGCAACCTGCACTGCGTTTCAGCTGCATGATTGGCTGGCTGAGTGTGCTCTCTGTGAACCTGTGCGACACCCCAGGAAAAGAACCTCTGGAATCAGTGAGCCAGGCAAACGGATAGATAATCTCAGGTCATTTTACATGTTTTCAGTTCATCCTCATTTAGACACATTACTGTTAAGAATTTTATAAAATAGATATAATAATTATTATACAGGCAAAGATTTCAATACTTTATATTATGCTATACTATAGTGAGTTCACTTTATAATACTTGTTCATTTTTGAACGTATGCATATCCAAAAAGACAACTAGTCACTACAGACTTCGTGCAACTCGTGCATTAACTCAAATGCCTCAAGTGAGGGAACAGAGAAAGGACAAGGACAGTGCATCAAACCAGACTGTCCTATCTTACTGCAATGTCTACAACCCAGTAACTTCATGGGACAAACAGTGCATCAAACCAGACTGTCCTATCTTACTGCGATGTCTACAACCCAGTGACTTCATAGGACAAACAGTGCATCAAACCAGACTATCCTATCTTACTGCGATGTCTACAACCCAGTGACTTCATGGGACAAGACGCTACGGGAAAGAAGTAACTAATGGACTCGAAATGCTGACTGGATGCTTCCGGAAAAGGATATGCATTACCAGGGCTCAAGTGCAGATTGTCAATGAACGGAGAGGAGGGGGCTGGAGAGGAGACGCAAAACGACCCAAGAAACCGAAATCTGGCAGAGGAAGGGAACACCACCAAAGCAGAATGTGGAAGACAGACAAAACTACGTAGTAAAAAGAATACAGAGAAGGAAAAGCAGGAATATACAGGATCCAAGGTGATCATACGATGGGAAACCAACAGCGAGGCGTCCCAACCTAAGACTACAAGGACTACGTGAACAGTGGGCAAGGTTCTCCACTCTGCTTCTATAATGCATAAACCCATTATTTCCGGGTCAGGCCGAGCCCATGAGGACGGTCCAACACCTGTGACAAGATAACAATGGCCGGGCGATTTACAGTTTATGTGCTAGATGTCTAACCATTTGTCAGAAAAAAGAAGATAACATCGAGAGGGTGCTTTTTCTGCCCTTGTTTAACTTTTTTTTTTTTTCTTGTGTAACACTCACAGCATTTTACGGTAGCTACGCGGGGCCTGGCAAACGAATGCCTGTGTGCATGTACCCTATAATGCTGAGATGATGATACAGGATCCTGCGTCTTGAACCACAGTGAGCCAAGTACCAGTGAAAAATGACCCGGCCAATATAAGTCAGGCCTCTGACTTTGCAGACTCGAAATGTTGGGGGGAAAAACAAATTATAGAATGTCAGCTCATTAAATGATCCCTGGAATAATTACAGTGTATTCAAAAGTTCGAGGGAAGACAAAGAAAAACTGTATTAAAAGAGCAGAAAAAAGAACAAAAAAAAAAGGAACTTTAGCTTACATTTTTGTAGTGTATTGCTTGGGGCTGCTAATTGCTAGAATTGGTTCTATTTTACACACAGCACCTCACTGCGCTCACATTGAGGAAGGAGGCTATTATTGCTGCATCTCATACAGAGAAACACTGCATTTTTTACATTAATGAAGCTGCGGGTGATAATCAGTACTTGAGGGTGCATCCAGTGCCTCTGGTATAAGTCTAGGTCATCTACCATATATATATATATATATATATACATACACTAGGTGCGGGTACGTGTGTGTGTGTGTGTGTGTGTGTGTGTGTATGTGCGTTATGCACCGAAGCTGCCTAAACCTCCAGTAGATAAAAAGTCTTCCTCTGAAAAACAACTACCAAAATACCATGTCCTCTTTGAAAATGAAAGCAATTTTCAAGCGTGTTTTTAATCAGCTAGACGCCAAATATTCAAACGCCGCCTGCTTTAGCTAATGAAACATTTGCAGTATTTCACCGGTTCTAAGGCCACTTTTACTAAAGCATTAATACACTGTGTGTTTATTTCCTTATCTCAGGCCTCCAGCTAGTGCAATCTACGGTATTCTCTGATTCATAGAGTTTGATGTATTTATTGGGGTCATTCATAAAGTAGATAACTCAAAGATGCTACAGTTGTACTTTTTAGACATGAATTAACAATCTTTAAGTTGCACTTTATGACCTCAGATGAATACATCAGATGGGAGGGTGCTGTATGCTTTAAAATACAGTGGAATATGCAGTGATAAAATCAGGCTTCCACCATTTCGACCCTTAACAGTATCTAACTAGGAGAGAGGGTTTGAATGGATTTAAGGCTTCAAATAACTGATGACTCAGTAACAAGAATCTTTTATTCTGTGGCAAGTCCACTTAGTGTATCCTGGTGGCTGAGATCCGCTGACCATTTTCTCAGTTCACTCCAAGGTCCTTTTTAAAACACAGGGTGCATTCTCAGCATCAGCGCTTCCCAATGGCTTACCACTGCACATCAGGTGTTCTTCCTCGATCTACTTTGAACTCATCTGCCTTCAAAAGCAGATGAGGAGAGGAGCTGCATTTGAGGAGACCTATATGTACCA
>JAODKE010000051.1:13712102-13725747 GCA_026779605.1 Mormyrus hasselquistii
ACAGACCAGCATACTTACAGCACAGACCAGCATACTTACAGCACAGACCAGCATACTTACAGCACAGACCAGCATACTTACAGCACAGACCAGCATACTTAAAGAGCATAACATACAAAGTGCAAAGACGGGACACTTAGTAAACATGGTACAGACAAATGAAAAAGTACACAGTACAAAAGTAGTAGACCCTGAAAAACATACTATTATGGCATACTAAGGAAATATTTAAAGATACTATTAATAAATGAGCGTTGGTATTTGTGCAATAAAAATCCAGCACCAGATTTGTGCTATTACGAAGAGGGGTTCCTTCCTGACGTGTTGTGGCTGGGGGTGGGGAATTTGTTTACCTAAAAAAGGGGTTTTCTGTGAATTTACATTCCCAAGAGGTCTTTTGACGCTCACTCTTCAGGGATCCTGGCAAAGGGGGAGGGACAACATTGCAGAAAACGCCGGCACGACCGTCGTACAAAAAACACAAACAAACAGTGATTCAACTATTCGACAGTGCCAACAAAAACACAATGTCAAATACGGAAAGAAATGGCAAAAACTGCTGACTGAACAATCACTGGAGCAAGTTATGCTATTACAGTTATAAAATAATTTTAATTTTCATACCTTTAGCATTAATTGAAATGGTCAAAGCTTTCTTCGGTAGTCACAATTAGGTGCACTATTTCATGGGTGATAATATACTGTATAAATTGCCAGTATTACTCTAAATATGAATATTATTCATAAAGACTGTGGTTATGAGAGTGCAATTTGACAAGGTTCATTCTGATTAAGGCTAAATTATTCTAAGTGCCCCCCAAAGACAAAGTATAAATTAGTGCAGAAATTAGCTTAAGGAACAGTGGTTATGTTAAATGAGTCTTGACTTCACTTCTTCTATACATTACATGTGGGTTATTATGGGATGGGACCAGGGAATTCTGTCCTGTACTGGGCAACCAATGACAGCGCATCTTATTCAAGAGTCATGAGCATAATGTATACTTTATATTTTCTTTTCTCTTATTTCCACAGCTGGCTCATGAACGAGAATGCAGAACATGGCGCAATCGAGGCAGTGAGGAGGCTTTTTCTAGCTGACTCACGGTGTCACATTAGTGTTCAGATCTGGTCATAACAGGGTCTGATCAATAATAATGCCGCAGAATGGACCTTTTATCAGAAAAGATTCAATTTGTGTGACACATTATGACTCAAATCCCCGCAGCAGTTCCTCTTGGATCCTCTTGTGATGCTCTGTAACCCGGTAAACCGTAGTGTTTTGGCATTAAAGCTCTTCCAGCAGTTACCTAGCGGCCTGTTCGGAAGCATGCTGCCCTCCAGTCCCTCACTAGATGGCACTCTTCTGACTTACTGCAATTTGCTTCACTGGCAGTTAAGGTGTCTTCGCATTTACGTTGTTACCTCGTCTCATAAAATACAGGGCGGGCTGCTTCTTCCTTTGTTTGGCGAGATGCAGTTTCGTGGCGCATGAAAGGCTGTGTAGGAGGAGCGACACGCCAACAAAAAGCCCCAAAAGGAGCAAGAGTGGATTCAGAGGGAGGTCAGATTGCGCTCAAGGGAATCTGCAGGCAACACGGAGGCGCAGGAGCTCTCCCTCCGCTTACAAACCTGGGGAGAGTGGTTTGCAGACACCGTAGTGCTAAAGACTACAGCAAGAAAAGGCATGGAAGTAAAATAAGGGAAAACAGAAAATATGAAAGGTATAATTGGTGGAAGCATTAACTATGTCTGCTGTACTGCCGATGTCGGACAAATAAGCAGTGCAATGTTTGAAACTATGCAAGGAAAAGAGAAAATTTCATCCAACCCTCCGAAAATAACAGGTCATTATTTTGTTAATGGAGGGCTGGGGGTGGGGTGGGGGGTGACATACTGGATAATCCTGTGGCTTTTGAAAGATTAGAGACCATCGTATTGTGGGGTGAAAGTGAATAGTGAGCAAAGCAAAGAAGAAAAAAAAAATGAACCCGCCGGCCATGTGAGAATAAGGGGCTGCATTTCGGTACGACTGGGATAAATAAATGATATTGATGGTCAGGCATTTGCTTTGGTAAATTGATGCATTTGGACCCTGGGAGCAAATTCTAAAAGCTGTTTAAACAACTGAACCAACTGCAGGATGACAGGAGCGGCCTTTGGTGTGATTAGTCTGGGCTACAAATGGCTTCTGGGGATTTTTGGCCAAGAGGGAAAAGTCAAATCGCAGTTAACAAAAATGAAAGTGTCGTTTATTTTGCTGATTTCACTACGCAGCTGATAGCCTATTAGCTTTTATCATGGCCTTTAAACAGGCTTGTCTTTTCCCATTATCTGTCAAACGGGCGCAATGCAGAAAAGAAAGCATCACATCTGCTTCATTTGAACCTGACCTACGGCCCCAAAGGTTCAAATGAACCTTCACCCTGACTTTCATGTGAATCCAGCAGAACCGCTGGGCCAGGGACCACTGCTCTGCAAGCTTTTTAAAAACTCAGATATAATTTGGACTTTTATTAACAAAGTTCCATCAGTGTGCATTCAATTATTTGCAGGTCATTTTTTGTGATTGTTCATCACTTCATTCTTAAAGATGCTCTAAAGGTTACTCAGGGATGGGCACTGGTAGACGCTCTGGTTCCACAGTCCATGCACTGGACCAATGTGCAGCTCCAGATGAGCTAAGGGAGGGCAGGGGGGGATGTGGTGGTAAGGGGCAGCACTCAGCCCAAACGGCAGCACATGGGAGCCACACTGCATCCTGAGTTTCCCTGAGAGGACCGGGCCTGACAAATCGCTTGTTTTTTATAGGAACTGCAGCAGGGAGCAGCTGGGCTGATGGAGTTCAGCACGACAGAGCAATACACTTTCTACTACAGAGTAAAGGGATCAAGCGTTCACATTAGGTCCAGTACTTAGGAGAGGGGAATCAAAACATTCATAGAAAATAAATCCAATAATACCTAAACAGATTCTGGGATTCAATGTCTGGATATCCTGCAGTGTTTACACACTTTTTCAGAGAAAACCCTTCTTTATGATACCTATCCGTCCATTCATCCCTCTTGTACCTGTCTATCCCAGGCAGCACAGGGGCTGGGGTACAGCCTGGATTGGGATCCAGTCCATCACGGGGCACAGGGCTAGCGTACACCATGGATTGGGATCCAGTCCATCACGGGGCACGGGGCTGGGGAACACCCTGGATTGGGTTCCAATCAGCTACAAAAACCCAGCATCACCATTTCAGTCCTATGAAAACCCCAGTGTGGCACAGACCCCAAAATGGTGCATGTTCTCTAACAGAAATGGATGAAGGAGTTGTTGCATATGACCAGAACTTCCCAAACCATTTATCTGCTGGCATGAAAAAAAAATACAAAACACTTCTGCTCCATTTTAACAGTTCAGAGCATCCTTACTTTATCTCATCTCCGCCTCTCTTCTGTTTTGATGTCCCAATCAGAGGGTCACCAACCCTGTCCACACAGAGTGATACCTCCATCAGTCTCCGGGGGCAAAGATAAATGTAGCCATGTTTGCAGCCATCCACGATATTCCCCAAGAAACCCCTTTGTAGTGAACACAGCACCAGACCCCATGGGTGCACCATCCCTGCCAATGACTGTAATAAATACGAGGGCTGTGGAAAAACGATATAAAGGCCAAAACACTTTTGCGTGTCTGTCTATTTGCTCAAGTGCATGTAAGTTGTGCCGTTATGTTTTTGGTGTTTATCACAAAACTATTTTTTTCTTTACCTTTTCTGAAAAATAACTGCAGATTTAGAGTCATGGTGAGCAGTTGTTATTGTAATTAAAAATAATAATTTTAGGATTTTTTTTTTTAGTGTGGCCGAGATTTACTCTTAAATTATCCGGATTAATTAATGTTTTTCATTTGATTCACAGAAGGGGGATACCATTCACAGATTAATGTGCATTTTCCTGATCAGTGCTAATAAATATGAGAATAAAAGGACTAAAAAACCAGTACAAAATATAAAATACAGAGTATGCACAAATGAAAAATATAAAAGAAACATGAAACTTATGTAAAGGTGGGGTATTATTGTCATCAGCCTTTATTTGTTAAATGAAATTATACTCATCAATGGTAGAAAAATACACTGGGCATAGTCATGTGACCTCTGGAGGTGCCGTGTGGCATGCGGGGGGGGGGGGCAGTGCCGTCACCAGTACGGTTCCACATCGCTGTCCCCTCGCAGGCTTTACTTTCCGCACGGCTAAAGTCAAGCGCAGAGCCCGAGCCCTGACTCAATTATTTATCTCTGAACGGTCCTCTCAGCTAGGGAAGCTAAAGAGTTTGACCCCGACCTCAGCATGAAGCACGCAGGCAGTGCTGCTTCAGGTTTTCGAAATGGAAAGGGAACCGGCCTCAGCAATGCTGCCGGGCACAGCCGATGCCTCGTACGTGTGCAGGCGTGTGCGCCACCTTGCTAATTAGCATTCGCTAACTGACATTCGTTACCCTAATACCATATCATACGGCTGCTTAGCAGGCTTTCGGAAAGGCGCAGACCATCGATAAAGCTAATGAATAGGCATGCTGGGCTGGATGCATCACAGAGGACATGTCAAAATGTCATGCTGAATACCGAACTCAAGCATATAGCTGAGCCCACTCTGGGATTTGAACATATAACATACGGTGCAAAAGTCTTAGGCAGTCCAAGGAAATGTTTAAAGCTGTTCATCTGGGTAGTAAGTGTACTTTATATGTGCTATGGACAAAAAACACAATTTTACATTACACTCCATGCAAATTTAGAGTAACACAATAAAAACGGACAGGAATTTCTCCTGTCCTCCAAAATGTTATCCGTATCTTGTTATAAGGCTGGAATAGCACTGTCTCAGTTCCCAGACGTGCCCTAAAGTCCCCTCAGCCATCAATGTATTCGTTACATTTCACAGCCATATCACATCGGGCCCCCAACCGAGACCAATCCAATTATGTAAAAAAAATTTTAGGGCCTCCGTCACTCAGGGGCCCTTGGAATCGTCCTGATCACCCCCTTTCCCCATGACACCTCTACATCCAAGTCACTAGTAATTAGTTTAAAATGTCAATGAGGTATTGATTAGCCACATGGGGAGCGAATGGTTGGTGAAAATCATGGGGTGATGTTAGGAGAGGTTTCGAGACGGCTAAGCTGGCACGCTTTGACAGACAAAACATAGTGTTACACCAACAGGAAGAACATATAAATATCATTGACTGTCTAAGATGTATATGCAACATAGTTAAAACATCAATCACATTGTTCATTGTCCAAAGCCTCCTTGATAACATCTTTCCCCATGTAATTCACCTGACGGATGTCCTAGCAGTGCTGTCGGAAAGACCGGAAATTACCCCGTTCTGTCAGAAAGCTGTTGTCGTCAATAAAGTTTTGAATGTTGCATCACAGGGAAGTTCTGATCTGATGAGTGAAACCTGAAAGCACCTCGACCTCATCTCTCTAACTTCAGGATGTAGGGATGGAATCTGCAAACTTGTAAAGGATGTCTGGCGAGCCTGGTGTCAACTGCTGTCTGTCTTTTGAAGATGAAGACAGTGCTGTCATATTTGACGGGAGTCTACAGTACAGCCAGACTGTTCATTTAAATTGTAGAAGTTGTCTTTTTCCTCAGATATGAGGAAATATGATATACAAGAAGCAGCAGAATATTCAGGGTAATTACTGAAGCTTTGTCAATTAAGTGTACTTATTTCTTAGTACTAGTCTGCTTTTAATTATGTTAGTTAATTCTAATGTGTTTTATCTGAGGAGTGATGTAATTCTACGCATACCCTATACACCAGTATATTTTTACAAACGCCATTTAAGATTTGTATAATGAGAGTCTAACCTTCCTTCGACTAGTAACAGTAATAATTTAAAGTGTACTTAACACAATACTCTCTCTCTCTCAAACACACACACACAGGCAATAGATACCAATGATACACTTTTAATTGTGAGAAGCATTTTTTAATTCTGCCAGATTTTTCAAATTCTGTCATACTATACTGTTGATTCTGTTCTACCATTGCCATGAAGTGCATTAGGAATAACTGGATTAATAACATAGTTCAGTCGATTTAATTTCCTTCAGAATCCACTTTCGTATGCGCGATACGTGGCAAAACAATGATGCGCTAACAGCGTCTGCGGTATTAAATACAAATAAAGCCTAGATCATTTAAATTTGTACATCGCTGCTGGGAAATTAAAGAGACGCTGCTTTGCTGCCACAATCGCATTTACTCGGTCGCCAGCTCTCACGCATCTGGCGTGACACTCACGCTTTCACACTCTCACGCAGGAAATCTTCCAGCAAATCTATAATATTCCATTATAAATCCTACAGACTATTTACAAAGTAATAAAACTGTGACATGCCTGTAAATGCGTGTGCACGTGTGTGCAGACGTGTCTCGAACTGAAAATCTCACTCCTGCCAGCTGACCAAAGTTGGCATCCCTGTACCTAAAACACACCGGAAAGGTGATTCTGTTTTGGGTTTTTTTTTTCTTTATTGGGCACAAACCATAGAAAATAAAGAGGTCTCATGTTTTTATTTATAACCCTGAAACCTGGATCCGACGCACTCCTAATGCTCTTATCAGATAATGCGGGTTAATTAGAAACTCTGCGGAGTATTAAATCAGGCGGATTATAAATACCGCGCGTCCCGCACGCCGCTACCCTCGCAGCCGGTGTTGCCACGGCTCTCCGCGTTCCCAACCAGGTCTCCGCATTCACAATCCCAGCCGAAACGCAAAAGGGCTCCAACTGTTCATATTAACCGAGCATTGTTCCCGCATTATTTGTGTATCAGCAGGGAAACTCTGGGTTCAGCGTCGGTAAAGAGCAGCTGACAGAGTCCGTGCGGCGAAACACAAGGCGCAAGCGAAGTTAGTGCTGGGAAGTGCACTGGACAATTCAGTCGATTAAGTTACAAAAATTTTTGGGTGCATAATATTGTTTGATTATTATCATTTTATGGGATGTAAATCATATTGTATTGTATATTTTACAGACTACAATTCACTTCATGCTGTATTCCGAGTATTTTACCAGTAATAGTGCCTTCTGACAGTAATTACTGGAAAGCACTGTTAATAATTGTTATAATAGTGTAGTCTTTTAAAGGGAAAGAAAACATGGCAAGTGCATAAGCCTGATATTAATGGAATAGGTGGTGAACTCAACGGTTGCAATCCGATAAAATCGTTTGCGTGCGTAATCTGTATATCCCACCCATTTGCTACAGAATATAGCCAGGTTTCCTGATCAGGGTTGCGAGTGTTTCCTTCCAGCCTTTCCCCAGCGGTGCTACACCCTGGGTGGGGTCCTAGACCACAGTAGGAAACCAACACACGCCTGCGGGTGTGATGCAAGTGTGTGAGCCACTCTGCCTCACTAAAGACTTTGCCCTAGTATTATTATTATCCTTAATAATTTCATCACATTTTGCATAATTTTATTAAATCTAATATGAATTTAGTAGTCTGTTATTTCTATAGTTGGAGATTGTCTCCTGCTTATCATAATGATCAGATTTCACTGGATGGTGCTTTGAAAGCTCTGATAACGGCCTCCTTCGCTGTACGAGAACTTTACTTTGAAATGTGTGCCGGTGGCGAATACCTACATTCATTGTAACCCCACCAACTGCAAAATAGCGTAGGTGTGTCAAACGACTGACTCAGGAGTTCCAGGTTTGTCTCGTTAAGCAGGTAATTCCTTCAGTACATCTATGGTGTAATCAGTGGTGATGGTAATGCCGTTTCGATAGCTCACCAAGTGCCGGGTGGCAAGATCCTGATGTCCCGTCCGAACGTGCCACCCCAAGGCATGGGGAGACATGGGAGCGACCTCTTCCTCCCTCCCAGCCACTCCTCCCTCTGCTCCTGATTGCTCTCTTGTTCTGAAGACTGTCTCACACCCCAAATATCAGAAGAAATGGGTCGACTGGGTTTCATCTGTGGCCACTCGGCTTTAATTGGTGAAGGCGTGGACTTGGCAAGTGGTTGTGATCACTTCTGTCAGCTGACCCAGCTTCAAACAGCAGCACCAGGGCATACATAAGCATAGATAAGCGGTGGTGGCACTTAAACAGGCAACACCGACGTCCTCATGCCCTTGGATTTACTGCTCGCTGGCCTTTCAGAAGGGCAACTTTACCTTAACGGCAGTCAGGAACTGTGGATATTCCAGAGTCGTGCCAACATGTTCATTGATACGCACCTCACGTACATTCTTAAAATTGCCTTACCTATCAATCTAGAAGAAACAACTAATGTAACCCAAATTTATGGTGAACCTGGAGCCTGTTCTAGAAACCATATGGTAAAAAGCGGAGGGCACCCTGGACGGGATGTCAGTCCATCACAGGGCACAGATTGTACAATTCAGAGAGCCCTGATTGCAGGAGGGAGCTACAATACACAGAGGAAGCCCACATAAAACAGAACATGTGAAAACAAATAAGAATAGATCTAAATCCTGACTCCAGTGGCGTGTGACTGTACCCACTGTGCCACCCATGTTGTTGAATATATTCCACGTACAGTATATGTTGTACACATTGCAATTCCTTTGCCGAGGATTGTGACCATAGTATGATGATGTGGCTTGTTGCTTGTTGGTGTACAGACCAGTCTTCCTTAGGGAACAGGTCTTTGGTAGAAGGCCAGACAAATTGTCCCTCAAAGTGAAAGGCCACAGAAGACTCTCCTAGAGGGTAGCAAGAAAAATCAGTCTCTGGATGTGTAAGGCCTGGTCTGATTTGGACTGTGTAAGTTAGGATTCTGAAATCTTGTTCGTTTGACTTCCTCTGCCGGCCCCTGGAGGATGGGCTCCCCCATTGAGTCTGTTTCCTCCCAAGGTTTCATCTTTCTAGGAATTTTTTCTTGCTACTGTCCCCTCTGGCTTGCTCACTGGGGGCTTTGGACGGGGATAATGTAAAGTGTTTTGAGACAATGTAGTGCTGTGCAAATGCACTAGATAAATAAAATTGTTTTTCTGGTCTGAAAAGCCACGAGAAGTGAATTGATGGTGGTGGTGATGATGATGATGACATCAATGACAATGTTGATGACGATGATGATAAAATTCTACAATTTGTAGTGTCTTTTCAGAAAGATTTTCTTTGGCTCAAATTTGGGCCAAAAGTGATGGGATTACTGGGTAATTGTCATGTGGTCCCACTGCCTGCAGACCGGGCACTGAGAGGAGGGCAGGCAGTTGATCGGATCAAAAAAGACCAACAGACCAATTGCATTTCATGTAAAGAAAACCCAATTTCACATGATGCTGGTTCTTGGCTTTTCATGCATGATATGGTAGCCCTGACACAGATATTAACTGAAACGTGTTTTTTCACCACAGAGATAATTTTGGAGTCAGTATGGACGTCTGAGCCCTCCCTGTTAGGCCTTGGCAGCAAACAGCATGTCACCCAAAGGGTACCCATCCACAGGACATTGGGAGGTTTTGCGTCCCACCCATCAGAAAATTGACTAATGCATTAATGAAGGGTGACACATCGAAGCCAAGGGTAGCTGATCACTCTGACAGCAGCGGACTGCAGGGTCCCGGTCTGTGCCGATTGTCTGGGGAGTGTCTGATTCACAGCTGTACATTAGCAGCTCTTTTGTGATGGTGTCGTTGGGTGCCCTTCAGCGGAAGGGCATTCTGCTTCAGGTGAGGCTCTTCTGACAATGTGCGAGGTTCTGCCACATGGTCACCTCTGGATTATGAGGATCTTATTCCAGTGAGAGAATACATTCAGAAGTTGATGCCCGAGAGAGGCAACCCCTAAAATAGTCAATTCGTTGATCCTTTATGGTAAATAGTGGAATTGCACAAGTATCAGCCGATTTGATGCACCCCCTGGTAACAGAGAACCCCCCCCCCCATCTGGGAAATGCTAATGAACTGCTTTGATTCACATTGTCGCATAAACAGACCCGGCCAGCCATTTGTTCCAGCTCAATAATAATTGGTCACAGGTTCAGTACCTTAATCACTTAGAGTACACAAGTAATTGTGCTGTAATAACTATATGTCACATGTAGTGTTATAAATGAGGTCATTTCCTAGGTAACACATGGCCTTTATGGGAGCAGGTTTAAAAGTCTTTTTTTACTTCTTCCATTTGGCACTTAATAACAGCCAATAGTCACCACTGATATTTTGGTGACACAATGCTTACAGTAGTGGTATGGTCCAATCATGGGCAGTTTACGGCACTTTGGATTATCTCTTTCGACTGATCCCATCTTGCTCACCTTTGAGACACACACACATGTAGAGAGTATTAGGGTCTGAGCACACAGTTGGGCCATTTATCCCAAACCCCCGGACCATTTTGGGAGATGATTTAGGGCCTCATTCAAGGGCCTAATGAAGAAGTTGCTGTTCTGCCAAGGCTCAAGCCAATAACCTTCCGAACACAGGTACAGATCCCCACACATACCTGTTCCCTCTGCTTCTGTGCTTGTGTTTGTAACGATTAGGTGTGCATGTGTATGTGTGTGTGTGTGTGTGTGTGTGTGCGCGAGCGGGTATGCCTTACATCATGGGGACACAATGTCCCCACAACGTGATGAATACCTGTTTTTTTTTCCTTATGGGCACCAAATCTTTCCTGGTCTCCATAAGGGAAAACTAAATTTAATAAAAATCTGTGGCTGTAATGAAAAAACTAAAAATGCAAAAACTCTTGTATTTTTCTTGGTTACTTATGGTTATGCTTAGGGCTGGGTATGGGTTAAGATTATCATAGTTAGCATTTTTCCCATAGAAATGAATGAGCGGTCCCCTTAAGGAAATGTTTCCCTGATGTGTGCGTGTGTGTGTACTAGGTACTATCTAGGTTGCCTTTAGGATTCTCCGCCCACGTCAGAACTTTGGCAAGATCTCCTTCCAATTATTCAGGGAAAATGCATCTGCAAAGAAGCTATCACCTCCGTATTAAGAGTGGCCGTGTGGCTTCTTGGCTGTGTGCTTGTGTTTATCACGATTCTCATGATGTCAGAAAAACACTTAAAGCAGCATTGCCGAATTGGCTCATTTGACACATTGTATAATTATATGATACACGTTACAGGGAATTAGTATCTTATAGCAACTACTACCTTGCTGACATTTGTATGCTGCATAGCTTGAAGCTAATCTTACGTAAAGTGCTGAATAAGGGTAATTCAGTTATTCATGTGTTAAATGTACATTGTTGTCTAATAATAGCATCCGGTTTAGTTTAATTTGGTTAACATGACAGAAAAGCCACAGCAAAATCTCTCCGACTGCCGCTAGCTATAAGCGTAGCCGCTAACACAAATAAGATGTGTGACCCTGGGGGTAATAAGGCTCTGGGTCTGCTGCAGGCCCCAGCTGTGAGAGTGACTGACAGCCTTGATGGGAAATCTCACTGGGCCGGCCGATGCTGGGCGGCCGCACACTGGCCCTCCCGTGGATGCTGAGAGCTTGTTGAAAAGCCTGCTTCTCCCTTACCACTGTTACCATTCTGGCCATTCTGTCCTTCTTAAAAACCCGCCGTCGCTTCCCGTGCGCGCCAAGATCGTCGCTCCACTTTGCCCGTGTTATTTTTCTTTTCCATATTCAGGTTTCTCTCTCTCTTCAGCTGTGGTTAATCATCAGTGTGATCAGCATGAGGTTTCACTGTACCATGCAACCAGCAGAAACCAACAAGATGAGTTCTAGAATCTATCAAAAATCTAGATTCCATCAACAATCAAACCAAACCATTGTTTTTTACGCTCCATATCAATTATAGTGAATCTTTATATAAGACGTTGAAGTTAATGTTTTTTTTTTTCAGTTTCTTTACACTAGGAGATATTTGTTTGTGTTGTTTGATAGTCTAAGCACATCTTTCTTCTGATAGCATCTGCTGTATTCTGCAGGTGTAACCTGTAGGTCATGTCATCTGCATCAACCAAGCGCTATAGCTGGAATCTCACAGCTGCTTTGGATGTGAATAGATTGATGAGCCGTGCAGGCTGCGGACAGAACGGACATGCCACTATGCCATATACCGCAGCTCTCCTTCATGTGGCCGTCAGCACATCGTGCTTTAGGGGCTCAGAATTCAATCGTGGAAAAAAAAAAATTAATGCCAACAATGTTTGCCACCGAAATCCAAAACAAACAAACAAAAATAAAAGGCTCTGGGATTTTGAAATTGTACTGATGTAACACAAACAAAGCCATGATCAAACTCTCACGCTTACACAAGTATACAAACCCACAGCAATGCATAATGGAATAAAAATAGCAATGAAACTGAAATTACATAAAATAAAATTACAGAACCTCATAGTACAGAAAGCTTCTTTAAAAAGCCGTATGCACATTCCGAACCATCTTCCCTTCCGATACTGAGAATGTATTTTTAAATGGGTGGAAATCAGCGTTCAGGTCCTCCTCATACAGGCTGGACATCACAATGTCTGCTTATGCAGCCCACAAGTAAATCTGTGCATATGAACTCCTGTCTGTTTGTGTGACTGTGTTATACGGCAGAGAATAGGCATCTCATCTATGGTTTTTACTGTGACACTGTAGATAAGCAGCTATGGACAATGGAATGAACTAATAACTGATTATTCATTACTTTATTATCCATCTTCTTCTTGTTAATGTTATTGTCGTTATTGCCGTGTTGATAGAATGCACATTATACTCCAAATCAATCAGATTATGCATCTGATGGCTGGGTGATTAGAATGTTGACTGAGTATCACTGGAAAGTGCCCTTTTCATTACTCATTGTTTCGAACGGGGCTTTATTGCATTACCGTTCCTCTTTTACCGCTAAGCATTAAAAACGGAACATGTGTCAGCCCGTGAGGCACCTGCTTCAGTCCTGCTACCAGGTCGCTGTCCTTTTCTCTGTGCATCTTCTCCTTTGTGTACTGGAGATTTGTACAGGAGAAGTATATCTGAAAGAGGGATCTGACATATGTAGTTATACATCTTGACACTGGCATTTCATTACAACATATTATGTTTATATGTCCGTCTTGTTGGTTATTAACCTCACGAAACTGTGATAAAACACTCCTTGGTTATCTGTTGGAATCCGCTGCTAAGCCGCATATTGTGTCTCGAAATAAAATTCAGAAAATATGAATCCAGCTTCTGTTTCATTGGTTGGTTCGTTTAGTTCTCTGAGCAGCTTCGTGCTATAAAATATCCTTCTGTTCAAACTGTGCACATTTTTTTTTTACATTTAAATACTTCTATGTCTTATTGCTGTTTCAGCCATTTTTATCTTGAAATCATAGTACTTTGCATTTTAAAAAGGGAACGGCCCTTGTCTTGTGGAATTATTTTTTCTTTCCTGCATCTGAGAAAAAAGCTCCATAAGTCTGCTATTGGCTGCCTACTACTCTCGCTCCTGTTGCGCCCGAAATGTACGTCAGGCCAGAGTGGCACTGCCCTCGCCTTGCTCGCTTTATGCCATTGCGGATCATAGCTGACGCAGCAGTCGCAGAAAGCAGATGCTGATATGCGCAGCTTGTTTACCGACGCTAATTGTTTGCTCGCAGCCTTCTGCGGGGTGCGAGGAATGGGGAGGGTCTGAGTCTTTCACAGGAACCCTTT
>JAODKE010000051.1:13725757-13739119 GCA_026779605.1 Mormyrus hasselquistii
GCGCCTCCGGCTGGTGGGGGCGGGCGCGGGGGGCTGGGTGGGGGGGGAGGGGGGGGGGGGGGGGGGGGCGGGTGGGGGGTCCGTGTAGGAACCAGAGATGTGGTTAGGCAGCAGAAAGACAGCAGCCCGCATTCCATGAAGGACCTCATAAGCTGAGCGGGAGGGAGAGGATGATGAAGGTGATGATGATGGAGCTGAAAGCGATGCGTCATGCTGGCAGAGGTCGAAAGGAGCAAAGCTTGTAATTAGCCGTTGAGTAGGCTGGTAATCAAGCAACTAATATAATGTTTCAGCAGATAATTAGTCACTGTGCGTGTGGGGGCAGAGAGCATCTCATTCGCAGGACCATGCAGATGCGAACCGCCAGTGCAGGGTTGTTCTAACAGCGCGGAGCGCGAGCAGAAATTACGTTCATTACGCTCAAGAACTGATTTGTATGCAAACGTGTGTCCACCGTCTGGATGAGCGCTTTCATTTTCTGTCCTTGTCACTGCCATCATGCTCCTGTCGACTGACAATTCAAATACCCAGAATTCTTCACTCCAATGTCTGTGTTGTCTGCGTCTCCAGGAACAGGATTAGGTAGATGAGAAGAGCTCTAGCGACAGCCTAAATGTTCTCCGCGGCTGCCCCATTTTGGGTGCATGTATTTCATGAGGCACTGGGAGAATTCTGTTGATGTTGTGGTGTAAGGTATACTTTCATCTTTTATGTATGAGAAATCTCAGGAAAGACCCAAACAGGTTGGCAAATAGCAAGCTAGGCAGGGTAAAGGGGTCATCTTTCTTGTGAGGCTCTCGATAAATAGCACAACACAGTGTGGGCACATTTGGCATCACAGTGCCTTTCGTTTGCCATGACGGGGGATGTTCCTGTTTGTTCTCTGTCTTAATTAATTAGCTAACTCAAAATATAGATTTGTCTTCAAATGAGATGGCGCAGGCGGTAGTGCTATCGTTTGGCAACCTGAGGGTTGCAGGTTTGGGCCCTGGTTCCTCCTGACCCCATTGAAGTGTCCTTGACCAAGACACTGAACCCCTAATTGCTCCTGGTGTGCAGGATGGTGCTTTGCATGGCAGCCTCCGCCACCGGTGTGTGAATGTGAGGCATGTGTTGTATTGTAAAGCACTTCGAGTACTCGCAGAAGTAGAAACGTGCTATATAAATACAGTCTCATCTCATTAGAAAATATGGCAAACAGTGAGTTAAAGTTTGGGCAAAGCTTGCAAAGGAGAGTTTATGTATTAATGTCCATCCATCCATCTTCAGTGTCCTACAGTTGCTGGGAGTCCAGAGTCTATGGACACAAGGTACTGTAGGGAACAACCCTGGATGGGGTGCCAACCCATTGCTGGGCACAATCACACGCCATTCACACCTACAGGCAATGTGGAAATCCCAAGTAACCTCAAAATACACACTCCACACAGAGCCATGGGGGGGACATGAGACCTGGTCTCACAGGAGTGAGGCAACAGTGCACCAACATGGCATCCCCTTTGCGACATTGTGCTTTGCGCAACTCCGGCATGACGAATCCTTTAACTGCTTAATTGAGGGACCTGAATGTTGCTTGATGGACAGATGTTGGGGAGAAAAGAGAAAAGCGGGGTCTGTCTACGGCTCGTCACCGGGAGTTAAATGTAACAGCCGGAGTGAAGGCCGCGGGATGCTGTCGTGCCCCCTGCCTCTCCAGTAACAGGCCCAATATGAATGTATTGTACGGCTATATGATACATTTGGTTCAAACGATTTCAATGTGAGTCCTTTTTGAGTTAGAGGGCAGTACAGAAATCGTGTGCGGCGCAAATCTATCACAGGAAGGGGTGAAATAGATGCTGTACCTGGCGGTCACTTTTCAATCTCAGCAAATCAAAATGGTTATAATTTAACAAAGCAATTCTCCCACCACTGAGCTGCTCTCAGCTTGATTCTCTCCCCCCCCCTTCAGTTATATATTATTAGACTCTTACTAAATAAGTCCACCAAGTGTTGGCCAAATGAGTCAAAGAGACTAAACTAATTAGACCTTATAAATCCTATCGACGCAAAACTCAAATAATAAAATAAGATTGCTGAGTACTGCAAGATACGGCAGAGCAGCATGAGCTCAAACTCCGCCAGGAGAAAAGCATCCACCTTCAGAGACTGAGAGTGAATGGAAGCACCAGCTGGGCACAGATTTACACTTAAGTTCCCGGAAGCAGGTTATTTATTGGCCATTAGCACAAGCACAGGTACAATGGAATGCTTCTTTTTGCATATCCCATCATGCTTTGCTTCGAGACACTCAACTCGCTCAAATATGCAGCTCAGAGTGAAGCCTAGGATCCAAGCACTGGGTCAACCACTTATCCTGCACCAATCCTCATAGGCAGGAGTATGTGAGCAACCAACAACCTTCTGAGACCTAACCCAGTGAGCCATACACTAGTGTTTAGTCTTTGTGAGACCAAAAGTATAGAACGTAAAAGATTTATCTAACATGGCAAGAATGAAAAAACAGGATGAGAAGACTTAATTAGCGTAACAAAACTCAGAACAGATCCTATTGTTAGATTTCTGTTTTGTGTTGGTGTATGACACGACATTTATTTATAATTGCATTAAACTGGATCCCTGGACATTCTTCTCTCTGAAAAGACCAGTGCTTACAGAACCCCATTTAATCTAAGGAAATATATGCATGTCCCTGTGCTTTTTGCTGTTATTGAGCAAAAAAATTGCATATCTTTCCTAAGAAGCACGCTTTTTTTAGTAAAATGTTAAAATGAAGTTCAGGAGTCCTGTGGTGACTTTTTTAATACCAAGAACACAGGAGTCCACTGACCTCCGCAGCGACAGCGTGCTGCTCTGTCGGCCTCTGCCATGCCACCTGTCATTCAGATATAGATATATTTTGTCTCCCAGCTCATTGACGTCAGCCACCTATATGGGCGATGACTTGAATGCAATTGAGGGAATTTGCCCCAGCAGATGATCTGGGACCTGGTTGAGACGCCGTCAGATGTTTTATTCGAAGCTGATGAATCCTAAAGTGGAGGCTGTCGTCTGTCCACCCGGCGTCTCGGAGCCCACGGCGTGAGCAGTTGTTGATTAGACACCTGAGAAGACATCGCAGATGCTAATAGGCGGCAAACAGTTCCCTGACCAGCCTCGTACCAGCACTGCGCCCTGCTTTTTCTACAGCTCTGCAGAGTAAACAGAATGGATTTTTTCCCCCTTGGTCTGGATCAATTTTAAAAGCTAATTTAAACTGAAACAAGTAGCCAGAATATTTTCCAATTCTTTTTTTACTCTCATAGTGTAAAACAATATGTATTTTTTTAGTCTTTATTCACAGAAGATAAAATGTTTCCCCCGTGTGCAATCCCAACCCACAAATGAGTTATTATTACATATAGCAAAGAGACCAAGGGGTCAGAGGTCAACTTTAAATAACGCTTTGCGAAGGACTCGGCCACATGGAGCCCCGACGCCGGTGAACAGTGTAATCAGCATTCATGTCCTTCTCTTTCCCAACTGCGTAGATACAGTACTGGGCTCCTTGCCCACATAATTACACTGCTACCCGGGTAGACAGTTTGTCCATCAACTGAGCAGAGGACATTTACATCTTTTGGAGACCAACAGCTCATCCACTGGAAAAATGGTACCTTCCCCCAAACATACATGTGCCTAACAGTTCACGCTGCAGCGGTTGAAGCAGTGCAGACAGGCTCAGACTCTGTAGTTGTTTCCAAATAATGGATCACTGATAATTTTGCCCCAATGTTGACAATGTAGATACCACTCAGGTGACGATCCTTGTTATGTCTTTGAAATGGTCAGGGACAGTCACTTAGTTCCCAATCTACCGAGGGGGCTTAGCTCCCCCTCAGTGCAAGGAGACAAAGAGAAATTGAGCAGTGATGTTTTCTGGGGGGGGGGGGGGGGGTCAGGTGGAACGGTTATTTTCCCTTTATTAAATGTTTTAATGCAGATCATAACCTTTATATACAGTATAATTTCAATTAATGAGTAACTCTGTCAATGTTAATAAGACAATATATTTCATGGGAATTTGTAAATAAATGAAGGGAAAAAAAAATAGCTTAAACAACAGTTCCACCTCTTACTTACATACTGGTAATTATGATGGAATGTCCTGAGTAATGATTTCTAATGTGCTTGTAATATCGGAAGACTGCTAACGATCACATAGAAATCACACATAATATATCAAGATTTTGTTTAGCACCACTGGAAAGGATGTATGGATATCCGGAAAAATTACAGCGAGATGGAAGGCAGAACATTTTCAGTTTAGCTGCCACCGTACTGTATTATCAAATTTGTGACACAAATCTAATTATACCTCAACGGCAGGAGCAAACACTAAAACCCTGAACCTAGCAGAAGCGCAAACAATTACATTAGAGCGTGTTGATGCTAGGCCCACGGAAAGACAGCACCCACAGCAGAGCGGCTGTGATGAGGTCTGGTGTCTCCACTCTTTAGGACAGGAGATTCGCTTCCCCTCGTGATTATAGCATCTCATGGCTTTGCCAAGGAAGCTGCAGCTCAGAATGAGTTGATTTCACAACCAAGACACTTCAGACCCCGGGGGCAGAGACGCGTGTGTAACAACCCCAGCACACTCTAATATTTGAGAGCAATTTTGTCTTTCTGATAACTCCTGTTTATCTCGCTCCCTGACAGAGACTCCGCAGTGATTTCACTGGAATTCACAACCTCGCTGTCAGGTTCCTCTCGAAGATGTTCATTTGCACCTTCTTCATCATACTCTCCTTTTCTCTCATTTTTTTTTTTTTTTTGGAGATGTCAGCAGGCTTCACTTATGGATCCTTCAAGTATCTGCAGTCCTTTTAGTTAATTACTTCCCCCTCCTTTTCTTTTTAGAACAATGTGCTGTTGCAGTTCTGGCTCCCACTGTCTGTTTGGATAAGAGGTTTGAGAGTGACATCTTGTCTGATACCAAGAGGTGACCTCCACCACTGAAGGAGCAGGATGAGGTCAGCTGGAACGAAGCACTTCTGGCACGGCATCTAACAAAGGGACCGTCCAGCACCACGGACAGCAGACGTCTTCCCCTGGCAACAAGGAGCACGTCTGAGAGAACTCGACGCTACTCTCCATCTCCGTGGCAGCACCGGGGCCTCCAGAGAGGAGACCTGCTGAAGGTTGAGTTTCTCAAGCACAGCTCAGGTGTATGAGCTCTCCAAGTGTCTCCATAGAAGAAAAAAATCAATGTCCCCCAAAGCTTTATGCTACAACAAAGGTAGCAGGTCTTATTCCTACCATTTATAGAGACATTGCAGCCAGTCCATCTCTATAAAGGAGCATCAGTCCTGCTGGCATCGCCATAAAACAATGGGGCATTAAGCTCCAGAGTTCCTGGACACATAATAATAGGTACTTTCTAATAAGACTCCACTCAATCTGCTCTTTTTCCCTGCAAAAAAAAAAAAAAAACACCAAAATAACTCATTCTCCTCCGAGATGCTTCACGGACTTTTCACTTTCCCCTTTACACACGGAGTCAGGTGCCATTTAATGACTCTCCACTCAGGAGTCCTGGCAGACACGCCCTCTTGAGATAAGGCGACGGCATTAGGCTGCACGAACCATGAATCAAAAAACAAACAACAAAAGGCGAGCAGTGCTGATAACACCTTCTGTGGGGGCCCGTCGGCGACCTTCAGCCCACACCGAAATCACAGCTCTAAGAACAAAGGGTCAAGAATCATTTCAGATGTGGTTCAGGAACTTTCTGCATCTCTCTGCTGTGCATACAAATAAATGGCACACCCCCACCATGTCAGAATGCTTTTGTACTTAACCGTGACATATTTACTGTATAAATGCTGTACTCAAGATTCAGGACGGTATGAATATACTGATATAGGTGTAATGTCCTTCTGCCTTGGAACTGTCTTCCCTGGTTAGATGCACAAAACAAACATGCATCACATTGGAGCAGTTGTGGACAATTTAAAGAAACAGAAACAAGTCTGGATCCCTTTGGAAGATAAAATAAGATAAGTATCTTGTAATCACCATAGCAACTATCTGTCATAGACTCAGCAATTTCAAGCAGCTGCTCTCTCCGTGTTGTCAGATGCGCTACTTAAATCTACAGGATGATCTGTGGACTGCAGAAGTTTCCAGAACAAGGTGACTTCCGAGATTCTCCTCCATCTCTCCATCGGCATCCAGGCCACAGTAAGATCCCAGTGCCTGCCAGTAAGGGACAGTAAATATCAGCTAAATTCATCTCTCGCAAAAATTAACACAGGCAGTGATATTTAATAAATGGGATATAACTTCCTGTACAGTTAAGCCAGTATCTCATGCAGTCCACTGCTTTCGTATTCTGTCTTTACTCTTTAATACTGGCTGCATTTCTGATAGTGATTCCTCAATCCATGATTCAGCATTATCCAGCATCATTATCTCTGTTATTATGGTAGCTCTTGCAGAGTCCCTGCATGTTAGTCAGCCTTTTTGTTAGCTGTTGCTTAGCTCTCGCCATGTATACATCCTTTGTCTTTCATTCATCACAAACCCATGAACCTAAAGCCTTAAAAAATCCTTCAAATTCCCTGAGCTAAATCTTGTGATGGTGAAATTCCTTGAGAAGTGCCCTTAGACTGAGAGGGTTAAGCAATCCAGTGTAACTTAATTTGCAAAATTTAATTAGGACCAACTAGGAGAAATTACTTCTGCATTCTGACATCATCCATGTATTTAAATCTTGCAGATTTTGCCAACTTAATCCAGACATATATATCTTTTAATCGGCTACATCCTTAAGCATGATATTCGGGCATTTTTCAAAAAGAAAGTATATATGGAAATATCTGTGTGCATAAGTATCATAGAGCAGTATTGTGGGATATACATCAGCATGTCCAGGCAATACAGGACAACAGCGGTGCGATACAGGGCAACTGCAGTTCAATACAGAACAAGCAGCAGTGCAATACAGAACAGGTAGCAGTGCAACACCAAACAAGCAGCAGTGCAATGCAGGACACCAGCAATGCAGCATAAGACAAATTGCAGTGTAATACAGGAAGAAAAAAAACAATACAGTGCGATACGGGAGAAACAGCTGCAATAGTGGAGAAACGATAGAGAAATACAGGATAAACAGCAGTGCAATATAAGAAAAATAGCAGTGCAATACAGGACATGACAACAAACATGCAATAAATAGGTGCTGCATTGGAGAAGGATGTGCAAATAGCATCAGATGTAGCATTGCATTGAAAAAAGTGCAGAAGTGGAATATTAACAACAGTGTGCTGTACAGTACAATTCAGCACAGGCAGATGTAGGTCACTGGCTATTTAGTGACTTTGTAGCTTGGGGAATGAATGTGCCTCACGCTCTGTCACCGGACAAAACCACTTCCACTGGGCAAATCAGCTGGCTTTGTATCATGTTAAAAGCATTAGTCAACATGGGGCCAACCGCAGACGTTCCAAAGGGTTAGGGGTTAGATGTGGCTCTGCTTCCTCCTGCTTTCTTGTGAGCCCTAAAGTGTTGTGTCTTCTGCTGACTAAGGCGTCACCGATTGCTTTTGAGCGCGCAGGAATGCTGGCTTGGCAGCGAGGTCAACGTTGGTTTAGCAAGCCCTGGGCAATAGTGGAAATGATGAGTCACAGGCATGGAAGGAAACCAGAAGCAAAAGAGGTTACATGGCAATAAAGACAAGGAATCTGTGAAACGCAGGCAGTCTTTCATCACTCCCTAACCCCACTTACTCGGCAAATAGGTATATTAAAAAACCGGCAATGCTGAAACTCAGTGAGACATAAACGGATAGGCGAATCATTGAAAATGCACTTTCGTTTTTCATAATTAATCATAAGACTTCACAAAGTCTAGGCAACAAATTAAACCCAAATACCGCATTCATTTCAGTTATTAAAAACTTGTAAAGGGTGCTGTGATAGTCCTCATTTCCTGAGACTGATTTCCATGTGCTCCCAGCAAAAAAGAGACATTGTGTGGCCAGGAGCTTCGGCTATTCCTGAATAAAACAATAGACTTGACACAGCAGTCTGGTGACACTTCTTTCGAAGACGTCTGAACGTTGCTGGCGGTATAATTGAAATGTACATTCAATATTCAAACACAGTGAGACAATTCCTCTGGAGTAATGCTCACAAAGCTGTCTTTTATTAGAAATGTATCTACGGTAAGACTTAGAAAACAAGAATGCAACAAAAAAAATGTCTGGTGTAGGTGATATGGCTCTTCGGCATCCTGAAATAGCTACATTTATTCTGTAGATGCTTTTAATCAAAGCGACCAACATTTTCTTCTTTTTTTTGGATACAGCTCCGTTTGACAGTTCCTGGAGCAATTAGGGGTTAAGGGTCTCGCTCAGGGGTCCAATAGTGAAATGCCAACAGGGCAATTTCAGTCGGCAGGGCTCCTCACGGTTCCCTCAGAGGTGAGCTCCACTAGGGTATTGTGCCTTCTTAGACAACTTCCATCATTCTCTGCCAACAGGAGAAAGTAAATGGGGGTTTGTCCCAGTCCTACACAATTTGGGACGTTGCTGTAGAAGCAAGTTTCAGGAAGGTGATGTCTGTTTCACCCTAGAGTGCTCCTTCTGTGGACAGGATTAATTTAGCTACATTATTCAAATCTGGGAGTTTGAAAACACAATAGGGAAGAAAATTGTGATTAGAGTCTGCAAAACAAAGGTGTTGAGTACGGTTTTAAAATCTGTCTCGAGCAACACAAAGGAAGCCCATGGACGCCAATAAAACTCTTATCGTTGACTTTGAATAGGCACAATGAGTCTCCACAAATGCGTGCGGCTATGAAGCGATTCTAGCCCTCCTGCATTTTGATGCTAATTGTAATTATCCTTCCATTTAAAATATATGCAAATGTGAGCTTGCAAGAGAACAAATGTACGCCGTTAAACGTGGAAAATGACAAGCGTTCTTAAAAGAGTGGAGGGAAAAATCATTTTCATTTCAGGTAAAAAAAAAATATGTAGACAACCAATGCATTTTAAGATTTTAAATGGTTTTCCACAGTGGACATGTGATTGTGAATAGAATCGTGATTCTGTAGTCACCTGTCTGCATTTAAAGGGTAGAAAGAATGGAATGTGCTGCAGCCACCCCCTTTAAGCAATAAGGAGGAAAAGGGTTCCACATAATTCACTATTGACAAAAACAGCTAGATGCACCAACATTTATAAAGATCGATGTGTGACTTTGTGGCTTTTTCACCTGCATACCAAAATTATCCAGTAGAGTGTGAACCTTGAGAATAATTGTGTTTTGTTTTTGTTTGTTTGTTTGTTTTGTTTTTTGTTTGGGATAATCTGTGAAATTTCTGCAATAGAAAGGCTTTGACTGTTAGCATGTGGTGTGTTGAGCAAATCAGGCCTGACTGCATCAATTACAATATCGTTTAGATAGTGGGCCAAACCCCACAATACAGCGAACAACATTAAATGTGACCTATTCCAAGCGTTTGTACGATAAGCAGGCAAAACAGTCCGGATCTATTTCAGATATATCTGAAATGTTTTTTTATGCTTACTGAAATAACAAAGATGATATCAGATCATATAAAATTATTTGCTGACAACATGGACTTGAAATACAACGATCTGCTTGGTTCTGTTATGAGCTGTTATTACTGAAATCTATCACTACATTCTTCTGTTATGAACTGTTATTACTGAAATCCATCACTATGTTCTTCTGTTATGAGCTGTTATTACTGAAATGCATCACTATGTTCTTCTGTTATGAGCTGTTATTACTGAAATCTATCACTATGCTCTTCTGTTATGAGCTGTTATTACTGAAATCCATCACTATGTTCTTTGTGTAGATGATACATGAATCAAGTTACATATGATGGCTGACATTTATCAGATCTAACTATAAATTAAACGTATTTTTATTAAAATTAAATTAATTATATTTTTATCACTGGCTTTGAGAATCAAGCAAAACCCAAGTCTATCCGTGTCACCAGAGGTATATTTACATCAACTGCAAAATGTTACCACTCCTGTAAACAATATGAACATCAAGCCTGGTCTTTTGTTATAGACAAATGACTTTGAGTTATGTGTGATTGCCTTTTTTTCCTTGCCCCCACCAGGAAACTTGGGAAACCATACTGGGTGCCCCACAGTGGAGAATTTTGTCTGAGAAATAACTCATTTGTATTCTGGCGGTTTCCAACTCTGGAATTAAGATTGTCTATATTTCAGCATTCACTTTGTCATACTTTCTTTAATCAAAACACAGGTCCATCGTGACTTAGGTGGTGGGCTCGCTGATTTGCATGCTGACGCTGCCTTTATACCCATTTGGCCCCGTAGCACACAGCGGGGTGCCAAGCTGGGTCCAAATGAGAGAGATCGCTCATTACAGAATCTCTATCATTTCCATCCCTGCCTCTTTTGTCCTCTCCTTGGGATTACCCAAATACAAGTTATGTCAAAATTAGTTTTTCCGCTTTTACTTCATTCTGGCAGCTCTCTATGCTGCTCTTGGGCCTGTAATGAACTTGTTTGGAATATAAATTGGATTTAAATTGTAGCAATATCTTTAAGGGCAGTTTTAATATCTGCATTTCGCCTGAGCACTGACCGGATGCGAAGCAGTATCTCTGAGGGGTGATCAGGACTTTTTGCTCTCTAAATCCTTTTGAAAACCCTTGTGTTTATTAAAAAATAAAGTGCATTTAAAATTAAAATATGTATAAATACATGATATCTAAGCAGGCCCAGTTGAGATGCCTTGTGCTTCAGTTAAAAGTGAAGGAATTGAGTTGAGCAAAGGAGAAATGCCCCGTTGTTTGTTTGCTCAATCAAAGAGCAATTTCGGCATGGAGAGGCGAGAGTGTCAAACGTCATTGTCGGCAATGACACATGATACCCTCTTTATTAAAACTCAATGCATGATCTGCCATCTGACTTGACTGCCCAATGATGGCTTGATAAAATGTTCCTGTGGACTTCCAACCTACTTTCTGCAGGTGAAGGCTGTTTACCTCTCATGTGTTTAATGACTCTTCCCTCTGTTCCATTAACCACAATCTCATTCTTGTCAGCGAGGAAATGAATGAATTCCTCCTCTAAAAATATCATATATCAAAAACTCCCGCTTAAATTTCAGCTTCCGACTGGGCTCAAGTTTTCACATATGACATTGATCGGTTAATTCAGAAAATGTGAAATTAACGCATATTAATTCAGCAGCGTGTGATTTATGATCATATCTGAAAATGTATGGCTACTGTTTGTTCTCAAGAAAACATATTAAAGGACTTTGAAAAGACCTTTAATTTCACTTCAATATGTTTTTTACATCCCTTTCTAGTCTGCACTATTTTCTTCAAAATATTGTGAAGTTAAAATTCTTTTTTTGGCCTTAGAAATACTATCCTACAATACTTAAATTCTTCCCTATATACTTTATGTTATTTTTTTGCAGGACAGAGTGCTTAAGGATTGTATAGCTTCACTTTTCAGTTGTTAACGATATCTCAGAACTCTGCATTATAATAAATACATATAGCACAGAAACATCCAACTGCTATCTCTCGGGCTGGCAGCCTGAATGATTGTGTAATTTTATTTTGGGGGAATTTTTGCTCTGATTAGAAGCTGCTGCAGTCCTACAAAAAATACCAAAACACCCTCAAATGTAATGAACTCAGAGGCACTCAGACCATATCATAGTTCTGAGGGAGTTCTTTGAACTAATTCCAAACTTTACTATCTTCCTACGTTTTGAGCTCCTTCCATCTTTTAAAAGGAAAGTTTATGAAACGAAAACTATATCTGTTTCAAAGTTTTTGGTTGCCACTTTTTCATGTCCTTGCCATGAATTACTTTAACGAGCCAACTCACAGCTCTTGGGCTCTTCCTCAAGGCTTCCTCCGATTGGATTAGATCATCAAGTAACCAATTAAATCAGGCAATCAAAAAGCCTCAAAGTGACGATATAGGTTTGTTTTGCTGAGAATTGAGGATACAACACATGCTGAGTCCTGTCAATCTGTCTTCTCTTGGCTGTCACCTTGTAATCTATTTCTGACTTGGAGAGTGATGAAACATACCTGCCATTGTTGGCCACTAAAGGCCCAACAGAAAATGTCCTTGTTTGTTCATTTATCCTGTCCTATTTTCTTTAGCTTTCAATAAAATCCCTTATAAGACAAATCAATAATGCTTTCAACAAAAGTTCAAATACTGAGTGAGAAGGCGATATTTTCATAATGAGATACTCTGGAAGACATTTGTTTTTTTCGACTCATTTCCTCATTATTTTGGTACGTTCTGGCCCCGCCCCCCTGTCCTCTTAATGCAGGGAGGTCACCCCATTCTTCTGGGCCAGATCTCTAGCAGGCAGCTGCTCTTATTCACATTTACAGGCAATTTAAACCTTCAGTCACTGTTCTTTGCCTTTGTAATTCTAAATAGCATAACTGTCATCCTCTCTGTATTTAAATGGTGCCAAGTTTTCCTGTATGTATAGAGGTGTGTGTGCATGTGTGTGAGTATGTGTGTGTATCTGTGGGTCTGTGTGTGTTTTTGTAATTATTACATCATAAGGTCCAGATGAAAACCTGTAACATTTTTTGGTCTCCACAAGGATACCCTCAAATTTTGAAAATCTGAGACTGAAATCAAAAAAGTACAAATGCCAAAAGTCTTCTGTCTTGTTTGGTAACTTATGGTTAAAGTCAAGGCTGGGTAATGCTTAAGGTTGTCATTGTTGCGATTAAGGTTTTTCAGATAGACATGAATGGAGAGTCCCCATAAAGATAGGAATACAAATGTGTGTGTGTATGTGTGCGTGTGGTTGGGTACTTTCCAGTTAATAAAATCCCTGGTTGTCCTATAAACTCCTCTGTTGAATTCCTTTGTGCTAAGGACTTCCTCAGGCTGCTAAAATAAGCTCCAGTAAAATGTGCCTGTATGTCTGATACTGTATCATAGCAGCTATGTATATAATGCAATTAATATAATATCAGGTCCACAGTTTGGTTTAAAAATGTCATCAAAGATTATAGTGTATCACTTCACAAGATATTCTTTTGGGGATTTTTCAGGTCACAATAAGGCAGTTTTCCAGTTTTTGATTAATGAATTAATTAATGAGTGTATGGCACAGTGTGTAATAAGCATGCAACTGTGCGATCATTAAGCCCTAAGTGAGTATTTATGGGAATAATTATCTATTATTTGTGTGAATTGGGAGAGAATCTCAGGCCGACAGTTCTGTGATACGGCCCGTCACTTGAAATATCTGTTTATGGCCGGGCATGTCAGGGTTCTAGGTTTCCCTAACTTCAGGT
>JAODKE010000051.1:13743737-13754808 GCA_026779605.1 Mormyrus hasselquistii
CCCATTATAAAAAAAAATTGCCCCCCACCCCCCCCCAGCCCCCTTTTTTTAAACCACCAGTAAAAGAAAAATCTCCCCCCCCCCCCCCCCCCCCCCCCTTCCTTTCAACTTCGGCCTGTCAGGGAATTAGTTTATTTACAAAAAAGTTTCCCTGGAGTTTCCTAAATTATGTACAAGTCAGATGGAAAACCAGCAGGACTCAAGGAATTGCCATGTTCCGGACCTGGACCAGCAGCTTATGCAGCTAGCCAGATGGGCAAGAGATGACATCAGAGGTCAGATAGGGGTTAACAGCACGTCAGTTCTTTATCATCGTCATAGAACACAGCATAATTAGACTGAGTTACAGAGCAGGTCTAGAAAATACAAATTTTGTTTCAACCAGCCATTTCAGTACTCTGCGAAAGTGACTCTTTATACTCAACTGGTTGGTTGAAACAAAATCTTTGTCTAGATTTGTAGTTTCTGGACCTGAACTTTCTACCTCTGTGGCGTTATTGACTCTCCGAGCAATGTATGCCAAAACACAAGACAAGTAATATACAAACAATATGCACAAAATATGTGCAAAAGTACCAACGATGAAGAGTATGTGGTGGTGTGCTGCACATACAGCAGGTTATGAAAGTAATTTAATGAGAGTTCTTCAGTTCAGCCCGGTTCCCGCACTGGTGTAAAACAGTGTTTCCCAACCCAGTCCTCGGGGAACCCTGGACAGTCCACGTTTTTGCTTCCTCTCAGCTCCCAGCGCACCTGTACCAGGTATACGGTGTTCCTGATTGGCTGGGAGCTGGGAGGGAGCAAAAACATGGACTGTCCGGGTTTCCCCAAGGACTGATTTGGGAAACACTGGTGTTCTCAAGCCTGGTAGTGTGGCTCTGACTGCCCTGTGCCTTCTGCTGGATGGCAGCAGTTCAAACAGATGGTGTCCAGGCCGAATATATATATATATATATATATATATATATATATATATATATATATACCACATATGTGTGTGCTGTTGTTTGAGCTTTTCAATTCACACCCCATGTGTAAGATCCAGACCCAAATACATCCGTCCAGCAAGGTGCCCAGGCCTGCTTGCAGCCCCCTCCACCCTGCATCTGATCTTTCACCCCACAGCTCAGGGTGGGCAGTCCGTCCAAGGGTACATGTGGCCGATCAGCGTCACCGACGGCCCCAGGCCACTTGCATGGTGTTGTTAGTGTTGGCCTGGCCACAAAAACACTTGTTCACTCATTAGAACTAATTTAAAAATTCATGATTGTTAGCCTTTTCTATTAACATCGGCCGTGCACTTTGAGGTAATTATGTTTCATGTGCTTGGGGGCATTCAGAAAAAAAAGAGTGAAATGAAAGGTTGGAGCCCACCCCGTTGCAATGTATAAATCATTTTTTTAAATGTAATATCTCAAACTAGCCAATAAGAGAGCTTTGATTCTTGGTGGGCCACACCGCCTTTGGAAAGGGTCACCACAGTCTGGCTGAATTACTGTGCTTATTTTTATGTGAGGGCCTGAAAAATGAATTTAAATTACAGTAGAACCCGAGGCAATGGCGGCTTGGGCTGTGCAGTGATCTCTCTCTCTCTCTCTCATCCTGGTAGTTGTCGCATTCATAGGAAGGACCAGTCTCCTCTGAGTCTGCTGACTGATTCTGCAGTCAAACTGTGGCAGAGGGACGCTGGGCCCTCATCCAGATTTTATTAAGGTTGTATACCAAAGTCAGTTTATTACACAGACAGTATCATCACAGTAATTTTTCCCTTCCCCTTTTCAGCCACAGCATTCTGGTTTGAGATACAGTGCTAATCTTTAAATTACTCTAATAACGCCTATCTGTTCCAGATGCAGCAATTGTTCCAGGATGAGAAGTGATGCATTATGGGTACATCTTTATGGGCCGGTTTTATGGGAGGGTTGGGTCAACCAAAGGAGTCATAAAACTAATGTCCTGAACTCATGAGTCCGCCCAGTGGCTGGGAGGACCAGAAACTCCTGCTGAGGCTTTGATCATTACAGTTGCCTTTGTACAACAGAAAAACGTGTCGAAAAATTACCTTTGGGATTTCTGTGGGCTATTTTATCAGCAGCAATGTCCAAGCTCTTTCTGCTGCTCCCTTTTGAAATGTAATAAAACTGAAAGATAACTGAAAGATAACTGAAAGTAAATCACAGCTTTCTAAACTCTTCAGTCGATTCTTTGGCTATTTTCCTCTCTGTATACATCTTCAGGGAAAGCAGGGTCAATGAAGAGGACGGCAGCCGAACAATGCACAGCTTACCCGCGATATCACAAATTGCCTGAGTCATTAGCAGGACATTCCCTGCCTTACAGTGATGTCGCTGGCACAGAGCTATCATTCCTGATGCCAAGTTAGACGCAAATCAGTGCTGAATGGCGCATATATTCAGGCAATATTAGAACTATTAGCACGCCTTTGACTGAGACCATTCATACATTTTTAAAGCATGCTGATAAATCGCTGCTGTTATCAGAGCTTCTAATTCCTGTGTGGATTAAGTGACGTTGGCATATGTCACTATATTCCTTACAAAATGTTTGTAATTTCTGTATTTGGGTAAGCAGTATCCGTTTGGAGTGTGTTTTCTTCACCGGTAGTGACTGTTTGTTCCAGGTGCATTATATAATTAAAATGATTCATTTACCCGGCAAATGTGTTTGAATAAAAGTGTCCGATTGGTCACATTTTCTATATTGTAAACAGCTTAAAGCAGACCTATAGCATTGTTTTGGCTCTCATGTGATTCATTGGAATGGATGGAAAATGTAAAGAGCACAAAAGCATTCTAGATGGATAGATAATACTCTCAGAGTACTATTTTACGACAGGCTGCATTTATGTATTGGCACCACAGGGAGTCGGGTCTTGTAGGATGTTATAGGGTTAAGATTTCGTTTAAACTTTTCTGGGGATTCTTTGAATAAAATCAGGCGGATCAACCTGCAACATTCATTCATTCATGACTTCATAAGTAAACACACAAAACAAACAAATAATTCTAATGAAATCATTGTACTGAACGAGTGATCAGAAGGTCACCAGATCCAATCCTAGGGCAAACTGAGTGGGCAGACTGCCTGTAAGTGATTTCCCAGCCCTTAGTCACACCAGAGACTGTCTGACCTGCTTTCTCCAAAATGGACGACGCTTTGATTAAAGTCTCTGCTAAATAAAATATGAAAACAACAGCAGCTATTGAGTGAGACTGTGGGTCCCTGAGCTGGGTGAATACCAGTGACCAGCCCATCATCCACCTACACACCCTCCCATTTTTACATTAAACAGTCGGATGTTTTCTCTCTCAGCGCAGACAGACCAGATCACACATTCCAGGCTTATGTCTCCACTGGTAGACCTGACTCTCGCCTTTTATTTGCCTCTCTGTTCCAAATCATATGGCTGACCTGTGTGTTCTCTTCTCTGCTGTATCTCACCTTCATCCTCACGCCATGTGGGTCTTTTTCCCATCGCAGAAAAAGCAAAAAGCTCACCATATATTTTATTTTCTGTATTTGCTCTCTTTAGCCATTATTTATCCGTTATTCTCCTCCAGTCATTTATTACGCTGCTTTCGCATTTACCCAGAAAGAGCAGTTATAAATACAGTTGTGGTGTCACACTGGGGGTTGCACACTGGCAATACTAATAATCGACTGTGATTTATGCGCTATCTGCAAATTGTAACATGCTGGAGGTGATTTAGCAGTGGTGTGCAGTACTATCCAATTAGTATCTCATGTTCTAGTGGAAGTTATTGGAAATGTAATTGTGCTGATTCTTGTCTAGGGCTGACAAATAGCGGATCGTATGCGGGTATGCGCTGCCCGGTGAAGGCTGCTTCACGCCAAAGGTTATGTTTGTAAAAAGCATTGTAAAAAGTAATGAGCCCAGAGGTCCTTTCCGATACAGTAACGACGCTCGTGGTACCGTGACTTCCTCTAGCGCAGCAGTTACCGCTGAAGCACCTGCTGTTTCTTTTGCACAATCCTAACACTGGCTTTGCAGCTTTATCCATTACCGGAAATCTAGTTTTATTACCATTTAATTTTAATGTAACGGCACATCTGTAAGTACTATGGTCTATAGTCTGTTGACTATAAAGCAGCTCTATAGAAGGTATAACGTCTTTGCAACTGTTAGCATGACCAATTAGTTAATCGGTTGTAGCGTAAACATATCCAGCTCTGCGTCTTATTGGTTGGCTGGAAGAACCCGGCATTGGTGGGACATTAAAGCTACAGAGGTCTTCAGGTAGATCCGCCGGTCGCTCTTTGTCCCCTGTAAAATTCATCAAAAATGACACCCTGACCCGTAAGTCTCAAAAGCCCGGTTGCTTTGAGTACGCAGCGTTTACACCGTGAATAAAGACAGATGGGAATCAGCAAAGTCCCTGACATGTAAAGGACAGCCTGACCAATGATTTGTGGGTAAATGGAAGAGAGTGAGCAGCATCGCCATACGGCTGAGGGGATATAATAACAGTACCGGCGCAAGGAGTCCGCCTGGTAAGCTCAGTGGGATCAGTCACTGATATTGATGCTGCCCTGCGACGGCCCTCCGAGGTACAGACTGGGTCACGAGTTCCCATGTATGCTGTTTCTTCATTTGGGTCAGTGCCGGAATCGAATTCCATCTCGCGCCATGAAGCCGCGGCGATTTGCACAAGGGTGGTGAAGCGGGTTGGCGTCTGCCGTAATGTGTACCGGAACTTTCTTTTAGACGAATGAAACGTGAATGGTTCGGGAAGCTGATGAACAAAAATGGAAATTACAAACGCCGGGCCAAAGCCGTGTCCTCCTGCGTCCTCCGCTACATCTCCAGAGTCTTAATGAAGTCACCATTTTGCATCGACGCAATTCCGTCTCCGTCTTCATGACAGAGCAGACAAAGCAAGTCCTGGCAGGGGGGATGAGGCATGCTATTTAAAATATTAAATATGTGTAATTATGGTCTTGGAGGAAGAAGAGAGCTTCCATTGCGATGTTGATTTGGAACGACAAAGGATCCCAGTGCATTAACTGCAAGATATGAGGAAAAATTAAGTGAGAGATCAGCGACTTGGATGGGATGGTCGCTGATTCCGGGCCTCTGTGATTTTTAATGGGTTCAAATAATAGAGAGGAAGTGATTGAACAAAAAATGACCCGTCAATTGAATCTAATTAGCCTGCAGAATTTCACTTCAGCAAAGAATGACATGCTAATTTATCAGCACAAATGAATTGCTGGGGATGTATCAGTGATGAAACCCTCTATTTGAAAGCATGATCCAATATCTCTTTTTTTACCTCCTGTCCAGAAACAGACTTCCATTTATAAAGAGTTCAGTATTTTTTTTGTTAAACATAATAGACATCACCATTAACATGTTTGATTATTATTTTAGGCCACTTGTTTGAATTGTCGACTTTTTAAGTGTGCACGTTATTCAACGTGGGTGACAGTTAAGAGAGATTTACAAACCCATGCGCGGTTCTCGCTACAGAATACACATTTCCTCAGGATTCTCCCAGAATCCTCCTGCTATGCAGAGGCGCATAGCTAATTGGCATCACTTAATGGCCCACAGTGTATGATTATGCGTGTGTCCTCTGACCCACTGCCTGGGATTGACTAAAGGCCTTTACAGTATGACCCCAACCAGGATCAGGGACAGCTGGGAGATGGATGGACAGTAACATTTATAACTAAACTCCAGTTATGAGCTTTGATTTATGTTACTAAGCTTCAGTTTTCTCTACATACAATATGTGGACTTTAGTGTGGAGTAAACGCACAAAATATTATTAAATGCCCCATAATTCACTGTTGGATTCATTGGTGCTTAAGAGGTTGTTTGTATGAGATATATCCCGGTTTATATATATCTGTGAAATTCTCTGTGTACACTCAACAAATATCGTTAATTTTTCATCCATTTACCTCGATACTTAAAAATTAGTTACAGTGCAAACCTGTTCACCTATTTCTATTCTCTTAATTTTTTTTCCATAAAAGATGAAAGTTTCATATAACTTTAACCATGCATTAAAATTGTATTGCTCAGAAAATGTTCAGATGATGTAAAGCTTGGTAAATCAGGTCCCTTTGTGGGAATATTATGATTACATTTCAGCCGTTAGTGGAACAGAAACAACAGGCGGCGATGTTTGAAATGGGGGCGTGTGCATCCGAGAGATCAAGATAAGTTTGAATTTCAAGGATGGCCTTTTTTCTTCAATTATGTTTGTGTCATTAGCGCATCGTAAGCGCGGCTCTCCGCTCCGAAGGCCTCAGCCGCTGCCGTGTCTGCGGGAGAAATTAGTCAAAATGTATTTTGAAATGTACGCTTGAGAGCTGATCAGCTCAGACTCTCGCTTTTGGTTGCAGTCAGAGCAGATGAAAACTTCCACTGTACTGTATGCATTTCTGTTCACTTTCATCATGTCTGTTGTGTGATATAGAGATTTTCTCCCACTCTGAAATGGCTACACGTGTGCAAACCTGCCCCCTCCTTCCCGAGAAAACACTTTACACTCCTTTGAACTTTATTTAGAACTTTGTTCTCTACCAGTTCTTTAAACTTCCTTTACAAGGGTCAGAGAATTTGCGGTAAATCAGACAAGGTGACCTCGGGGTAAAATTAGCTAAGAAATAAGTGATGTCAGTGTGCTACCGCAGAGCGATTAGATCCCCCGACGTAATTTAGTGGGTACGTTGTTACTGCTGTTAGGGTCTAAGAAAGCAGGAAGCTGACTGCTTAACCTATACCTGTCAAATGTAAGTGTAAGTGCTGACAGCAGGTACCAGGGTGAAAGCGTTTTGCGATGGTAAGTGTGAGAAACAAGGAATGGACTTCTGTCCTCAGGACCGAATCCGATAGTGATGGGAGTCAGACAGACCTGGCAGTGCAGGGTGTGATAAAGACAAGGGCTCTGTGCAAAGTGACGCCACCACCCAGATCATATCCTTGGGAAGTGCAACAGGGATTGAGCGGGTTCATATTCACCCATGACTTTCCGGCTTCAGAAAATGCCACAGGTGATCCCAGACGTCCAAGAAAAGGATGAAAGTAGGATCTGATCATACAGTGATGAAAAAGGATATGTCCAAGGAATTTTCCAGAGGCACAGTACATATCCGTGTGGCTGCGATGACTTACTGGGATGTCTCCGGTCTCATTAAATGCCCCCGATGAGCGATGACTTCCGTGGGCTTGTAAGTGAGTTCACTCATAAGATTATGAGTTTGATCAAAGCACCCGTGGATGAACACAACACGGTAATGGAATATAGGGGAAAAATCATTCGAAACAAATCGCCCAATATATCATATGGGCCCGGGTAATTAGATGCTATTATGTAAACTGGCCATGTGGAAAGGAAACCATTACACTTTCATCAGGCAGAACCCTTTATCTGAATTTCTTGGGTGCTCCCCGAGTTTCGTACGGCTGTCAGCAGATCCATCAGAGATTCCCTAGCAAACTTTTCCAGGATGTCTTGAAGTTTGCTTGCTGACTTGTGGGGATTGGCCTACTGCTGCTGTGAGACACCGCCCTGCATTGCCCTCCCCTGCTTTGCTTTAAAGTCTTGCTGTTTGTTTACAATTACATTTAAAGATGCGCAGGGTCCACAAGGACCATCGCAAGAGGAAATATTTTACCTTGCAAATCAGAGCGGTGTTCGTTTCTAAGAAAGTCTTAAAAACAAAGCAAGCAAGAAGCAAACAAAAAAACTTCAAGAATGGCATGTTTATTTTTCTACAAAAATACTGAACTCAAATAAAGAATCCAATTAGCTTTATAGTGGCAAATTATGAGAAGTAAATAGTTCAAATAAATATTGAGCGAGAATTTTCTGCACTCATAGATGAAAATGTCTTTCAGATGTTTAAATTACTGATATTTTGAGTGATGTAATTATTCACAAAATTATGACGTAAATCATGACAAAATCATTAATCGATATGCAGGAAAGAGTTATAATGCAAAAAAAATGTAACAAAAAATCTCAATAATCTCTGTCTAGTATCACATAGTGTAAGATCTATTGTAGAACCTTATAAATATTACATTTTATCATTTTATGTCTAGTACCTAAAAATGTAATTGCGCTATATCTTATTGATGAAAGTATATTGATGTGTAGTTTACATTTAATTTGAAATATCATAATAAGCAGCTGACTATCTTCACCAATATAACTCGACACAATCTTGATTTAAATCGTGTAACGAAAACAACGCATGCATGCATTCTCGGGAGTTTCTAATTAAAATAATAAAAATCCAACCGTACGATCAACTGCGACGACATAAAAAGTGGGGAATACAATGAAAACCATGAAAAAAATATTAGGAAATAAACGGAATTATAGGAATTGTGTAAATCTGGAATATTATAATGATGAAATAGAGGCTTTTTTCTCACTTACGTAAGAGACGCTGGTGAAGCTGATTAAATACGTTGTCACCCAGTGCAGGGCGTTTGCATTCATGCTGTTCCATTTACGAAATGAAATGTCTCTCTTTTGCATTTATTAACAATGTGTGTAATGTCATATAAGGATTATATTGTTATTAGAGGAAGGGAGATTGAATGTTATTATCTTAAGGCAGTCTAAGGGAACAATGCTAAACCTAATTGTATCTCCCAGATGTCATCTTACCGCTAAAGTCGGTTTGCTTTGCTCACATTCCCTTTTCTGTGCTATGAGGCTGCAAAGAAAAGGACACAAGGACACACTGCGCGGACACAAAGTACATTTAAGAGAGAAAAATGTGTGAGAATCACCACCAACAACAACGTCGTCATCGTTTTTCTTGTTTTGTTTATAACTTCCTCCGATCTGAGTTTTGTTTACGTGACATTGTTCTACCTCACTGCGGTGTCCCAGCCTTTTATACGTACCTTAATCAGCACCTGAAGATGGACTATAGTGTTATCAGTGCCAGGTCACCAGGTCCAGCTCCTGCTGTGTGTCTGGACAAACTGATGGGACCAGAAAGACTTTGGTGTGCTGATCATGGCCCAGCAGAGGCCGGTCTCTCTTCATCCAGTTTGCTAAACCGATTTAAGGCAATATAATAATAATAAAATAATAATAATAATAATAATAATAATAATAAAAATAATGACTCTTGACAGATCCTCATGGGGAAATTCTATTTTCACCTAACATTTCTTGCTCTCCATGATACACAGATACATACACTATATGGACAAAAGCATTAGGACACCTGGTCATTACACCTACAGGAACTTTTACAACATCTCATGCTAAATCCATAGGCATCAGTATGGAGTTGGTCCCCCATTTGCAGCTGTGATGGCTGCCACTCTTCTGGGAAGCCTTTCCACAAGATTTTGGAGTGTATTTGTAGGAATTTTTGCATTTGTGAGGTCAGGCACTGATGTTGGACATGAAGGCCTGGCTCACAATTTCCATTCTAGTTTATCCCAAAGGTGTTCGATGGGGTTGAGGTCAGGGATCTGTGTGGGGCATACAAGTTCTTCTACATCAAATTCACCCAACCATGCCTATATGGACCTTGCTTTATGCACTGGAGCACAATCACGCCAGAACAGAAAAGGGCCTTCACCAAACTGTTCCCACAACACTGGAAGCATAGAATTGTCCAAAACGTTTTGGTACACTGAAGCATTAAAAGTTCCCTTCACTAGAACTAAGGGGCCCAGCCCAACTCCTGAAAAACAACCCAATACCATTATCTCTCCTCCACCAAACTTTACAGTTGGCACAATGCAGTCAGGCAGATAACGTTCTCCTGGCATCCCCCAAACCCAGACTCATTCATCAAACTGCCAGGAGGAGAAGTGTGGCTCATCTCTCTGCAGAACACGTTTACACTGAGTTCTGTGGTGCCGTGCTTTACCCCGCACCATCCAATGCTTGGCATTGAACTTGGTGATGTGAGGCTTGCATGCAGCTGCTCAGCCATGGAAGCCCATTCCATGAAGCTCCTGGCACAGGGTCTTTGTGCTGGAGTTAATGCCAGAGGAAGTTTGGAATCTGCAGTTACTGAGTCAGCTGGGCATTGGTGACTTCTACACACTATGCACCTCAGCACTCAGTGACCCCGCTCTGTTACTTTATGCGGCCTGTCACATCGTGGCTGAGTTTCTGTTGGTCCTACACAGTTCCACTTTAGCAATAATACCACTTGACCACAGTTGACCGTGGAATATCTAGCAGAGAAGAAATGTCATGAACTGACTTATTGCACAAGCAGTGCCACGCTCGAATTCACTGAGCTCTTCAGAATGACCCATTCTTTCACAAATGTTTGTAAACTTCACTGCATGGCTAGGTGCTTGATTTTATACGCCTGAAATGAATAATTTAGAGGTGTATCCCAGTACCTTTGTCCACATAGTGTATGTAGGTAACAACAAGCTTGACAGCCACCTACAGCAGTGCCAGTGAAGCGGTCATGGATCCGGGCGGACTTGGAGCGGGCACGAGGCATAGTGCAGGCAGAAATGTGGACGACCCACTTGCGGCTCACTTGACTGGGGTTTAAGCAAAACAAAAAACACTAAGAACATAATAAAACCAAAAGAACCACGAGGGGTCAAAAACAAAAGGGGATAAACGAAGACTAAATTTACAAATGGGTCAAGACAGGAAGGCTACAAACAGAATATTCAAAACTACATCAACATCAACTATGGCAAACATCATGAACGATCAAAATCAACGAACCACTCGAGAACAGAGCAGAAGCAGGGACTTTAATACAGAAGCTAAAACTGGGTAACAAGACTAGCACAGGACAGGTGAGACTAATTAAGAACATAAGAACTATACAAACGAGAGGAGGCCGTTCGGCCCATCGTGCTCGCTTGGGGAGAACTTAACTAATAGCTCAGAGTTGTTAAAATCTTATCTAGCCCTGATTTACAGTAATGGAACCCAAGGATTCAGCTTGCACTACATTATCAGGAAGACTATTCCATACTTTGGCTACACGCTGTGTAAAGAAGTGCTTCCTTAAATCCAGTTTGAAATGTTCTCCCGCTAATTTCCACCTATGGCCACGA
>JAODKE010000051.1:13754908-13769999 GCA_026779605.1 Mormyrus hasselquistii
AACCAACAGGCGGCATTATAACTCTAACCGTACTGCCATGTTAGCCAATCAGAAGCCTAATTGCCAGTCCTGTTAAGTTGAAAACCATGGCGCACATTCCGACGCCTGTGTTAATCAATATAATGCAAGAGTGACTCAACAATTATCTGTACACATGTAAGAAGTCCTGTCAGCAAGGTTAGCACAAGCACTATTTTGGCTAACATTGCTCAAAGTCGCCTAATGTATACAGCAAACAGCGCACGCTCTGTTAAAGTGGACATTGGCGCACAATGTGACATTTCGAGCCAAAAACTCTTAAAATCTTCACCCTGGATGGAGTTTTGCAAAAGCTCTGTTTTCAGTGACCTAAGACGCCATTTACGTGTGGACAAAAGTCCAAGTTTTAAAAAAATACCCATGTACGTGTGGACAAGGCATAAAATAGGGAAACTAATGACAGGACCTCTTACATGTGTACGGCAGGAGGCAGGATTCAAACACAGGACAGAAAGCTTCACAGACACCCACCAGCTAAGCAAGTTAAGCTATGAGGCCAACAGGACGCCGGGGGAAACACAAAGACTGACAACACGAGGGACGGGATGACCAGCAACACCTGCTGGCCAAACGGGGAAGAGGCAGAGTGGAACAATAGGGGCTAACCCTGACAGATAGGACTCTCGCTGAAGAGCCCACAGACTTGACTCTTCTGCTGAAGACAGGCTTGAATCCGCAACTTTCTAATCAAAGGCACAGAAGCTTGGACCCCTGAGACCCCCCCCCCCAAAATATGCACTTAAAATATGTAACATGAGTAAAGTGTGGCTACTTATTATTTATTTTATACCAAAAATTCTTCTTCTTATTTTTTTTTTTTGAAGCGATGCAGGTTAAGCGGCACCTTTAAGCGGGAATGAACAGATGCAGCACAGAGGTGGGTTTGTATGCTCCCGCGCATCAGCAAAGCAGTTGATCATTTAGCACGCAGGCACCTTACCTGACCTGGCTGAGTTTATAAGCCTGTCGAAGTTGGCGAGACTTGCTGGAGGGGCTCGGGGGAGCTGTAGAGAAGGCGGGGTGTGCTCTCCTCTGTTTGTCTCAAAGGAAGGCAAGATGTGATATTGTGCATTACAATGTAAGTGTGCAATTGGAAAATAAAGCCCCATTCCATATCACATAGCAAGGCAAACCTTCTTAATCCAGCCTTCATATCGAACTTCCCTCTTCCTGTGATCCCAGTGACCCATGGTGGTGTAGCAGTAAGCGGCTGTTGAATCACAGAGGACAGGCTTATTTGTGCCAATGCCAAGCAGCGTCTCCATAACTTTGTTCACCGTGAAAACCAGCCACTATGAGAATGTTGGGATGGATGGAATGTTGACGCCTTCCGCACGTCGGCATTAACTCTGGAGCAAACTGAATTCTGGTGATGCCCCCTGCAGGTCGGCATTAACCCCGGGAAAAACGGAACACCGGTGACGCCCCTGCACGTCGACATTAACCACAGGACAAAAGGAACTCTGGTGAGGCCCCAGCACGTCGGCATTAACCCCAAGGCAAACGCAACGCCGGTGACGTCCCCGCACGTTGACATTAACCATGGGGCAAACGGAACGTCGGTGACGCCCCCAGCACTTCGGCATTAACCTTGGGGCAAACGGAACGCCGGTGACACCCCCGGATGTCGACATTAACCCTGGGGCAAACGGAACGCCGGTGAGGGCCCCGCATGTAAACATTGACCCCAGGGCAAACGGAACACTGGTGAGGCCCCCGCACGTCGTCATTGACCCCGGGGCAAACGGAACGCCGGTGAGGTCCCCACACATCAGCATAAACCGCGGGGCAAACGGAATGCCGGTGAGGACCCCGCACGTCGACATTGACCCCAGGGCAAACGGAACGCCGGTGAGGACCCCACACATCAGCATTAACCGCGGGGCAAACGGAACGACGATGAGGACCCCGCACGTCGTCATTATCTCTGTAGCAAACAGAACCATGTTTTCAGCAGTTTTATTCTCCGCAGCTTAATCGACTCCCGTCCCTGTAATTACACTTCACTGCACAGCCCTATTCATTTTTTTCATGTTACCTGTTTATCTCATATTTTTTACTGAGGACATTCTCCCTGATGACACCTCAAACTAGGGCCTGGTTTTATCAAACTTATAAAATTCCTCTCCAAACTCACTCATGCGCAGCGTCAATTAATATAACCTAAAGCAAACATGAGTGACAGGCTAGGGCAGCATAACATCGACATCACCATCCCATTGCTGACCCTCCCCACCACAGGCTGCTCAGATCTCCGTATCCCTACCTAGAAATTGAAATTCCCACTCACAGACAGAAAGAAATACAGGAAGATGATTAGACAGACAGACAACCAGACAAGGCCCTCCCCCCCAGTTGTCAAGTTTTACCGAGTTGGACCAAAATTGCCAGTGACTCAAAATTGAAGCACCTTCACATTAAAAAGCAATAACCACTGAGATGGCGGATTGCAAACATCCAATGAAGTGTTGGGAAAGGGATCATTGAATTTTATACCGTCTGCGGTGCTGTTTTCATCACTTTGAAAATAAGTACGGAGGGATGAACTGCTAAAATCATTCCTTTTCTCCTTTCAGCTCCTCTATTTGGCTGATTTCATTTTACTGTTAACTATCACCTCTGCCACAGCTGGTCAATTGAAATATATCTCACTGTTTCCGGCCTTTACTGCTGAGATGAAGGGAGAATTAGTTCCTCCGCGCCACCACCTAGGAGGGGTTGGACCTCTACACACGCAAAAATAAACAAAAAGCGCAGCCGCACAGCAGTTATGCACAAAAGCCAATATGTATTTTGATTTGTGTTTGTGTTTATGCAGTGCTTTCCCAGAAAACATCAGGACAGATGAATCACTTTGAAAGTCAAGCAGGCGGGGAGGGGGCGGGTGCAACAACAGCAGCGTGGCTCCAGGAACAAAGTTGCGTGTGAGGGAGATAAAAGTCTCGTTAGTCTTTTCTTTCTCTGCCCTCAGACTGAGCTTCTTGTCTCTCATCTTTTCACTCTCCACATCAGAGGAATGTAGTCCATGCCCTGGGACGATAGCAGCAGATGCAGGTGTCTGCGAGCCCGTAGCCACGAGCCACCTCTGTGAGAAAACACCTTTGAACCCCCCCAAAAAACAATTTTTAAACTTGCTCCCCCCCACAACCTGCTGACCCCCCCCCCCCCCCCCCCAGTCAATCGATCAAGGGAGACACACCTCTCCCCCAAGGAGGATCTATCCGAAATTTATTTCTGGCTGCAGTCCTGGGTATGCGTCATAGCTTATAAATTATCAGAACAAATCCTTTAATTAAATGGTGGAAGGACTATTCTTGCTTGAGTTGTCCCAGCAACAGTGTACTGCAGTGTGTGATGTACTGGAGACAGGGTGGGCCTCTCTCACACATGCTGTACACCCTCACACACTCTGACCCACATGACTGATAACCCATTTTATCTTGTATCTTAAATGATGGACAAGTGCAATGTTAATGTCTGGCGAAATCTCTAGATGTTCGGCCTACCTGGGTTTGACTTATCATGCCTTATTAATATCGCTGACACTTTTCAGAGATTATAAGGGCAATTAACCTTTGCAGAAGGATGTTTGCTCTGACATTAACTATTTACAGTCTCCCTCCAGCCTCCTGAACTGGCCCTCAGTCTCCCCCTCGGAAATAAAGGCATCCTGAACACGGCTTGTTGCAGCAACATAAGCACTACCAGTTTCAAAGCACTAGGGTACGAGTGAGTCGTATGACTGGAGGATATACAGTATGGCCAAGATGTTCTTGTACATATAAATCACTGCAGTCAGTAAAGTCATTCAACAGGTGAAAGCAGCTTTCCATCAACTTTGGTTCATGTCCAATATGGACTAAGTACGTTTTCCCAATTTATGTGACCACGTAAATGTTGCCTAAGGGGAGGAAAAAAACGAAGTGATGCTTTACTTACCGTCTACGCAGATACATTGGAATGCATTTTTTTTTTTTGCATATCATGGTTTTCTTCGAGACACAGATGGGTGAGAGTGAAGCTCGGGGTCTGAGCACAGAGTCTGGCTGTATATCTGGTGCTCCTGGAGCATTTTGGACAGTTAAGGGCGTCACTCAAGGGCCCAATGGCAGCATCTGTTTGCCAACCCTGGAATTCGAATTAGTTACCTTGTGGGGATTTGAACCAGGAATCATTGACTACTTCAGTACCGCAAACCCGTAAGTACACATAGAATTATGTCCACAGCAGAAACCACCACGTAGATATGATCATACTCCCACGCCACATCCTGTTAGCATTAGTACTCGAACTCTATTCCCTTGGTTACCGCATGTCAAGTCAAACTCTACTGTCATTTCAAAACACGCAGGCAATACCCTCATACAACTTTAAGAACGGCTTTTCACATAGCATAAAACACAGAAGAGAATAATGAAAAATAAATATGCTTACAAAAAGTATAATTTTGAACTAGGGCTGTGCGATGGGTTTGACTAAAGACACCTTATAGTGGAAGAACAGTAGTTTTAAAAATTGATACGGTGCAGTGTGATGCAGGTCTTCTACCTCTTATGTAGAACTAATGCATAAAGTTACCAGAGCATATGGTTGGTAAACAGTTTAATGAGTCAGACATTACATTCACATGGGGCTTTTCAAGAAACCCAAAGTACTTTACAGAACCAATGGGGAGCCGCAGCAGCCACCACCCCTGCGTAGCCCCCACCTGGATGATGCAATGGCAGCCGTTCTGCACCAGTACGATCACCACACAGTAGCTAAGGCGGTGAAGGGGCAAGAGGGAATTCACCGCTTAGATATGTGGTAGGGGATAAGGGGCTACACATTGAGGGATGATTAGGAGGCCAGATTTGATAGGGCTACAGTGGGCAGTTTTAGCCAGGACATCAGGGTACCACCCCTACTCTTTCAAATGATGGCAAGGGATCTTTTATGACCCCAGTGAATCAGGAGCTGAGTTTTATGAATCACCTGAGGGACGGCGGCATTTTCACAGCTCAGTGTCCCCGTCACTGCACTGGGTCATTGGGATCCACACAGACCACGGGATGCACTAACCTGTTAGTCACAGTGTCCCCGTCACTGCACTGGGACATTGGGATCTACACAGACCACTGGATGGGCTAACCTGTTGGTCACACCAACACCTCTTCCAGCACCAGCCTGGCTTTCCTAGTTTGTGTCCCAGCTAAGTCCTGGCTAAGCCCAAACCTGCTTAGCTGCAGGTGGCTTACTGGGTCTGACCTGCTGGTGGTTTGGCTGCTGGAATCCCAGCCTGGGGTGCTGAGGTGTATGGATGAGGTAAAGGTTTGCGTAAATGTTATGGATTTTTGTCTGTAGTTACTTCTTTTTTTGTTATTTTTATTGTTATTTATTATTGCCTGCTGTACTGACAGTCTTGTATTTATTGTACATTTTTGGCACTATGATTCGCCAGAAGCATGCAAGTAGGAATGTTATTGTATTATGTGAGTCTGACAATAAAAAGCCTTGGAACTTGAAATATATCAAAACCACCTTGATTTCCTTTGCAGGACTCGTTATTCTAACATGACACTGAGGACACCAGTAAGGTAGAGTGGGACTTATATTAATACAATGTACTCTTTCACTGGATGCATTTCCTGCCAGGTGTGGATTCCTCATGGTCTCAGCTACCAGCAGAGGCACCATGTTTTTTGTGGTTACATGTCCAATATACGCATCAAGAACATCCACGAAAAGGTCATGAGAAGGTACTGTAACAGAGATTCAGAATTTTTTTTAAAAAGCCAGGATAACTACATTTCCAATTAATGTTCTGTAAATGCATTTAGTTTTTTGGGAAGGCAGGATCAGACGGCCGCTGAAGCAGCTGGGGCTTGGGAACTTTGCTATAGGGCGCAACGGTGACATCATCCTGCCCAATTTGGGATTTGAAACGGCGACCTTCTGATCACAGACACAGCATGCCAACCTGCGAGTCAGAAAGTAAGACGGGATCCAGGCTCGAACCCACAGCATACTGCAGGATAATGGAGCTCTTACAGTAAGTGACCGCCCTTTCGGTACAGCAGCAGTAACTCTTCCAGGAAGTGATCCATCATCTTCCCAGTCGGGGATCAAGTTTCCCATACAGGCAGACCGTGAGTGATAGTTTCAGGAAACGTGGTGACATGCTCTGCTTGCCGGCACATCCCCTGCTCTCTAAGCCTGCCGGTGGGGTATGATCACTGGGATGAAGCCCTCTATCATTTCCTGGAGAGTTAATGGCAAAGATGGAGGCTTCCCAGCATGACATGATGAATTGGTTCTTCAGTGGGAATGTGGAGTGCTCCTGGGGTATATTTAGGATATCCTGGGAGCTGCAGAGGCTCCTGGGAGCTGTAGTATTATCTAGGGCACTGTAGTATCTCCTGGAGACTGTGGAGGCTCCTGCGGACTGTAGGATCTGGGATTACAGTTATGGCTGTAGAGGCTCTTGGATCTCGCCATAAAGACACCCCCACCAGTGGTGGATGTTCTCAACAAGAATATATTTAGAGCTCTATAAAAAAAATGTATAGACTGCTTGATATTTTTAAACAAATCTGCATTTTAAATCCTGGTTTAATCCTGCTTCTGCTGGTAGAAGACTACACTGAGTCTCAGGATGCTTGCAGGTTCAAAATTTCTAAGACAGCAGTATACAAAAATAAGGTGAAGCAGGAGACACTGGGAAAGACCAAAACTCTTCCACGAATGGAAGTAACTTTCTAATGCCAGAGATGACCGTTAACTTATCTGACAGTTCATCATGAATCGGAGGATGACATCAAGTGACCTTCAAAAGGAATGGGACACATTAAGTGCAGGTGTTTCTAAGTGCTAGGACAGTTTCTATCAGGTTTCTAGAAGCAGGACAGAAGTCCAATATAGCAAGAAAGAGAAACAGAGAAGAACCAGGCTGCAGATTGCAAAAAAACATATATTACTGACAGAAGAATATCCATAAATTAATAAATGAGTGAAATAAAAAAATTGTGCTGTGCTTTCTTCATTTTTTCCCAGAGCTATGTGTGTGTCTGTGTGTTTGTGTCTGTGTGTGTGTGTTCGTCTGTGTGTGTGTTTGTGTCTGTGTGTGTGTGTGTGTGTGTGTTTGTGTGTGTGCGTCTGTGTGTATTCAGCCCCCAACCACGAAAGCAGTCCTTCCTTCATCTGAGGCATAAAAAAGCACCCTTGACCTATGCCTCAGTACAGATCTCCTGAAGTCTGACCTTCAGCCCCGGACCTATTAATTACACGCCCACTTAGCCATCTCGATCCATTGCACTTCACGTCAGACATTATTCCTTAATTACAATGATAAGTTAATTAACGTCAACACTGGTAAGGTCGCAACCTGCTGGGCGCAGGATGGGCAGTTAACAAGAGTGAGGCGATATAAAAAGTCAGTCAGAAATAATGTGTGTCTGATCTAGCCCCCGCCTGAATGTCGGTACGTCCTTGTTGGGTAATTATATAAGGTTGGGTGATGTGGAGATGGAGGTGGGGGTGGTGTCATAAAACACGGAATAGTATAATACCTGGGAAATGACTTTCACTGCGGCCCCCCCTGCCCTGTCCACCACCGCCCTCCGGGGGCTCCCCATCCGAGCGCCTCGTAAATATCACCATCACGCAAAACAAAACAGAAGCGCAAATCAAATGACCCTAAATCACAGCCCTTGGCGGCAAAAGTGAAAGAATCGCCAGCCCATTTACTCTGGCTGCAGGCCGGTGTGGTCACGGTTCATAATAAGCCCCTCAGCACCAATGGCTGCACAGAACCTCCCCCCCCCCGTCAATCTGTACGGAATCAATAACCACCTGAATCGACCCTCAAATCTAACCGGCTCACCGCTCCTCAGGATCGATATTCCTTCTTGTTCGGCCGCTGCCCGTATCGTGGTGCATGAATAATTAATGAGCAAATAAATACATAATTTTTCCTCATGATTGCGATGCTCATAGCCCATTGCGCGTCAGGGGCCTTTTCATCAAGTTTCGCATTCAAAGGTGAAATCCATAAAGGTTAAAATCTATTAAAATAACATCTCCTTAACGACGGTCTTGTGGCATTATTAATACGAGACAAGCTTCCGCCAAATAACCCCTCTGCCATCGATGTTTTTGTATTGGGATGTTAAGGTCAGTGCCAGTGTAACCTCCATTTAAAAAGAAAATTAATAAAGATTTATTATGTTTTCAAACCGTAATATTCATTCGACTTCACATGCATGATATATGATTGTTGCTATTTTTATTGTTTTTCCTATTCATCTGCTCACCATTTATCCAGTAGAACAGTGCAAGTCTGCAGCTCATCCAGCAAGCCCATGGTACAAGGGTACATTCCAATTTGAGTTGTGTTAGTGTAACATCGTTTTACGTCGCTGCAGTGTCCCAGCCTTTTATACGTACCTTAATCATCCCCTGAAGATGGACTATACCATTTCATAATGCAGTCACCAGGTCCAACCGGAGGACTAACTGATCTGGGATTCCCCCCACGGTCCAAAAGCAGGTTAATTGGAGTCCATAGATGTGCATGTGTGAGTCGCTGGTGTGTGACTCACTCCATCCCGGGTACGCCATCCTGGGTTGTTTGCTCCCTGCCTTGCACCTGTAGTCTCTGGGATAGGCTTTTGATTTGCAGGACCCTGAATTGGACAAGCAGTTACAGAAACTGGATGGATGGATGGATGGATGGATGGATGGATGGATGGATAGATGGATGGATGGATGGAGTGCCTACCCATTATCCAATTCAATTAGTTTGATATAGAACAAATAGGAACTTGCATCTATCCATTTTCCATTCCTTTATCTAGCTCTAGGTCATGGAAACCAGATGTTGCGCTATGCCCAAAAATTCCCATGCCCTGTAGCTTCCTACAGTATTGCCAAGTGAGTCTGTACCATGCCCAAAAATCCCTGTGCCCTGTAGCTTCATATACCTCTGCCAGGTGAGTCTTTGCCATGCCCATTAATTCATCTGCCCTATAGCTTCCTACAGTACTGCCAGGTGAGTCTGTGCCATGTCCAAACACTCCTGCGCCCTGTAGCTTCATACAGCTCTCCCAGGTGAGTCTATGCCATGCCCAAAAATTCATATAGCTATGCCAGGCGGGTCTGTGCCATATCTGAAACTTCCTGTGCCCTGTAGCTTCCGATAGTCTGTGCCGTACCCAGGGCTGGACTGGCCATCTGGCATACTGATTGTTTCCAGGTGGGCCGAAGGCTATGTGGGCCGGGAAAATTTATCGTGGGGCTGCAGGGGACCCTAAAATCCTGTATCCTATGGCGTCACGCGGCTGCCAGGTGAGACTTCGCCGTGCCCAAAAATACAAGTATCCTCTTGCTCAGTAGGAGCTGTGCCAGGTGAGATCTGTGTAACCAGTGGAGGTTTGAATCCTCAGCTCATGGCTCCTTCACGCTGCTTCAGACCCTCACACTCCACAAGTCGACACCCCTGGGAATTGCTGTAATCTCACCTGGGCCTTGGCCGGTTTTTGCTGGCACGCGTCGCCAGTCCCCCATGGCGTTGCCGCTCTGCCGCCCTGCAGGAATGTCTCTGCCACTTTCCCGTTTGCCATCGAGTGCATTCCGGTGCCGAGAGCTCTGTGGAATTGCAGGGTCGGAAAGGCAAACGAGCCACATGGTTCAGAACCCAGCGGCACAGGACGGTGGGTGAAGTGCAGAAATTGAATAGAATAGAATGGAACAGAACAGAACAGAACAGAACAGAACAGAACAGAACACAATAGAATAGAATAGAATAGAATAGAATAGAATAGAATAGAATGAACTTCATTCATCCTCATGGGGAAATTGGACAGTTTGCCACCTCCCATGTTGCTCTCCATGGTATCCAGATGGATACACAGGTATAGCCAGGTGTGTGGTAAAGGGGGACAATTCTAAAGGCCCTGTGTGATAGGGGCCCTAAAAATATCATAATAACATAATTCTATTGGTCTGGATCTGGGGCAGACTATGACGTGCTTTCATTGGCCTAAAATCTCCAGTGCTCCTCCTGGGTTTAAGCATCCAAGTGGGGACTGTTGTTGAACCAGTGATATATTATGTTTATCCTGTAGTGCTTCAGTTGATATGCTAGTCTTAAGATCCATAAAATGAAATAAATAATTTAAAACTAACAACATTAAATTATGGCTTTAAACATACATAAAAGAATAAAGTTGTCAAAGTGATTAGGAGCTGCAGGTTTGTATTGATTATACAAGTATTTTATTCGATATTTGCTTTGTTAAAGGATGGCACAATGGCTCAGGGGTAGGACTGTAGCCTCACACTGCCATGGTTGTGGGTTAGAGATCTGTAGTCCTGAGATGTTTATGTAGGTTTGGAATGGATACATCTGTTTCCTCCCAATAATCCTGAATTGCTTGAGCGTCCAATGCACCATCCCATTGATAGACTGGCACCCCGTCCTAGGTGTCCCCTGCCCTGTGTCCTGTGATGGACTCGCACCCCGTCCTAGGTGTCCCCTGCCCTGTGTCCTGTGATGGACTCGCACCCCGTCCTGGGTGTCCCCTGCCCTGTGTCCTGTGATGGACTCGCACCCCGTCCTGGATGTCCCCTGCCCTGTGTCCTGTGATGGACTCGCACCCCGTCCTGGGTGTCCCCTGCCCTGTGTCCTGTGATGGACTCGCACCCCGTCCTAGGTGTCCCCTGCCCTGTGTGTTGTGATGGACTCGCACCCCGTCCTGAGTGTCCCCTACAGGACTTTAGGGACCACTAACAAAACATTCTGGCTAAACATCTATGGATGGTCTGAATCATAAAAGCCGCTAAAGATGTCCCATTACCTCTCTCAAAGTCCCAAATTCCTGACATGCCACAGGAAACACAGAGATAAACATTATTAATTCCCACAGGGAAATTAAGGTGCATCCAGTAGCGACATCAAACATCCCTTACTGCTGTTACTAGACAAACAGTGATATTACCATAACAAAGGCAAGCAACACCGGGTCATAAGAGAGCTCAGTTTGGTTTAGAACTTTTCAGAAGCGCATAGCAGTGTGTGATCACACTTTAATGCGCTCGTTGTGTGCAGTGAGATGTTCAGACGAGCAGAAGCAGTCTTCTGAAGAACAAGCTCCGCACTCACACAAGCTTCTCCACGGCGAGATGCCGCACTTTCAATAATTTTACCCCCAATGAATCTGAACAAGAACAATAAAATAATTGCAGCGAACACAGTGGGGTTCGGTTAAGGAAACCACACAAAAGGCCGAAACGAAACAAAGCTGCTTCAGGGGAATGGACACATAAATCTGCCACGCTTGGATGCTGACCCACCACCAACACAACCGGCCGCGCCATTCTTCACATCCACTAATGCTTAATTTCATTCCTGAACTTTCAGAAGTTGGGAACCCAAGACATATTATTCGTCTTCAACAAAAGCAGACACATTTGGGGGGCATTTATTTGGCGTTTGTGTCCCTGAGTGTCTCGGCCGCACGAGGAGCACAACTTTGTCTTGATGCAGATCGTCCACTTTCAGGTGTGGAAGGTCGCCAGAGAGTGCATGAGAAACGGAAAAGGGGCTGCGATCTGTCTCATAACGGCGAATCATTTGACAACAGCTGTTGGGGTCAGTCCTTTTTACAGGTGCGTGTATTATTGCACTATTCTCTCTATTTTATCCTCAGTACTGAGAGCAGGGTATAGGCACCGTTTTACTGCAGTTTTTCTTTAACAATAGAAAATAGGTTTTAGTGTGTTTCCCTCAGTGAACCAGTGACTCTGCTTAAGCTCTCAGTCCTGCCCTATTCCCTTCAATATCTAAAAATGAAAATGGCCAGATCCCCATGTCATTCAATCAGAGGTGGATTAACTTTTCTGGGGGGGGGTGTCCTAGGCTAACGTGGCTCGGGGCCCCCACCTGATGCCGAAGGATGAATGAGAGAGAATTAAAAACAACGTGACATCAGGGCCGGTGGTGGAACTGCCTGATATAGCTGTCAGCTAAGTTTGCCGATTGGGGGCAGGTTTAGCAGGTTGATTATTCAGATTCTATAAACCTGCAACAGGCCTCAAGACATCTATCTCTCAAACACTATACCTCCTTAGCAAAGACCCTGTGTTGAGTATGGGCCATTGAAAGCCTTAGGAACATGGACTTGAAAGAGGCAGGTGTGCTCTTCACATACTCCCCTTTGACCTCTATTAGATGCACAAACCACCGACAGCTCAATAGTTTGCCTCATTTGCTGCGTCTTATTCAGATTCACAATCTGGGTTTGCTGATGCATATCTGTAGACTTAACAGAGTCTGTCGTGCTTAAAACCATCACTACACTGCCTGCTACAATCTCCTTGCTGCCTGACTGCAGTAATCCAGCACTGCCTAATATTACAGAAAACAGGCAGATCTGTATAAAGACATTTGAAGGATAGGAGAGTCTGACTTTATCTCGTGGCCAAGGAATGGATGTCCTGTAGTTTATCTTTCATAGTAAAATGTTTAATAATTAATCCTGACAGCTTCCATCAGTTACAATCTCAGTTCTGCAGCGGGGGTTGATGTTATAGTGTTTAACTCGCACAGAGTATGGAAATGCTTTCCGGACAACCTTTGACGTCTTTACAACGTCCCGAGATATGTCCATATGTGCCTTTAAAATTTTATGTGAAATTTTACAGCCGAGAGTTTTAGCTGGGATCTTTTAAAGCGCACTGTGACCCTCCAGTGCTCCTTCCCTTGCCTCTTCCAAGGCTGCTGGACCCCTGCCAATCAGAAAACAGTCCTCTGCATCTTTCCGGATCAAACGGTTCACCTCGGGAGCCTCCATAACAAAACCTGAAAAAAAAAAATGCAATTAGAATGTTTCATTTTCACGCACTCAGGTTATTAAAATAATGATCTATTTTTTTATACTTGCCAATTTTTCCTACGGTCAAATAGAAAAAAAAAAAGGCACCAGCCCCGTGAAATTTCTGCATAATCTTCACAGTCATTTTAATACCTACCAGTAGGTTACTTCTGCTTGAAATTCAGTGATAATACATTTCTCAACTCTAGGGACAATGGCCTTCAGATTACAATACACGAAATTGTTAACTATTCTAATATTTCTTTCATTTTTCATGGCAGTTGTGCAGGCTGTAGGTTTGGCTTCGTGCCTAAAACCACGTGTATTTCTTGGCCCGTTAATGGCCACTCTACCCTCTCCCTGAGCGGACACAGAGTCTCACTAATGGCATCAGAATCCGCCTGTTCTCCGCTCGCATGGAAACATCAGAGGTGGTTGTTGCACTAAGCAGCAGAAGCCTGCGTTTCCCCTCCCGCTACAGCTAATATGCGACAGAAAGATTAACTTTTTTCCAGGTTACACACGCACCCTCGCCCCCGTCTCCCTGACTGTTACTCCAGGGAGATTAATGAACCGCACACAAGTATATTCAAAGCACAGAACAGGTTAAAGGACGCGCATATCAATTTCCAGGTTTCCATAAGTAATTATGCTGGCGACTTTACTGACCGAACCAGGCAGGCAGGCGGCAATTTGCCGCCCGTCCAAAGGGGCCGTGGAACATTCTAGAATGCCAGCTCCGGCCACACGTTGAGGATTAATTTTACCGTTTATAATGGCCCGGGGGACAAAAGGTAGTAAAGGAGATTTGACGGGGACGGACAATGTGGCGAGGAAAACGATTTCTGCCTAACAGCATGGCCTGGATACAGTGTTACAAGGTTAAACTCACCTTAATAAAAGTTTTAAGAGGCAGCAATGTTTAAATAGGAGTTTTATGGGGCTGGCTTTCTGTAAACGAAGGCAAGCATTAATGCATAAACAGTGATTTCTCAGACTCGGAACGCAGGTACACTGGACAATGAGCGATGCCATTTACCAAGCAGTACTGTATGGTTTAATCACGAGGTTGTAACCTCGGCCGGATTTTGTTTATTAAAATTTTTTTTTTGACTGATTGATACTGTAAAGACTGGATGCTTTATGTCAAGGTGAGAAAGCAAGAATCTTGCAGACTGCCGGTGTTGCAAAGCAAAGCAGCAGAGTCACAGAGCATGTAATGCGAAGGTCGTGGGGTCAGGGGTCATTGTTTTATTGCTGCGAATAATGGTGTACGTTGTGAAGTATTACCCAAAAATGTTCCATTCAAATATTTTCAACTAAATTGTCAAATGTTTAAAGTATTTTACTGTGGCTTTGGAGAGAGAGGCACAGAAGGACATAGGTTCTCATTTACATTTCACTTTAACACTTTTATCTCAGTAAACCCTTCTCACCCTGCGCTATTATATACTGTGATATGATTGGATATATTTAGAACATTTTTATACCAAGCTAGGAAATTACCACTGGTTTCATCCTATAATATAATAAGTAAATAACTGTAGAAACAGACTGATATGGGAATCAACAGATAAAAGCTTGTGCACACCAGACGGACACAAGTGCTAGTATATTTACAGAAGTAAAATATTTATTTGTCATAATCTAAAGATTCTTGACAAATTTATTATCCATGCAAAGTGATGAAATATTTATCTTCTCTGCTCACGGACAGCTTCGAATGAATCTTTCCCTCGCATGTGTCCACTTGATCAAGACCCTCTCATATTCGTGGACATTATTATTGATGATAAACTGCTCCTTTAGTGCTGTTTACACCCATTAAAATGAGACACTTATAAATGATTGCCTGGCTGCTCTTGGGGCAAGGACGGCGACAATGATTTGGGGTGTGGAGTCCACTCAGTGACTTGCACCCTTAACCTTCTGTCTCAGGGTGAACCCATCCCCACTGCGTGATGGACACCTGATCTGCTCGCCTTTCCAGACCTTCCCAGTCTCCAGCTCATTTCCAACTCTTCACTTATACTGACATGCCTCATACTCCTCTGTATCTCTCATTTACACATTTACAGTAACATTCAAAAGTCTAGGCAGGCCTACCCATCAAAAGGTTTATTTGTCCTTCACAGGGCACATTATGCAGGGGTCACCCTGGACGGGATTCCAGTCCTTCACAGGGCACATTAGGCAGGGGT
>JAODKE010000051.1:13771426-13796583 GCA_026779605.1 Mormyrus hasselquistii
GGGATTCCAGTCCTTCACAGGGCACATTAGGCAGGGGTCAACCTGAACGGGATGACAGTCCTTCACAGGGCACATTATGCAGGGGTCAACCTGAACGGGATGACAGTCCTTTACAGGGCACATTAGACAGGGGTCACCCTGAACGGGATGACAGTCCTTCACAGGGCACATTATGCAGGGGTCAACCTGAACGGGATGACAGTCCTTTACAGGGCACATTAGACAGGGGTCACCCTGAACGGCATGACAGTCCTTCACAAGGCACGTTAGGCAGGGGACACCCTGGACGGGATGCCAGTCCATCACAGGGCACATTAGATAGGGTACACCCTGGGCGGAATGCCAGTCTATTGCAGGGCACATTAGGCAGGGGACACCCTGGGCGAGATGCCAGTCCATCGCAGGGCACAGACTCACTATACACCACAGGTAATTTAGTGACGCAAACTGGCATAATTGCATGCTTTTGGATAGCAGGTGAAGCCTTTGAATCTCCAACCTCAGAGATGCGAGGCCACGCTGCTGCCCACTGTGTTACACTGCCTCTCCTCCAGCAGGCATCAGGCTGCAGTGCAGGGTCCGGATCCTAAACCCCCCCCAAGGCACCAAGCTCTGGCATGAGTGAGGCAGCCCGAGTCCCCAGCGGGACACCCCCAGAGTGAGAATGAATGGCCTGAGTGAAGCCAGTCAGCGGAGCAAGAAGCATAGCTCACCACAGTGTGCGAGGGAAATAATTTGGGTGCCGTCACCATGGAGACACACGAGCAGGGGGGTGAATGAAGTCACACGGTAAATGCCACCTGTTGCACACACCATCATGTGTGAAAATACATAACACGTCACTGCTGCCGTTACGATAATTACGATAATTATGACACGAGACTCTGTGGATATTATTGCCCGTGTTATTATTAAACAGGGACTTGATTGCAAATGTCTTAATAAGTGACAGTAGAATAGTTCTGCTTCCTGAGTATTGAAAATGGGAGGAAATGCGCTGTTTCAGATGCAACAAAGGCACTGAAGGGATGGGGGGGGGTCTCTTTTTTATTCCTTTTTGGCTCGGGACTGCCAGCTGAGGACACCCAGATGGCGCGTGATAAATAATGACTTGTTACTGTACACTCTGTTCCTCAGGGTAGTGGTGGAGTGGGGGGGGGGGGGGTGGGGCTAAGCGCTGAGCCTCTCTTTACTCTCCCCGCTCTTCCTCTTAGTGCTGATGGGGCAGGCCGCACAGCCGCATCCCCTGCGATCACAGGGCAGCCGCGTGCCCAGCATAAGCAGGATTGTGTCCCTGTGCCCGCACTTAACCGCCCCGCGGGGTAACTGAATGCGACGGACTCGTTCTGCTGCCACAGGTGTGTCGGGGGAGGGAACTGCAAAGCAGCTCTCTGCTTCCTGTTGGCTTCTTCAGGTCTGTGAGCAGGAAGCACAAGCAGTTATGTTCAATTGCAGGTGCTCAGGACCCAAGTGAGCTGGCGAGAATTAGCATCTTGTTGTGTTACATAAAGGAGACGGGGGACCGGAGGTGTAGTGTGCACGAGCAAAAATTTTGCTGCGACTAGTTATTCCCCTATATTAGTCACATGACCGACGGCAGCCAATCGTTAAACAACTGCGGCGTTTCATTAATGACGTGTTCAGACTGAGGTGTGCGTGCTCTACAAACGCGTGGAGTGAAACATCAGTCATCCCTTCTGGTTTAAAAAGACCACCAAAATCATTTTCTTTCTTAATATTTACATTTAAATATTTAAATTGATGAATTAACAAGCATCGGATTGGAATTTTCTCCTCTCTTTGTTTACTCTCTGAAACTGAAGTCAGAATTGGGCCTCTTCTACTTGTCCATATTCTGTTATTAATTGGCGCAGTTGGTAGAGAACAACATTATTGTTGATGTCACCGTTTCTGCATATTGAGCGTTGCCTCCTCACTCACTAATATTGCTATTAACAATAAATTTCAGGGGTTCTCTTATCAAGACTGACTAATAATGTGGTTTTAATTATTAACTTTGAAATAAATTATGCATTAAAAGAGGATGCATATTTATGATCCTCTGTTTCAATAAATCATAAATATGACTTCAGAGAGTGTGAAGATTCTTTATTATCACTAATAGGAGGCCAGTGTCTTTATCAGGCCTGTGATACGTTAAGCGACTTTCTTTACCCAATGAAACCATGTCACCAGACAGAGAGTATTTATTCTGAGGACTTGGTTTGTCCACATCCAATGCTGTTATATCAAATGTTGTGTGCATATGGTTGTCGGGTCATAAATTTGCGATATGCATGCCATCATATATTATATAACGGTAATACTGAAGCTCAGAAGTCAGACGTCTCCGGAAATCCATGTAAATAGCTCTCCTCCTTTGCGAAACATCCAACTCAAGGCTATTACATTTTAAAAAAGCTTTTTTCTGACGTAAAAAAATATAGATATAACAGCAATATTGTTATTCCTGTCTGATCATTTAACATATTACGCTACCCTTTAAATAATTATAACACGAAGACAATTTGCACTCTAATCGTTTGCATGGACACAATTCAGGTTTCGTGTTTCTTACGCCCGGATTCTTTTCAACACATTATCCTGGTCAGACGCCGCAGTGCTGTTTGACCTGGGGGCAGGGGGGGGGCTACTATTTGCTTACTATGATGGTGTTGTGGGGTCGGGTGGGAGGCGACAATAAAAAGTTGCTGACGAGTGTTTAAAACATTGTTAATTATGGGATGGGTGTGGATTCCGTGTTTAAAATTGTATTAATGGTTAGTTGTAGCCCCTTTTAGCAGAGGCCCCTGCATTTTAGCCCAAGTAAATGATGAAAGCGTCCCTGGTTTTCACACAAAGAAAGTTTCATGAAAGCTGAATCACAGCAGGCTGAACAGGAGGCCTTCAGGTCTCATCAGGGGGGTTGGGGGTTGGAGATAGCAAGGCCTTTTCTGCATAGCCTTCATAGACGTTTCTAAGGCCAGAGCCACCCAGGCACTGGCTCCATTTGAAATCTGATTGGCTCCGGCGAACTCCTTCCCCTCTAACTCATCAATTAAAAACAAATCGGCTAATCATGGTTGGCCCTTTTTATGCCCCTCCCTCCCCCCACACCTAAAAAAAATCCCAGAATTGCCCCTACTTGGTTGTTGCTCTGAGCGTGTGTCCTCAGACCCTTTGTGGCCTTGGCGCTCATTGGCCTCAAGGGGTCAGCGGCGTGCCTGCATCTCCGGGCCACGTGAGGGCTGCGGTAGCCGCGAGGCCAGTGGCCTGGGTGAACAGGTGATGGCTCGGAGAGCCAATTTCACACTCGAAAGTTAACCATGTGACCTGCACACGATCCGGTCTCCGCTTATCGGAAGGTCTAGGAGTAAGTGGTCTGTTGGACTGGAAAATAAGGAAAACTGTCAACTGCGTAACGGCCTGGCCAGGCATTAACCCCCCCTGCCCCCCCCTGCCAGGTTCCACTTTATGTCCCTGAGATGCAGCCTCTTGTTTTCCAGCCAGATGTCAGCTGTCCCTGAGACATGAGCTATCTATCTATAGACCCACACACATATATATATACATGCATCCACATATACATACCTGTATATACTTTTTTCTTTGATTTATTTCTTTTAATTGTCCTGAGTGTCCTAGCAGGGGCTTGTATCTGACTCACATGGTGCTCTGGGAGTCTCCCCCTCCCGATCTCTCGATCATCCTTATTCCTACTCGGTGATGTGCAGATTGCTCATATCTGAAGCGACTTGCCTACCTCACATTTCATACGCGGCTATAAATAAAACACAGTCTGAGTACACGTCACGCAATAATGCACGTACCTTGGAAGCTATTAATTTAAGCACCTCGTTAAAAGCTACACAAGCAGGTGTTTTTTTTCCCAGAGGTTAACATATCAAATCAAAGTCAACTTTATTGTCATTGTGCATACGACAACAAAACGAGATTGTTGGTCCTCCTAGTGCAGGTATCACATATAGTATATGTACACACAAACAGATGCATTTTTTTCATTCGCTAAATATGGTTTGTTCTCCAGGACGCTAGTGTAGGATCTTTATCCATAGTGTCACCTTGCTCTGAAATGATCTAAGGCCCCCCAGTGGTGATGTTTGTGTATGGGGGTATGTGCCGGGGGGTGTGAAACATCTGCTGGTGCTTTGTGGCACTCTGCTGAGTCTGCAGCTCTCAGGGGGTGCTGCTGTTTACGGCCACACTTGTGCACCCATGCATGCTGCAGGTCACCGGGGTGCCAGTATTGCGACATCGCGAGCCTATAAATGCAACGGGGAGGGGAGGGGTGGGGGGATGAAGTAATGAAATCCTGTGAGAGGAAATGACCTTGAACAGAACCCCTACCCAGGGAGCTGCGGGAGGTATAACCTTATTTAGTCTGTCTCCATTTAATTAATAAAACAAAAATACGACACAGGCAGCATTGCTCTGCAGAAACACTGCAGAAATCTGGGTTACATCTATGACACGTAAGCAGAATTAAGAGAATTCACTGAAACTTGAAATGAGAAAAAAAAGAGAATAAAAGCGTATACAAGGGCGGGGCCACAGGGCTATTGGCCCCAGCTGAAAGCTGATTGGCCCCCAGAGTGCCCTCTCCACTGTCACTCACCAATTCACAACATTTCATTGGCTAATGATGAAGTTGATCCCTCTGGGTGAATTGTACCCCTCCTCATGAAAAAATCCTAGAATTGCCCCTGCATGAGAGACAGACTCCAAAAGCAGACAGACATATGAAAGAGCAAATACAGAGTGCATATGAGAGACCTAATACTCTTAATGAGCGAATAGAGCATCAGAAAAAAAGTAGATTAAAAAACCATGAAAGCCTCTTTTTCTTTAGATGAGTCAGACGCTGGTAATTAACCCCGCAAGACTCTAACGGGGGTGAGAAGGCAGCAGTTCCTGCATCTGCCCGTGGGTCAGACATGGTCCACCTGTTGCAGGTGCCAACGTGGCTGCGACAAACAGCAGTCATTGGGGGCTGTCACCCGCCTTCTCACCTCATCATTTATATAGGATGCCGACATCCTCCGTGAGACAGACTCCAGGAACTGAATAATGCAAAATAAAATCATTCAAAATTGTTTGTGCTACAGCAATATTTCCCAGATGCAGAGCAGATCATGCACTGCATGCTTGAATACTACACTAGCGTAAATGCCAGCGGCAACTGATATACAGCGAGGCATTTTGCAAAATACAAACGGCATCAAAACCATGGTATCTTCTGCTGATAGGAAAGATGCTATAAAAATATAGGCTCCTTGAATCCAAAAAATGTAAATCATATTTCTAGATATACTTTTCACCTATTATTTTATATATGAGAACCATAACTATTGCACTGCATTGCTTCTGAAAGCCACTGTACAGAGTGAGATCTTGCTGAGTTCATCAGTTCTCCGTGAGTGTTTAACTTTTTTCGGAGATCAGACACATTCGATGTGAAGCAGATTTCAGCGCTGTGGAAGGTCTCACTGCATACGACACATGAGGGATGTGAGTTTTCATCGACCGGTCCCTGCTTGCTGAGATATTTGTCTGCTTTGAACGGCATCTGAGAACACGCGGCTCATCAAAAGAGGCGAAGTTTCCGACCTGAGAAAGAGTCATCCTGATTTACCCTGCCTGCATTTACTTCGGAGAGAGGGATTTCACCTGCAGAAAATTTCTGTATTGTGCCAATGTAGTTTCCAATCCTTCTTTTCACCCTCCATAAAACCTTAAATACATCCCCTACAGCAGTTCGCAAAACCATTCAAGGTGCAAGATTTGAGATCTTTATTGTCCACGTGTAAAAGGTGAACTGGAATTCAGACTCGTTCAGACACACTTGGTTACCAAAAGATTAAAGACAGCACAGAACAGCACAAGACAAGGTAAAATAGTACAGAGAGTCCAATTTCTTGCAAAACGAGACAATATTCTTAGAATGTGACTGTTAAGGTTCAGCATCAGTACCGTGGAGATTTTGAACATGCGAATGACTCAGGAAAGACGCTGTACTTGAATCTCCTCGATCCTGACTCATCATTTGCATGCTTACATCTTTAATAACAATTTGAGCTTGTGGGATTTTTCTCTTGAGGCCGGGTGTGTTCATTAACAAGCACGCCTCTGCGAGTCCTAATGAAGCACGGCCCTCACACTCCCCTTTCCGCCATCTCCTGCTTTGAGCATTAATCCGCATTACTTAGAGTCGAGCGTCTTATTGGCTGGAAGACGCGCACATGTGCAAAAGAGCGCCCCCTGTGGCCATTAAAAAAAAACCACACACACACACACACACACACACACACACACAGCGAAACCCCAAAATCCTGCTGGGCCCAAACCTGCCACACTTTCAGAATCCCTCTTTGGTAATTGCCTCTGGAAGGACATGCACTTCAAAGAGAGGTTTTTTATCAGGAACCTGAAGTATTAGGAAATTCAGGTATTTATTCACTAAGATCACCTCACCGACACACTCAGTTTGTTCTGCTAGCACTTACATTACGGTTTGGTTTTGCGATCATTTTTTCCTCCTCAGTGAATGTTTCTCCAACCTGAGAATTTTTAGGTCAATGGAAAAATCGAGAGGAAAAAAAAGTATGTTGTCTTCTATTCATGTTTCTGTCTGTCTGGACAGTAGGTGGGTTTAAAATTCCAGCTGTAAAAACAGATAAAACTGTAAGCTAGGTAACTTGTTTTGGATAAAGGAAATTTCCGGGAAATAAATGGGAAACAAATTTGAATGGACTGTGTTTAGGGACATGTGTTCAAAGAAATTGTGAACAGGTTAACAAGGGCACTTGTTATTTCAAAGGTTTCTACTTCCCCGAAGGGAACGCCAGAGTTCAGTGTAGAGTCCTAAGTTGAGATGTAGACCAGCAGTGAGACGTAGACCAGCAGTTTGCTTACGTTGTTCGTAGCCATGGACAAACAGTCATTCAATCCGCCTCACGAAGAGTCAATAAAAAAATCAGAATTACGCTCTTTCATCATCAACAAGCATCATCAAGATCACCATTATCCATCAATCCATCCATCCCTACATCCTTCCACCTGACTTCTCACTGCTTTTCCTGCTCAGCGTCACAGTGTGGCCTGCAGTCTCACCTCCAGCAGAGACCATAAAATTGTGTGTTTCGATCATCAATAGCTGCCTCAGCAATAGATGCTAGCGCATGCCAGCAGACACTTTCAAAAAGTCATGTTTGTATACACCAAGGATTTAACAGCAAGAAAACGCCGCATAGCAGTAACCTGTCAAAGACACAGGATTTTATAACCCTGACAATGTTCCACATTTCAGCTGTGAAATTCACAGGCTCTGATTAAAACGTCTGACATGAGGCTTCTTGTGTTATTGATGATTTTATATGGCTCATTTTCGTTATTTGCTGGAAGTGGAAGGAGAATTCATAAGGCTTCAGCTGAAGAGCATTTATGTAAATTGCATCTGCAATATAGTCTTTTTTTCTGTTTGTGTCCTATTTTTCCTTATGCTACATTAATCTGTTATACTCATAGCAGAGACTTTTTACCCAAAGTGATTTCTGTATTAAATCAGATTTACTGTTTAACCTATTTATGAAGCTAGATATTTATTAAAGGAGATCAGGTTAAATATGTGGCCAAAGGGCAAAACTACAGTTGCCTGGCTAGGATTTAATGCCTGATGTAGGTCTGCAGGAGCCTTCATCCCAAACCGCCAGCATGGCCGTCAGTCTTACTCAGCACAGATAGCCGGCACCATGCGATGCACCACCTGGGCGCACATCAGCCTCAAGGAAGCTATTTAGCCTCTTAAAGTTTTACCACCGTTCGTACGTCTAATGAAACCCTGCTTACTTTCAGCACAAGTGCACTTTTACAACCACGTCCAGTTCCGCTCTTCCATCCCCCTTTGATTCTCTCCCACATCTATCTCTCTCTGTCCGCTCTGCTGCTCCTTCTCGTCTTCCTCTCCCCGTCCCCCCGTTAAGCCTCTTTGCTGTCCCATTATAACCACGAGGCATCGTCTCTACTGCTGGATCAGGATGCAGTAGATTCGCGATTCTTTATTGTCAGCTCAATACATAGGGTATGGGCGCGCAAACATTTCAGTACCAGGCCCCGCATGCTTGCCGTTGGAATGTCGTTCCCTGCAATTTGTGATCAGGGGAAGACATGCTAACAAAATATACAAAGCTAAAAAGCGCATCCACTCAACATTCACACCTATGACAAATGGCCATATATCCAACATGCAAACAATATATATTTAGAATGAACAAACAACAGAATAAATAAACTAACAGTAACTTGAGATAACGGGTCAGGTCAGACCCTGCTCTCCCAGAGGGATATTTTATGCATTTCTGCATGATACGGCTGCAAATAAGTCAAAATAGGAAAATAGGAATACATTTCTCCTCTTCATAGACATCCTTCTGTCATCCATAACCACATACCCAGTACAGCAGTGTTTCAATCCTGGTTCTTGGGACCCACAAAGAGTCCACGTTTTTGCTCCCTCCCAGCTCTCTGTCAGACGGTCCACATTTCTGCAGACAGTCCTATGAGGACAATAATGTGGACCGACTGTGGGTCCCCGAGGACCAGGTTGGAAGACATGATAGTACAGAATGTAGGGGAGCTTGAAGTGTACTCCTGGATGGGATTTCAGCCTATCACAGGGCACATACTCACACTAAGTGCAATTCAGAAACACCAATTCAACGAAAATCATGTCTTTGGACAGCAAGGGGACACACAGAGGAGAAGACGGAGGCGGAGGCAACATGGCGGCACTATTCAAATAGTGGTCTTGCCAGGATGCTGTCCTGAGGCGGGCATTTCAACACATTGACTGGGCACCAGTCTTTGAATTGTGTCAGAGGACTTGGGGGTCCCCTGCTGAGAAGCTGTCAATTTGGGGGGGGGGGACTAAGGTGAGGACAACACCCCCTGCCCACCCACAGCTACGCCCCTCGATGTATCAGGTTTCCGACTTCAGAAAATCTGTTCTCCTTTTTGACTTTATCTCCTCATTCCCTCCTGGATGGGGGGGGGGGGGAATCCCAGAATGTGCTGGCAGGGATGGCTGAGAGACACTGAAGTACCATCAGGACCACCTGCTAGACACTCCCTGCTAAACCGGTCCTACGAAGGCCAAGACAGAAGCAACCTCACAGCAGACTGACAAAGAGCCGCCAAGGAGAGCGATGCCATGTCATCACCACGCTCCCGGCGCTTTTAATGCAGCGTTTATTTGCCCTATTTGATACACAGTTGCATCTATTTTACAGCGCAAATGGATGCATGAATTTTAATAACAGTCGTGAAATAAATGCGCTCGTGAGAAAGACAGTACAACCGCTTCCTCGATCCGTCACAACTGATGCACCGTGCAACAGTCTGTGTCGTCTGGCAAATGGCCCTTTCCATCTCTCTCATCTAAGCCCGCCGTCCCCCGCCGCCGGCTTCCCCTCCCCTCGTTCGCCCGCCGTTTGGCATGCGGCATCGAGGTCGGTCTTTGGCCCACCTGTCACCAGGGGGCATCCCAGCTAATCCATCTTAAAAAGCAGCCTAGCGTCAAATGCGTCTTCAGGACGGCACGGCCCCGGGTTCCAGGGACAGGCGGTTAATGAAAGAAGCCTGCCTGGATCTTGCCGGAGAGATTGATAGGGAATTGTTGGTAAGAAATTATAGGGTTGGGAGACATGAAAAGTCTCATTTGTTTAACGAGGAAAACTGCAGCGGATGTCTTAATTAACTCAGTTAATGTCTGTATGATAAGGCCTCCAGTGTCTTTTTCTTAAACACTGCTCCACCCCCCCCCAGATTTCATCAATAAGCAGAGGGCATCATATTTGCGGGGGTTTTTTGGTAACGCATTAGATGAGGACTCAGCCCATCAGCAATAGGCCTGATCCACTCCCTGATCGCCATGTCAACAGCTCACCACATCTTCACCCTGCGAGCTTTCCTGAAGGCGTCATCCCCTCACATCTGGAGCGGCGTGGGGAGTAAAGAAGCAACATCTGCCTCCGCCGCAGGTGCCCCTACCTCGAACAAACTCGATGTGCCTGCAAGTGAAACCTAAATGCTGCAACAAGCTGTCAGGAGAGGGGTAGACGCCTGACGGCCGTTATGTCAGCCAGACGTGCCGGCAAGACTTCACGTGCCTCGGACGACTGCGGAGATGCCTCGACAGCCGATGCCTCCTTTGCGATGAAACTGAACTCCCTCACTAAACAGAGAGAGTATCCCTGCCCAGAAAGTATATCATAGCATAGATCAAGTAGCTACATTACCAGGGGAACGCATCGCTATCTGATTCGTGATCTTCACTGAAGTAACACTCTAATCCATCCAGCTTTCATAATCACTTATCCAGCACAGGGCTGTAGGCAGTCTGGAGTGCGTACCAGGGAGAAGATGGCGGGGAACACCCTGGATAGAATATACGCTCCTGCCTGTTCCTGGAGGCGGGATTCGAAGGCCCAATCCCTTGAGCTGCTAGCATACACCGCTAATCAATTTCCCCATTCCACAAACACTGGAAACTCCTCCCTTTGGGGTAAAAGTATGCACCAGGTTTCCACGCCATGCTTTAATGACACAACCCACGAACCTTCTGAGATGCCAAGGCCGGGGTCAACGGCCAAGGCTTAGAAGATACGGAAACCAGCAGGGCTCTCCGTCAGCAAGAAACCCAGCGTCTGCCAGCCGACGAGATGAAAGGCTGTGATCTGAGGTGTATCGCATGCATATCTGCGTATGCGAAATTATTTATTATTTATAAAAGGCGAGGTCCCAGCGAGCTTCATAGCTGCTTAAACTAATCCTTACGGGCCCAATCATAGCAGAAACACTGCTTTTGACAAGGCAGTCCTGAGATGCTGCCAGACTGGGTTTTAATGTGTCTCCCAAAGGCAGCAGTGACTGGAGGGGACCAGAATCAGGGATCAATCGCGACGATGAGATACAGACCTTAAAGGCGGCCCTTCTTAGAAAAAAAACCTATTGGAGGAATTGTATGTGCATTTTAATGGATTATAAAACACACGCACACACAAAATCATGGAGTTACTCCGCTTCATTCCCATACAGGCTTGAGATCCTTTCATTATGCTTTATTGCCCCTTGAAATAGGAAAATACACACAACACAGAAGTGGGACGGTGTAAATACTGCAAAAAAAAAGTCATCGGATGAGAAGCTTAACTGAAAATAGAAAAGCTTAATAACCAGTGTTGATAACATTTACATAAATCGTGAAAGTGTTTGCACACTGCGACACCGTGATGAATCTGTTTGATTTTAATAGCAATACATGAATAAATCAGCATGTGTCCAATGCAGAACTCTAACCTCAAACAGTGCAGGTCGTCACCCGTTTGAAGCAGCCCCAGTGTATAAAAGACTCCCCCCATTCAGCCCAGTTTGCTACACTGCAGACCTTTGCCGGAAACTCTCTGATGATTTTCTGTGTCTTCCTCACTTGCTTTTTGCTTCCATCGTGGCTCTCTGGTCACATTACTGTCACTGTCTCCCACAACGCCGGGACATGGCCTCCTGAACGGGGGGGCTAATCGCCGGCTTTGGGCACCGAACCCCCTCAGCACCACCGCTCTCCAAAAAATGGAGAAGCAAAACCGCAGCCCCTCTTCGTATTGTCTCAGTTGCCCCTTATGTCAGTCGGAGATTAAAAGCACGTCTCTGTCGCGCTCACTGTTCCCTCCGCCCACTCCTCCCCCTCCCTCTCACGCTCTCTCTCCTCCACGTTCTCTCTCTCGCCCTCTTCCTTTGCTCTCCACTTCCTGTCTCCGTCGCATCCGGGAGACACGCCGCGCCTTTGTGAATAATGTATGCGCTTCCAGACTGAACCAGACAAAAACACTCAGATGCCGCTGCCAGCGTGAGCCGTGTTCTCTACCCCCCAATGTGGATACATTCCCAACCCCCCCACATCCCCCAAACGTGCCGCCGTTCCCAATTCGACTTCTTCCTGCTTGCTCACGGTCGGTGTCCACGTTGATCTGCGTCACGCACTGCTATTTCGCCTCCATCTGTATTTCTTCATTTGGCATCTTATTAATGCCGACATTCTTCTACCAAGCTACACACAGGTCAGAGCGTGCGATAAGTATATCGCCAGCGTGGTTTTGTCAGCCAGCACGACTACCTGTGTGAAATACTAAAATATAAATCAAAGCGTACAGCACAGTATAAAACACAGCAAATATAAAGTCAAACACAGCAAATTGCCCTACGTGATACATAAATAATGATGTTATAATCAAGTCGACACTGATAGCTAATTATGTGCATGAAGGCAAAGGCTTCAGCTGTTGGTGTGTTGAAGGTGAGAGGATTGTCTACAGATATAAATGCATGCAGAGGGGAACGAGCTCCTTAGAGAATAACTGATCTACAATCAGCATCCTGCTGGCTGAAATCCCAGAAGGGCCTCGCTCTTGTACCCTTGAACATCATATGCCACGTGTCAAATAAGCATCTGGTAGTAAAATAATGAACGGCATAAATTTCATCCATCCAACCATCCACAGAGCCATCCGTCTTCCAAATATTCACCCCGGTAGAGCTTTGAGACTGGAGATGATGCCAGGAAGAATGGGGAGCAGAGCAGAGGACATCCTGTCCATCACAAGGAACATGATGAATCAGTGAACTTCTTAATCGCTCAAGCGTAGCACATAATTATTGCGGCGACTTGAAACAGCCCTCCAGTTACTAAGCAGTCCATAATGCACAGCGTGTCCATAGTGACCCGACCTCAAAAACCTGAGGTCGAGAAGGGTCTGCCCATCGTGGCATGGTAACTGGGCCGTGTATAAAAGGGCGGGGCTACAGGGACACTGAGCCCAGCTGAAGTCTAATTGGCCCCTGGAGTGCCTCTACTCCTGTCAATCACCAGTTCCAAACATGTCATTGGTGAATCCTAGAATCAGCCTTAAGTGATGCATGGAAAACGGGAAGCTGAAGTTAGCGACGTATCCCTGGACTTGGCCTTGAAGGGTCCCGGCGATCTCTGCTCCGCGACAAAAAAAGTTTCCTGAGACTTTTTGGCCGCATCCCTGCAGAGTGAGATAGATGCTCCCCTTGCCTGTGTTTAATGGGATAAGGTCAATATGTGAATCGCTTTCTCTGGAATTAGTGGGGGTCAGAAATGTCCCCCCCCGCAGCATCGCTGGGGTCCCTGGCTTGCAGGAATCATCCATTTCATTTTATTGCTCATGAACAAAATGGAAAATGGATTTTTTCATTAGCTTTCACTCCTTGCTTGCTGTCCTATCAATGCCCCTTTCTTTTTTTTATAAGGGGGGGGGGTCATCAAAGACCAGCCTGTTGAGACAGGATTACCTCAGGTCTCTCCCCTCTCCCCGCCGACCCTGATTTCCCAGCTTCTTGAATCCTGGACAGAAATCGATGCCATTTGCTTTCTTTTGCATACCGCCTTCCTTACATGCCATCATTCTTTACAGGAGGGGGCCGACCTGCCCACCCCCAACCCGATTTCCGTCCCTATATCACCTGCCATAAACAAAATTATTCCAGCCAGCTGCACCCCCCTCCCCAACCACAACACTGCTGTTGTTGTTCTCTGCCTCCAATCTCTTTCATCTCCTCTGAATGCTGCTGCACTATTCCTGTTAAATATGAAGGATTTAGGTGCTGCCGGGCCTGATTCTGCTTTGGCTTTTCTACAACCTGCATTCAAAGGAATATCTGTCTAGAAGGAGGAGGGACATCACCTGGGGGGGGGGGGGCACTTTAGTCATATTTCTATTTATAAGGATACTTATACTAATATGACTAAAGTTCAACACCTTGCTCTAAGGTACAACAGAAGTGCCATTCCAAATCCACCTCCTTAACGTTACCTGCCCCCCCATTGTTCTTCAGTGGTTTCATGGGTAGAAATGAGGCCAGGATGGGACCGGAGAGCCTTAAAACAGATCAGTTGTGACACCGCAGGAACTAAAGAGCGCCGCCTCCGTGATCCCATACCGATGCGTGTGGTTAAAAAGAGGTCAGCCAGCTTCCATCTCGTTCTCCCTTTCCTTTCACTGCCAGTGCCCTCTCTCTGCTGCAGGGGATACACCATAAACTTTGCTGCAGAACTTTTTTAGCGTACTCTCATTTCCAGCGGAAAAAACAAAAGTGATTAGTTAGAAATGCAGTGGCCGGGTCACTCCGTTATAAGTCCGCAATTGGTAAAGGGTGCATCACTCACCTTTTCCGTTACCGCTTGCGTCCTTGAAGATGGCAAAGGTGTCGATATGAAGTATGAAACTCTTATTTGACATCTTAAAACCAGCTAAGAATTCAGCCTCCTGGCCTTTCATGATGACCCACCCCCCCCCCCACACACACACACACACACACACTCATGTGGTTAATGAGAGCGACTTTCACCTTGAAAGGAGATGACTGTGTTTAATTATATGAATTTAATTTTTTTTTATACCGTGGCACAGAAGGGTAGCAGAGGCACAGAAATGGCACAAAAAGCCGTCAACGTGAAGGATTTCAGGGGGAAGCTCATACCAGCTGCCACTGACTCCTACTGGCCCATCTGCACGGTGCTGCGCCAGCACCGGTTGCGCCGATTGTCTCCCCCCCCCCCCCCCCGTCCTTCAAGGACGCGAACGGAGCACCTTTCGTCACCGATGAGCAGCCATCTCCAGTGGGAGTATGTCAAAAAAGAGCTCCGGTATTCCGTCACGGGGGCCCGTTGCTGTTGGCTTGGCAGACTCGCAACACCTTACCGATTAAGCGCGGGCGAGACACCATTACAGATTCAGCAGCTCGGAGAGAGAGCGTGTTCCTGTTTGACATGCTCACGTAGTACACTGGAGGTAGGACGGAAATGAGGTCCTTGGAGAGAGCAGGCAGGGGGTTGGCGTAGGCGAACTTGAATGGGCTTCCACACTAGCAGGAAACAGCTCAGCTATCCTGGTTTAAAGATTTAAAAGACGTTGTCAAGCTAATCCCGATAACAGCCATCTGATTATTACCCAACTTCAGACAGGAAGTCTTGGCAAACTGGTACAAGAAAGCAACCACGGAAGTTCAAAGGATGTCGATTAACAATCTCGCATGTCTTCAACCTGGTGGAATTAAGGCCAAAAAGGAACAGGACGGAAAATGTCTCCCCATGACGCCTACAGATCAAACACGCGGCCTCAACTCTCGCCACGAATGCCGCTCGATTTTCCCCCAGGTGCTTATTTGCATTGGTGATTTTTTTTTTCTTACGTTCATTTCTCTTCCTGTCAGCGGAGTCACATTAGACGTGGAGAGTGCATTCCGGGCGGCAGATTTTCAGACAGTTGGGCGCTGAAGGTTAGGCTAATGCATTAACTCAGCCCTAATGGAGGGACAGTGCACCTCGCTGAGGAGACGGAGGCTGTACAGCGGCCACAGGGGTCGTCTAAAATCGCCACTGGATTACGCAATAAAACAAGAACAACGCAAAGTACGACAACTATTCCTCAACTTCCTACCCAGACTGCAAGGCATCACCGCTGCAGCGGTAAACAAGCCCAGGTTAGCTCTGCTTATTAAGAATCACTCCACTGCGCTCGCTGAAGTTCATCCTGTTCCTTCAGCCCCCTGTGACCAGGTCCGACACCCCCCCCCCCCACACCGTGATGTATATCTGACCTTTGCTGCTTCTATTAGGCATTCTGCTGCTCAAGAACTCATTAAAATTAACAGGCCCCGCTGCCCAACCCCCCCCCAAACACTAAATGTATACATATTCCATGCTTTTACCTACCCGGCTGTTCCGGGTTCTGTCCTTGGTGTAAAACCTGCCGCTGCAGATTTTTCCAGGAAAACAGCCCCGGAACCATGTCTTTTCCTTTTTTTAACTTTACCTTTGTAGTTTCATTCTTCTGGGTTCCTTTGAGGCCTTTTGCGTTGACGTCAGCCCTGCGGACAGGATTACACATTAGCCACCAATCATCACGCAACCCCGGCGCCCAGCGCTTTTAGAAACAATGCTTGCTTTGTTTCCTAATTGCTCGCTTTATTCATGATCCCCCCCCCCCAGTTCTGGAATTGTCTTTGTTCATTATCCCACAGTACTGCGGGTCTGCTAAATGCTCACGTGCAATGGGCCGTGTCTCCACTAGAGGGAGTCTGCAGGTCTCAGAAGACACCAGGCTGCTCAAAGATCGACGTTAAAAGAGCGGTGACCTCAAAAGGACGGAAACATCCTCAGTCGTGAGTGATAATCGTTACCAAAGGATTAGCTCTAGTTACATAGCAAATCAAAATGCATTTCAAAAAAGAGCGAGTTCAAAAATGGCAAGAGTGTCTTTTTGATATGTTGAATTTCTCTTCTAAAGACTATCTAAACCAAAACACACTCTGAATGAAAATAAGCTTCAGCTTAAATGTGACTGAGTGTAATTTAAGAAAATGCAGAAAAATCTGTGAAGGCATGAAATAAGAAAAATATTTAAAAACCCACTGACGTAATAGTGGCGCATATAATTCCGCGAGAGTTTTGATGTACCGTATTTTTCTTACCTGCGAGCTTCTTTCACATTACTCGCATTTCACATTTCACAAATTTCACATTTTTCTGGAGCATCACACAGTCGCAGATTTACTTACAAAACGATCTGACCTTTGGGACACGTGGGCACAGAAGCAGTGAGAAAGACCTTTACCCTGCACATCCATCTTTGGAAAGCTTTGTGGAAATGGTGCAGACGTACAAATGGACTGTTTACATTTCCGGCTGCGGCGAAAGGGATTTTAAAATAAACTCTTTAAAGGCGTGAAAGCAATAAGTTTTACTGTGGCAACTTTGGGGGATGTTGACGTGTTCACTTTTCCAGCTGTTCGGAGGCGAGGGACTGCTAATTGTCACATGTGAGGATGCTACGTTACGGGTTCTGAGGACACGCCTGCAGAGGGCGCCGATTAGCACAGGGAGTCAGCATGGTGTGCTGCTGTAGGGTGTCGGAACGCAGGGAGCGTGATCATCACTCAAGCCTTCATGTTCCTTTGGATATTTAACAGCTGATATTGGCTGAACTTTGTTCTGAGGTCAGCGTCTCCTGCTATGTACACAGTGATGGCTAAGATCTGGGGGGTCATGGCGGTTATTTCGAGGGGGTTTCGGAGGGGGGGGGGGGGGCTAGGATTGCATCGCACTCCCCGTTTTCTGTGACAGGTCATCATATATCTCGCTGCGGCGCCCCACGTCGCATGGCAGACAGCGGGAAGCATGCTGCAGTGATTTATGGCGTCGCTCTTAGGGGGTTGGCATTCGGGAGCTGTGACAATCTGCTCCACTGGGAACGTGTCGCCCACGAAGACCCGGACCTGCTCTGAGAGGGCACTGGGCCAAACCCGCTGGCATGGCGCCCTGGCTGCTCCACCTCCTGTCCGCCCGTCCTGGATCGGAAAAGAGGCCTCCGCTCAGGAGCCGACTCACGTCTCCGGATTAGACTGCGTGGTATTCGTCGTAGAAGAACTCCGGAGCTTCACTACAGCCAGAACTCTACTCTGCTTCATCTGTGCTGCGATAACTGGGGGCATGTGTGTGTGTGTGTGCGTGTGGGGTGGGGGGGGTAGCTGCATCTCAATGCAGAGGCATGGACGCCGATGTCAGATCAGACAAAGGTGTCTTCAGTGCAATTAGCGGAACTAAACGCTTGGGAGAACGTCCACCACTGAAAGTCAGATTCTTCCATCTGGAGCTCCTAAGACTCTAAGCCCCAAACCCACCCACACACACACACACACACACACACACACACACACACATACAAATCTGCGTGACCACGTTGCTGTGTTCCTCGCTCTCTAACCCCTGCCAGCAGATTCAAATTCCGAGGCAGCCATGAGGGGACGGCGCATGACCTGCCACGCCGGACAGCCAAGGCATTGCCTTGTCCAGATTCAGCTGGTATTCGTCGTATCAGCCCACCAGAACCACTTACCGCCATTTGCAATGCAGATGAGATAAGATGGATTAATTGACGAGCATCGAAAATCACAGATAAACGGTGTGTGCATATGTCGGGGGGGCAGAGGGAGTCTTCTCCGGTATAATCTCCTAAAGAGGAGGCGAACGTCATTTACTAATAAAGCAGAATTAGACTGGAAAGAGCAGGAAGTTAAACTGTGGTGACATTGAGCGGCAGGTAATGTGGTGGTGGTACAGTCGCCAGAACGGTCCCCGTTTCACTTTGTCGAATGGGTTAGGTTACGACTTTGCTGAGGAAAGCAGGTTACGTGAGCACTTAGCCAATACGCCCGGCCTTTTTACAATCACTTAATATGCATCTTCATTTGCCGCGGACATAAACACTCACTCTCCTCCACCGGTCTTAATGTAATGTACAATTTTCCACCTTGATTTATATATTACAGTACAGCTCGGCCCCCACATTAAAGGTAGGTTTCTGTTAAGCATTCTTTCATTGCATTTGCCTTTGATTAAAAGAAAAATTGAGGCTTGACATATTTATGCCCTGGTTAGGCTAATCTGTGCTGAAGCGCTATCTGCCAGCCATCACTGAAATTTAGGGTGTGGGGATTTTAAAGAAGGAACCAGTAATCTAATGAAAGTTGAGCTTTTTTTTCCATCAGTCGAGTATCAAACACAGGGAGCAGCTAGAAACTACCTCACTATTGACAGATCACTTTTCTTTTCCTGTCAGAAGTCAGAGGCTAATAGATCTGAACAATAACCATGATATTACATATTTATGATTCTGACGTTATGAGCAGTAGGCCAACTTAAAAGCATCTCGCAACTTCAGTTGTATTAAAATGAATGAATCCATGATATTCATTTTTTGAGACGACCGTCAATCGCTTGACAAAGCTGATACTCACCACTCATCAGCGCAGGCCAAGGTTACAGACATTATCCTCCACTATAACACACGAGCGTAAAGCAAAGACGTCGTTAACGAGATGTTACATCCTGCCGAGTGCATGAGCCTGCTTGACGACTTCCTTCCACGTAATTTTTTTCCGTGGATCAATTATTTGAGCAAAGTGTAAAAATACCAAATCCACAAATTATTTCATCACACGGAGTCCCTGAAAGATTATGCTTTACGTTTGTAATAGGAAATCACAGCATCGCAGATAACGGGATATGCAGGTGATCTTTGTTTTAGGTTCGGCGGCCCCGCCCCCCCTCCGGGTCGCTCATTCTTCAGTTGGCGCGTGGTGTCGGCTTGTCGCGGCCGACGTTCGGCGCCGGGAGGGCGTTGTGTCGAGACACATGTCAGTAGCCATCACGCGTAACATCCACACTTAAGGCAAGCCCTCGCCACCGCCGTGCCGTCTTTAGGCAGGCGTCGCCATCTCCGACAGAGTCGGCGCGGTCAAAGCCATTCATTCTGGGGCTGCTCCCCAGGCCCCGGCGGCGGCGCCGTGAGGTTCACTGGTGTCACCAAGAGCCAAATGGAGACGCTTCACAGCCGATAAACCGGAGGAGGCTTTTATTTAGCGAAATGGACTTTCTGCAGAAATACACCCACTAAGGGGCACAGCTAGATATTCTGGCCTCCCTGACAAAATGTCAACTCGTGCCCCCGGCCCACCCCCACCTCCCTTGTACAATAATTTAACGTATTCAAGGCTCCCTACGCAGTGCTAGCCTCCCTGAATCATGCCCCTACCGCGCCCCTCTGCCTACGGATTTGCCCATGCCATACATATAAAAACCGACACGCCAACAGATCACGCGAAACCACAGACGACGCACTCGCACGATCGCCTGCACCACACTGCACCTCGCACTCGATGGTCACACCTGCGCATGTGTGAATTTGCATCTAAACCTGTGTGTTCATTTCATGCCATTTAACAAATAAGGAGACTCTATGTAACATACTGTTCATAATTACTTGAAGGTCATATCTGGGCTTATTTGTCTTTGAAGTATTATAATGTAACATCAAAGACACTCACATGCTTCCCGTTTCAAAGCAGATCTGGGGTGATTTTAAGTGGAAAATGCTCTGGAGCGAGAAAACCTAAATCAAAAAACCTTCCGATAGGAGAATGACAGTGAAAGGAATATTTGATTAGCTGCTGGACAACAAGGTCCAGTTGGGGGGGTCCCCATACGACAGGCCTTTATGGGCGTCCAAATCAAGTTCGTTGGGTCCAATTAAATATTTCAACGCCTGGCTAGGAGACTTTTCTGGACTTCTGTTGATGTGGAAAACTGGACGTTCAGAAGACATCATAAACTCTTTCATTCTGGCTCGTCAGGGGACGTCATGAAACAAAAAAAATTAAAATTATGTCTGAAGCAAAAAAAAAAATATATAGATGCATATTGAAGCTGAATTTGTGAATGACAAAAAGGTTAGCTGTAAAAGAACATGACACAGGTACAAATCAGGGCTTTGACAAAATTTCAAAGGAGCTGATGTACCTTGTCCACCCCCACAACATCCATGCTGCATCTACAGTAACAGCTAAGGAAGAATGAGACAGCCGGCAAAATGTATACAGTCATTCGGATCTATAAAAACAGATGACTGACACTGTAACTCCAAGAACAGGCAGTGCAGTATCTTGTATAAAAAATGTAATAACTAGCGAACACAACAAGGACCCCTAGTGATCATGAGACGCCTGTCAGATGTGTTAATTATGTCTATATTGTACCGGTTGGTTCAGGGCCATATCGTGTCCGCACAACGTGCAAATCAGGTAAAGTAGGTGGAGTTAAATATGCAAACATCTAGCTAGGAGATTTTATTTTATCCTCTGTGGATGTGCAATACAGGTGCAGGCCGGGGTGTTGCTAGAGATGTCGGGCCCCATGAAAACATCATATTACCTCCCCCCCATTCCAGACCAAAACAGTTATGTCCCACATCATTTTAGGGCCCCCGAAGGAAGGTGCAGGACCCTACGCCCTACAATACCGGACGTTCACAATACACCATGAAAAGAAGTCGTGAAAACTCTCATTCTCTTCTCCTCAGCCAATGTCTCTGTCTGACACGATGTTCAATATATTTGTTTTGGGCGTATATCTTTGCGCAATGGGCACCGTATTGGACACAATAAAATACTATATAAAAATTATTCAAGTTTTATTCCGTTATGAAACAGTTCATTTGGAGATTTTTAAGAATTTTCCTTGCCGTCCACCAAATACAGTGAAACATATTGGCAAAATCAAAGTCAGAGGTGCAGTTTAAGAAGTTTACCTTGTTGAATCTTATGCTGAATTGTCAGCTGCGAACACTGCAAGGCCTCGGCGAAAATGTAATCCCGCGTACAGCCAGCCTGGGTATTAGGGGATCCATTCATCCGTCATGAATGCTGGCAGCTGCGGATTCTGACGTGAAGGTTGCGAGGTTGGCGCTTCTGCCCGCAGGTACCTTGAACAACTTGGCTACGTCCTTTAGAACTTGGAACGCCCTGAATGGATTAAAACATAATAATATAAATAATAATAAATCATAATTTTGAATTAAATGTTATCTAATTTAATCACCAAAATAATAAAAAAGTAATAAACGTAATAGCATAGAATGAATTCACCATGAAGGTTAAATATCTGCACGGTATGATATAATTCTCCCAAACGACTCCTTCTTACCTGTTTTCTCTGGTTTCTTTATCACTAAATGCGAATGCGTTCGTTTACATAGTACAAATTTATTTATTTTTCCTTAAAACGGATCCGTTTTGATTTATATGGTTTAATACCATAAGGCTCAAAAAGTACTGCACGTCTGTTTATATTTTTGTTACTTTAATGAATGTTAATTCGATCCATCGGGATCTGGAAAGAATGGATTAAATAAGGACCTTTTAAAGAAGTTCACTTCCGTTCGGTTCGCCTGCGATGGGCATTACCTCATATGTCAGCTTGTTATTAACGTTAAAGTCAGATGCTGTTATTCCATTCGTTTGTATCCCCAAGAATTCTACTGTTGGTTTTCAATTTCATATGCAAATTTTCAAGGTACCTCTGGAGTCAGCAATGTCTCCATGTGGTTATATAATTGTTCTTTGTTTAAAGTGCGTTCGTTTCTATTTGACTGGAGGCATCGCCGTCCGCAGCAATAAGCGTTTTGTCAGAGGCGCTCTGGCGTCAGCGCGCTGATTCAAACTCATTAATCCTTAATTAATACATGTCTAGGTTCAAGGAAACTCTGTCCAGTTTCTTAGCTGTTTTGTACTGTTAGCACATGAGTCGCACTGCGGCTTAAAAAACGTTGGGGGTGATTTTCACATGTAATCAGTAGGTGGACGGTACTGATCAAGCTGATGTTTCCCTATTGCGTAGGTGCGCTTATCTGTCAAAAAGCTAAGCCTATATACTGTAGCCTAACCCTATCTTTTGGTCACAGTTCAGCTATAACAGGAAGAATCTACCTGCACTGCTGCAAATGTGTTTCTTCTTTAAGGAAACACATTTTGGATTTTATTTGTTTATTCGTTTGCCTTTCTCCCGTAGGGCCACCGAGGTGGGCCTGGATTGCTCTCCTCTACAGTACGTCTTTGTCTTTGTGCATGCGCCTCGCGTTTTTTCTCTCTGCCTCTCTTATGTTCCCTTGAAGCGTCCTGGCCAGCATCCCCGCCATTTGTCTATGACTAAAAGAACCGAATGTTTTGAGTTCGTCTTTTTGACATTATTTTTATTATGTAAACCATGGAGATGTTGTTATTCTTACTACCGGTCCCCTTAGGATGTTGAATTATTATTGCATCTGCTGAGGATGAATTCAGTCAGGGCGGTGATCAGTACAGGCGCGGGGATCTGAACCTGCTTCCAGCCGGCACGCCTCAAAGCTCCTTAAAACTTTAGCTTAGGGCCGCCTCACGCATCAGGTAGATTTTGAGGCGCTGATAGTCCCCTCTGGGCCCACAAAGTACATGAATCAGGACGACTTCAAAGCTCACGCTAGTGTTTGCCTACTGACGTGTCATGCGGGGTCACGGCAGACCGCAGTGGTATAAAACAGGACACAGGCACGATGGGAAACTACACCCACATCAGCGTGTAAACAGAAAATGCGCACAGTGCCGTTTTAGTACCCCTGAAGCTGTGACTTTAATGGTTTTTAATTTACTGGAATGATTTTGTTTAGCACATCAAACATGGAGACGGGCTTAAGCAATCAGCATAAAATTGAGATGTTTCTTCATACAGTAGAAATACTAAATTCTGTTTCATATCTTGAAACCAACTTTATTCTAAACTTAATCTCCAACTTGGCCGTGGGGTTAGTTTGTAACATCATTCGGTATGAGTGCAGTGCCACTCTCGTTGCATACTTTGTGAATTAGTTTGATGTTGCAAATAATGTTTAATTTATAGATGCCTATGTGACATTACCAAACAAAATCAGGCATTTTATTCGCAAAAAGTTTTCTCTGAGTAACGCTTGTGGCTGCAATGATTGAAAACTTTCAAATGATTGTAAGAAGTAGTATTAGTTGTAATCGTCTCAGGAAATTTAATGTCATGAATTATGGACAAGACATGTTACTTTAATAAAATGTTTTTAGGTAAACCCTTACCATCAATATTCCTGAACCGTATAATTGTTGTACAGATCGTCTTTCTCCAACTGGAGACGCTCAGGGTGCTTTCGAGCCACCAGGATAAAGCTGCAGAAGACAGCAACCTTGGAAGGAAGCAAGCATTGTGTGGCAGTGTGGAGACTTGGACGGTCTAATAAGCACAACGGGCCAAAGGTTCCAAAGGTGTGGGTGAAGGAGCTGGCGGACAGGCGACGGATTCAAACGCAGCGTTGAGGGGCAAGTAGACACGAGTGACAGATAAAAACCCAGCCTGGCTGTGGGCGGTCGAACAGCGGGCCGGGAGCAGGCCGAGAATGAAAATCAGGTACCCGGTAAACTGGTGAGCACTGGGAACCGTTTACAATCCACTGGAGACAGAAATGCTCTGTGTCGAGAGGGTAGAAATCAAGACTGACCGCAGTGACGAGATTCCACTGCCTTTCGAAGCCGCGAGCAGCTTTTGGCGAGTCCTGGGAACGAGAGTCCGCCTGCGACAGGCTCATCTGCTGACCAAACACTTCTGACGTCACCTTGTTTTGTGAGGCATATTAAGAGGTTTTTGATGTCTAAGAATATCTTCACATCCAGGAATCAGGCCCTTGTCTGTCATCAGGTGTAGCTTCAATTGTAATGTACAGTTGTCAATGGTTGCGAAATAGCACAACGGTACCTCTGTTTGTATTTTTTATTTATATGGTATATTTTAACTTAATCTTTTATGTTTCTTATTTACTTTTTGGCTTACGCGTCCATCTTTAAGCGAGGGACGGTATTGAAACCAGGTATTGATGTCATTCGTCATAATTTTATATTTTAGTACAATGATCACATAATGAGGGTCATAAAAAGGATATTTTATTGGTGTTTTTTTTCTATCACACAAACAAAATATCCATCTCCTAAACGATAGATTTTTCAGTGAAAATGTCCGGTCTTAACAAACATGAAATGGGATCTGTCAGCGCTTTGGATTATCAGATTATCGTTATTTACAAACCGGGCCGGTCAACAGGCCCAAGGTGCCTCACTCCTCTTTAGCGCTTTGCACATGCATGCAGACCATGTTGCAGAGGCTATTCAGCCCGAATACCGAAGGTTATACTATCACTGCAGAGCGTGGCCTGGTTTATATTTGAGCTACATTTACAGGCGAAAATTCTGCTTTTGTACCTTGAAGCAAATTAGCATCAATTTCTCCAGTAAGAAAGCACAGATGCTTTAAGAGTAAAACTGCATCGCGGTGCTTTTGCTGAGCAGGTATGCGGGCGAAAGGCTACATTTGTTGTGAACACCAGTCGCAGTGGCCTAAATTTAGTTGAGCCTTCTTTTCTGGCTGAGGCATATGGTGTCCTTTGCTAACTCTCTAAAGATACCGCCTGTCATACTTTTCCTCTTAAAACAAGGCAACCATCAAAAAGTACATATAGCAGGTTGCTTTCTATACATGCCTGGAAAAGTGCTTTGCTTTTCCGTGTTAACGATACTCCACAGGTACAGCCTGTAAGGTGTGCTGATCCTCAAGGAACAATCCCAATGAAGCACATTCTGTGTTTAGGGGATCCTCAAGGAACAATCCCAATGAAGCACAT
>JAODKE010000051.1:13815313-13845929 GCA_026779605.1 Mormyrus hasselquistii
CAGGTTTCATAATGCCACTTAGCGTACTACTGAACATCACAGCGTTACTGGCTTCATAATGCCACTTAGCGTACGGAATAGCAGAAGCGGTTTCAGAAAATGAATGGAAGTGTCAAGTGAATATATACAAAGGAAATAATCCATCCATTTTCTACTCCTGCTTGTCCTTTGCAGGATCATGTGGATTTGGAGCCTATCCTAAATGAGTGCAAGGCAGGGAATAACCCAGGATGGGGCACCAGCGCACCCCAGGGCAGGGACTAACCCAGGATGGGGCACCAGCCCACCCCAGGGCAAGGAATAACCCAGGATGGGGCACCAGCCCACCCTAGGGCAGGGAATAACCCAGAATGGGGCACTAGCCCACCCTCGGGCAGGGAATAACCCAGGATGGGAGACCAGCGCAGCCCAGGGCAGGGAATAACCCAGGATGGGGCACCAGCCCACCCCAGGGCAGGGAATAACCCAGGATGGGACACCAGCCCACCCCAGGGCAGGGACTAACCCAGGATGGGGCACCAGGCCATCCCAGGGCAAGGAATAAACCAGGATGGGGCACCAACCCACCCTAGTGCAGGGAATAACCCAGGATGGGACACCAGCCCACCCCAGGGCAGGGAATAACCCAGGATGGGGCACCAGCCCACCCCAGGGCAGGGAATAACCCAGGATGGGACACCAGCCCACCCCAGGGCAGGGATTAACCCAGGATGGGGCATCAGCCCACCCTAGGGCAGGGAATAACCCAGGATGGGGCACCAGCCCACCCCAGGGCAGGGAATAACCCAGGATGGGAGACCATAAGGCAATTCAGCTCAGTATATTTTCGGGCTGGGGGTGGGACTAGAAAACCCAGAGAAAACTCCATGGAGACATGGGGAGAACATGTAAACTCACAGATCCGGTGACGACTCAAACCCTGCTGCTGCAACCCAGAGACAAGAGGCAAGAGCAGCAACCAAAGCACAACCACCGCACCCAGAACAAACACTGAAAACGGCGAAACAAGAATCAAACATGGACATAATACATAAAACGAAGAATTAAAGGAAACTGGAAAGTGTTCCTCTGTCACGTCTCTTTCACATGGAAAAATGAGACGGCAAAGAGATCCAGAAGAAATGGGGCCAAAAGACAGAACGAGGTGATTCCCATCTGCACCTCTGGGACGCGGGCAGGTAGGTAGGTGAGCCGTGCAAACATGCAAATAGCCATTTTGCTCTTCAAGGAAAAACGAAGAAAAAGGAATCCCTGGAGCTGGACCGGAGCTCTCAGTATCTTTCACAAAGAAAATGAATTTTATATCTGTACCGACTGATTACCTGTGAGTATTGGGGCGGGTCTTCTGGCCTGCCCCCTCCCCTGAAATGTCCACACACTCCCTGCATTTCACAGGGTGCTAGATAATACTTAGAAACAAATTAGGTCTACAAATCATTTGTTTAACTTCCGTTTAATACCGTTGGTGTAAGTCATGATTTGAGCTAAAAGGTGAATGGAGCGTTTTCCAGATAATCCACAATGGATTGAGGTATATTCCAGTCTTAAACATATTACCCAGATTCCACATGAGTTTTTCAAAACATACCAACCAAAAACGCCAATCATATCACTGCACAGATTAAACTAGCATATCATCCTGATTGGTGTGTAGAGTCCGGTAGAAGGAAATACAGACGCTCCTCTACTCAAGAACAAGATACGTTCTGAACTTGAAATGTTCGTAAGTCGTCATTCAACATCATTTTAAGGGTATACACAAATACAAAGAACTGTGATGCTGGGAGTACGCACGCTACGCTGCTGCGTGGCGGGAGCAGCAGCCAGAAGTCTACTAGGCGGAATTGGCGCACAGAAAAAAAAATTATGTTGTGGACAGGAAACAGGAACCCAATGAACACAATTTGAACTTACAGTCCTCTTCGTTCATATCTCTGAAAGTTCGTGAGTTGAAAGTTCTTAAGTGCAGGAGTGTCTGTAGTTTCTACATTAAACTGCTCACTACAAAATCCATGGATTGAGTAAGACATTGGTGTTGAATTTTTCAAATGCTTTGTTGGCTCTTTAATCACCAGAGAAAGAACAACATTCAGTCCCATTACAGTATGTACAAGGGAAGATTGGCCAATATCTCCAGAACTAGGCAGCCGAACACCATAGATTGGTAGATCGCAATACAGCCCCTCTAAAACACATTCTTTTAATATTTCAATAAAGTAGTAATATTTCAATTAAAATATATTATGAATAATGAATTGAATAACTATTTACATTTGTTTAATTTACTTTGAAAGGTGCAAGACATCACAGCACCTTTTCTCTATAGGAAAATCTCGCGTGATCTTACAGATAAGATGGAAACGTTTTGGAAACTGTGACTTAGATGCGACATTAAAAGGGGAGATAACCTCTCCCAAAAAGCCACAGTAGCATCCTCCCAAAAATATCCCACCACCACATTTTTCTACCATAAGTCCCCATTCTTGTACAATTGCATTTTATTCCTTTCGGCCGTTTTTAAGACAAAGTAACAGAACATAAACACTTATGTCCATCAGTACTAGTCTAAGTAAAATTCCACAGTGACCCATATATTAACAAGACATAATAATTTATGCTACAGCAGTTAAAATTGAAATGAGAGCCGCATTCTGCATATATAGTTCAAATCTATAATTGAATCTGTAATTTGATGTGCTTCGTAAAATAATAAAACCTATATATAACCTATGATGTCAGCAGTGTCACCGTGAATCCCGGTAGCACTGGCAATAATTATTTGCAAAGTGCAATGATTATTTATTATTATTATAGAAATCCTTAAAAAAATACATTGATATGTAATACAAATGCTGCCCGGCTGCAAAGCCGTACAGGGAATAACATTTTCAGAATTTTCTGAGTGACATTTCAGGCAAACGTTTGCTTTCTGTTTTGTTATTCCACACCTCCCCTATTTATCACACTGCAGAATACTAACAAGCATGGCGTCACCCGCCCCGGGTAGGTTGACTACACAAGAACCTTGGTCTTTTCTCAGCTTCTACGGCCGACAGATGATGGTCTCCGGTGATGGAGCTTGGCGGCATCAGGACGACGTCGGTGAGCCAATCAGACATAGGGCCCCGGGTTCTGACTTAGTCTGCATCCTATTATTTATACCCCGAACACCCCCTGTGCACGACCCACCGTAGACATTGCTCTAAATTGGCAGGCAGATCTCTCGTGAATGACTTCTCCATGTCTGCAAGATCCTCTCGCACTTCTGAGGCGTGTTTAATGCTCTTTCCTGTACAGTTGGCATTTGGCTTGTCTGCTTTGGCAGGACTGGCATCACAGAGGCTTTCAGACTACTCAGATTTCAGAGACAGGGAGATGTGAAGCACAAAAGTACATTTAGTTATTATCCAAAAGCCACTTCCTGCGATCGGCGTGACAGGCATGTTTGTTGGAATGCTATTCCATCACATGGGAACTAATTGGCAGCTGGTGAATATACAAAGGCAAGGAGAAAATTCCAGCAATGTAAACTGTAATCCCTGAGCAGCATCACTATTAAGTTGTGATGCAATTTTGGATGTCAAAAGTAGTTTACATTGCCTGAGTGAAAAATGCGTGGATTGTCTGGTCCAGCTCTGAGCTCGCTCTGATGCGAGTTGCTGCGAGGCCCTGTAAGATTTTTCTGTGCCCCTGTGTGTTCATGCAGCTTTGCTCTGTGCCTGCCACACTTGAGGCCCTCGACACAATGGGAGTGAAAGGGTCCAAAGATCACTGTGCTATGTAGCCCCTTAGGTGTCATGGTAGAGAAAAATATTATTTTGTAATAATTCTCTAAAAGTTCTTCCATATTTGTGCTCAAATTATTGATTCGTGCTCTTGAGTTAGTATTTTGTGCTCTCAAATTAGTGAGTCAAACATTTGAGTATTTTGTGCTCTTGAATAATAATTCGTGCATTGGAGTTAATTCATGGCCATTGGGACATTTGAAATGTCTTAACGTGAGGTTATTAATTTAAGAGCACAAATTAGAAACTCGAGAGCACAAATTACTAACTTGGTAGCACAAATTACTAACTCGAGAGCACGAATTACAAACTCAATAGCACTAATTATTAATTGGAGAGCATGAAATACTAACTCGAGACTAACACAGACTATTAATTCAAGAGCATGCATTACTAACTTGAATGCATAAATTACTAACTTGAGAGCACAAACTATTAATTGAAAAGCACGTATTACTAACTTGAATGTATAAATTACTTAAGTCGAGCAAACTAATTATTCATTCAAGACCAGGTATTACTAACTCAAGTGCATGAATTACTAACTTGAGAGCATGACATTAATTTGAGAGCATGAATTACTACAAGATAATATTTTTCTCTACCATGACACCTAAGGGGCTTCATACTGTTCCATTATGGACAGAGATGTTTTGAGTGATGGGTTTGCCAATTAGCTCATACAAACCCATTGAGATCTTCCTGCTAATGCATGTGTTAGTGTAAGTGTTAGTGTTGGTGTAAGTTGGGAGTGATGCAACTGTCTCTGACCTTAATAGGGTTATGCCCTCTAAAACTCTGCATAGAGGGGACGACATATGCTCTTATAATTGAAGTATTTAGTAGCATGTCAAGAGAAACCAGAGGCTTGAGCGTGAGAGCAGAAGCCGTTGACTTAGCAACAAAAATAGCAGGATGTTACAGCGTGTAAAACGGAGAGACTTACACAACAGCTGATTCCTTCCCTGCATAACAACCTGAAGTCTGCCTTCAGGTAAGGTGACTTGGCAGCATGTCTGCTTAAAATGAGGAATTTCAAAATGAAATAGCTGCGAGTCGGCTTGCAAGAGAATGAGCCAGCGGAAAATCAGCCGGAAATATACCATTAACTGAAACATGTACCTCTTATCTCCGAGATACATGCATGACACGAAACGTGCAAACTTAGTAGAAGTATAAAGTGCATGCAGCCCTCCGCAGGGGTCCAACCGACGCTGGAAATAATGCTACAGCGACCAAAATGTCACTAAATGCTTTTGTTTCCTGAGGGGCTCTCAGATTCACCCAGCCGTGAGATTGACAGTAAAGCACACTGATTTCCAGTTAACCACCTATACAACTAGTTTAGGATTCAACCAGTCCTCAAGAACACTTAACTAATGAAATGAAAGTATTGCTAGTTCAGGGTCATTGGCTACTATTCCAGTTAACAAAGTTTGCCTCATTATTACTGGGAAATGAGGATCCCTGAAACAAAGAAAGCCAAGTTCAAGGTTATAAATTGCGTAACCATTTTTAAAAAGGGGGGACTTTTATTTTGTAAAAAGCCCCATAGACCCACAGCACTATGTATCTATACCACACTCTGTTGTTTATGGGGGAAAAAGTCTGAGCCATTTCTGCATTACAAGTTTTTCATAGATTTCACATCATTTTCTTGACAAAGCGTGATAATGCATCTCTATATTCTAACAGCTTTTCCTGGTCAAGGTCACACAGACATACAAACTCACCACATGCAAGTCCGCAATTCAAGAAATGTCATGGGAAAAAAAAACATATTTATCGAGACAACGAGCGATCGAAAAATTCCACCTGCCTCAGTTTCAGATAACAGCATTTAGGAATGACAACATAGAGTGTCTTGGTATAACTCAGTTGGTAAAGGCGCTATACAGTATGAAAATAAACTGAATTGAATATACAGTGAAGCCTCTAAACATTGCTGTTAACAAGCTGATTAAATGTCCACCATTTGCCACAGTTCCCTTTCAATTGCCGCAGATGGTTTCCTGATGGTTTGCTTTTACATGCCTACTCAACACGCATGGAAGTGACACCGGAAGTGACAGATACGATATGCTTTTAGACGCAGTCCCAGGCCCACCTTCCATTTCCATTCAGGGAGCGTTTAGTAGATACTGGACTAGTCACCCAAGGTTGACGCTAAAACCTCTGGAGATTCCCTAAGATTGCGAACTCAGCTGTCATGGCAAAAAACATCCAGCTATATTAATCTCTAATCGGCGTAAAATTCTTAGCAATGCTGCTATAGGCTGGTATACATAAATGTCTTCTGTGCAACTCAGTGAACATTGTTATTAATATTTCAGGATTCAAAAACTTGCGTCCTCTTTCCCAAATCTCCATACCAAGTAGTTCTCTCTTCGGTGTTTCCACCCACCATGATGAGGAAAATCATCACCTTACAACAGGGCGTATAGCGTAGCTTGCATTGATCTCTGGGGAATACACTGCCAATTTGGGGGGGGCTATCTCTCCATGAATGATAGCTGGCCTGTTGTAACTGCTCCACCTGCATTTCTTAGAGTTCTATTCCCCAGGATATTCCCGTCTACAGCATTTGAAACGCACCCGGATGAGTCCTGCGACAAACAGTTTAATCTTGTTCGATCACTCCAGCATTCTCTGGTACAGTGGTCAACATGAAAAGCAAACGCTCGCCTGTGGCAGAGCGTCAACGAGAACAGACAAAGTCGAACGCACAAAAGCACCGGAGACACGGCCGATTGCCTCTCGCCACTCCAAGCTACGTCGGCAAAGCACGTAGAGAAGACTGCCAAGAATCAGCTCCGGCTAGAGAGATGAATCGCAGTAAGAACCTCGACGTGGTGCTCTGGGGCAGATCACGATTTGGAGGTCTTCGCTTGGCACTCCGTTCTCACGCCTGCCTGTGAAGAAACCCTCGATTAGATTAGCGACGTGATGATGGCTCACTCGGGCCTGGCAACGAGGATGTGTATATTTACACATCGCATCAGCATTAGCGTTAAGGGAAACATCACTATGACGATTGCTGCGCTAATATATTATCCCCATTTAGATTTTGAGCACCCGGCGCTTCTCTGATGAAAGGAAGACATTCGGGATTAACGAAAGGAGGGGAAAACAAGTGAGTTCCTATTTTCCTAATTATTCCTACAGCACTCAAAGGGCCAGTGCTTATAACAAACAGCACTTAACTCACCGCCTCGGGAGGCTTTTAAAAGACCCCCCCAACCCCACCTCCAAGCCCCCTGGGGCCTATCAGCGCGAACATTTTCACAGCAGAACATGCTGTCACATTTCCCCGGCCGATTTCTCCCGGTCTCTTTATTACCTAAATGCCGCGAATAGGCGCTCCATCGCCCACCTCTCCTCTCCTCTCCTCTTCTCCTCGCCACGTCGGTAACCTCACCCACTCACCCCGCTCAGCTCCATAAACACGTCTTGCCATGTGACATCTACCGGGATTCATACAGTGACGGTGAGGGGGATCAAGATTTTTGTGGGTTTTTTTTTTTTTTTGTCGTTATTTTTTTCTATGCCTGTAGCGAAAGAAAAAGTACGGCAGTTCTGGGTGCTTCTTGGCCAATCAGGAAGGCCCAGGGCAGCTATAAACTATTAAGGAGCACCTGTGCCCCCGTGGTTTGCCGTTTCCGGGGAGACCTGTACTCACGCGCTTGAGGCTCCTTTAAACTGCAGAACCCTTCCATCTCTGGCCTGTCTGGCTGCTTGTCACACACACACACACACACACACATACACACACAATGTCCTCCCATATCCTGATTCTTTTTTTTCCACATTTTCCATTCATTATAGCTGCTGTCCTACCTCTTCCCAGGGCAGGTAGGAGAGCTCTTCCACTTAAGGGAGCATGTCTGGGGGAGGCTGGGGGCAGGGGGAGCCAAGCTACAGTTACTGGATGCACAGAGTGTGGCTGCAGCCCCCACTGGATCTTGGGGAGGGTTCTGAGCGACAGGATCCGGAGGCAGCGCTGGCAGGATCGCTGTGTGACGGCAGCAGTACCTCAGACCAGGCTGATCGGGACGAACTGACGCGGCGACACGCGTCCTCTGCTAAGATACGGAAACAGCTACATTTTCAGGGGGTGGACAATGAAACTGGAATACCACGATAATTTATTGGTATGGTGTATGGTCTCCTTTTATGGCCAATACTTGCACGGTGGCCAGAGGATTTTTGAGACGTTCCTCTTGAACAGTGGCCAGGTCACTATGTGATGCTGGTGGAGATAAACATTTCCTAATTCCTTCCTTTAAAACACCTGTAAGGAATCCACTTGCAGTCTCCGCAGTTTCAGCAAAATGGTGGTTTATTGAACAGTAAAAAGTAATACAATGTAATACAGTGCAGACATACACCGGGTATTGAAAGACAGCTCAGATACAAATTAAGGGCAGTTCTTCACCCCCCTTTATACCCCAAAAGACCCTCCCCAACAAGGTGCTGTGTGTAGCTGTTGTGAGTGAATTTGCATATAAAGAGTGACCCCCTGGAGTGTGAGGATCCTGAGGCAGGGACTGGACAGGACAGGACGGAGATTTCCCGTGAGAGCAAATGGTAGCTCAACCAGCTTCTCTGGCCACTATCAATTGAATTATCTTCCTTATCACCCTAGTGGTGCCGACTGGAACCCCCATTCTCTCCCTGGCTTCCCCCCTTGATCATTCATAGCTAACACTGTCTGCCTTCACATGATTAACCAAGAACATTGGGACATCTTTACTACTTTTCCTTACACACCCCAAAGTGGCTCAATAATATTCAGATGTGGTGGCTGTGCAGACCATGGGAGATGTTCAGCTTCACTTCCATGTTCATCAAACCATTCTCCCACCAGGCTTGCTGTGTGTATTGGTGCATTATCATTCTGATACATGGCACCATCTTCACGGTACAATGTTTGAACCACTGAGGGAACATGATCATCCAGAATGGCTTGGTGGTCTTTGGCAGTGACACACCCATCTAGAACAAGTAGTGGGCCTAGGGAGTGCCATGATGTTGCAGCCCAAACCATCACTAAACCTCCTCCATGCTGCACTCTGGGTACCCAGCAGTCGGGTTGGTAAACCGCTTTGGGATGGTCTCCACACAGTAACTCTCCCAGATGTGGGAAAGACAGTGAAGGTGGCGTCAACAAAGAACAATATATGTTTCACAAGATTTGTGCTGCTTACACCATTGAAACTGACATTTGGAGAGGGCACAGATGACCAAAGATTTGTCTAGAGCAGCCAGACCATGAGTACTGACCCTGTGGAGCTCCCAATGAACAGTTTTGGTGGGAACAGAAGAGTCGAGGTGGGCAGCCATGGTTTTATGTTTTTTCTGGATACAATCCAGGTTAATATCCCTGTCGGACAGCTTCCTCCTGCATCCAAAGTTACTCTTGTTGGATGCGGTCTGTTGTTTGTGGCGGTACGTCGACATCTCCCTGGATACCGTGGCTCTCGTTACACCACAAAGACTCGCTGTCCTGGTCACCGACACGCCAGTGAGACGCACACAAACAATTTGCAATGTTTTGAACTCTATGATATGTCTCCCATCGTGTTTTGTGGACTGTAATATTTTATGCACAGCTGCGCTATTGCTCTGCTAATTCAACCTTCACTCTCTGCTCTTATGATGGGATACACGGGCAATGAAGATTGGCCAACAAACCACGTGTATATATAGGCATCAGACCTCAAACACTATTGGTCAGTGTTTCAGTTTCATTGTCCAACCCGTGTACATCAACTGAGCCCAGATGGGAGACCATCCATCATTTAATCCTCCATATACTGCTGAAAAAAAATAATAATTTAATCATTCTGCCCTGTTGCAATTCTCACTTAAAAACTGACAGCTTAAAACGCGATGATCCGGCCGTCTGTCTGCTTTTATGTGTGTCTAAGTGAGCTGAAAGTCATTCTTTCAGAGGAAAACCAATCAGCCATAAGGGATCAAAATCGCCACGAAGACAGAGGAGTTATTATGGCATAGAAAAGGATAATCCTTGCGACATTTGTAATCGAGCAATAACGTGGCATAATTGAATCTACAGAATGACTGCGCCTGTTGCCATTTATGCATTTCTCTGTAACTGAATATTTTGAGTAGATGCGGCAGACGTAGTGCTTGGCAGATGTTGTATAAATTAGCGCTGTCTCGCAGAGGGCATGGTGTTCAGCGAGCACTGGCATGACACAACCGTTGACCAGGATGACCTGTAGCGTGTTAGTATTTCACCGGCTTGGAAACCTCAGACTGCTGTTAGATAGCACCTCGGTGGGTTGGTATCTCATAAAGGATTATGGGACATGAATGGATGAATCTGACCTTTGGCCGGATTTGGTTTATTTGGGTTACTTGTAGCTTTATCTCACTTTCATTTACAGTCACAGTAGAATATGAATTTTCTGCACCAGTTTTTGTTTTCACACCTTTTTGCACCAAGGGTCAGGCTGTGTCCACTTGCTTATTTGTGTTTGTCTTGATATTTTCATAGTTGCCATGCTTATTTTTGTCATTTTAAGGCTCTGTACCATTTCAGCATATTTTCCTGCATCTGAAGGCATTATGCAACCATTTCTGATTTCCTGTAAGTGGGTTTAATTTTGCATGTGACTGTGCCTTAAGTTCATCCGCATTTCGTGTGCGTTCATTAAGTGAGCTTTCGCTCCTGCAAAACTACTGATTTTTGCCTGGGGTAAAATTTAATTCCCAGTGACTAAATAACCGCAGGAACAGGGATAGCAGTAACCTCATTTAATTGGTTCCCCTTGATAAAAAAAAAGAACATGTGCAGTACTTGAATTACGTGAATGAAAGAACAATATATTAATATGGAATCTGACTTTAGACAGTTATTTGAGATGCATAAATGTTCCCAATGAGACCTGAATGAGGGAACGTTAGTAAGAAATAAAGAAAGGAAACAAGAGCAGTTGCCACTCTGTCATCCTAGATTCTGTTCTGATGACTGCAATCAAATGCTCTGCTGACCAACCACAAGGTTTTCCCAACCCAGTCCTCTGAGACCTCCTCCCAGCTCCCAACACGGCTGTACTGTGAACTTTCATTTTACAGGGTGGTTTGGGAATGAAAGAAGCACTGCCTGATTGGCCAGAGAACATGCTCCCACCGGTATGTGCTACCTGATTGGCTGGTGTATGTGTTCTCATCTGCATATGCTACCTATATCCATGAATTAAAGTGTGGAAATATCATTATTCAAAAAGGAATCCATCTGCTGTAAGATGCTTATCCAAAGTATGACTGTAAGTTTTAAGCATTTGAACCTAGTCGCAGTAAAACCTATTTCCCTTAACATAAGGCAGCAGTATTTTGACTTATGAATTCCGGTAGTTAGCGCTTAGCATGGTTTCTTAAGCATTCTGTCTAAGCCGTTCACTGGCAGGTAGCATTTCTTTAATTCATATTAATGGGTTTTCCCGAACCACCCTGTAAAACAAAAATATGCAGCTATACCAGCATTCTCGGTTGTGTGATTGTTGGATTCAGGGGTGCTGGAAATTGGGAAAACATGGCCTGTCCGGTGGTCCCTTTGGAATGGGATGAGAAACACAGTCCTCACCATTTCAGTCAATGAGTGGTGCTTTAAACAGAAAATAAACAGCTTGTAATATTCGGCGAGCCATCTGTGGAGCTACCTCGCTGGATGCAGTAAACCCAGGAAACAGGAGAGCCGGGCTGCCTTTAATTTGATTCTTGTCAGGCTGCTTGACATTTGTGTATTTTATTGCATTAAGATTGTCACTTTTCATCAGGAGATATTTGGATGCAGTACCATAGGATTAATGCTATAGCAGCTAAATATTTCAGATACATAAACCCCGTCAACTTCACCTTCACCTTCTATAACCACCAACCTGGTTAAGGTTCCTGACCGTGATGAAAAAACAAAATAATTCAGCCTGGTGTGGCCTCATTTAGTCTTAGTTTTAATTGGCAAATGTGCTGGAGAAAGGACATTTGTGGATTCACCTGGATAGCTGATAATCAGCCCTGGTGTGAACTTGGGCGTTATCTCACTTAACACCTGAGTCTTGCCGATGGTGCTTTATTGAGTTGGCAACCTGAATTAAAAATGCCTTTAATCAGGATGAGATATGGCGGGGGCATCAGTCCATGCATGGGGGTGGGGGTTGTCAGAATTATGCATTTAGGAGTCAAGGAAATGTCAAAAGGATCTTGGGTTTAACTCCTTTTCCCAAGAGCCTTTGCAGACCTCCTTCTCCATGCTTACAAAATCACACAAATGTACATTAACTCGCATTACACTTGTCCAGCACTGGCTTCATAAACAGACCCTTCTTAGGAGATCTTTTTGAATCATATTCTCACAGTCACCAAAATAAAACTTGCCAGGCTCATCCAACTGGGAAGGTGAAATTCCAGAAATCCTCCAAAAGGCGGTTGGACAAAATAATGGAAATGCCACATGAAAAAGGCCTTTAAGTTTGAAGGAGCAATTACAAAACGCAGCTGCAAAGGGGAGTCACTTATGGCTGAATGCCAATTAGCAGTGTCAGCTGAAAAAAAGAAGCTTGACAGTCTGCACTTTGATATACGAGCTTTCAAAGCAACGCAAGTTCCAAAGAGGAAAGATGGGTTGGTGCCTGAATAGCAGGTGCATCACAGAAATGGCGAAATTATTTATAGTCTAGAAAATCATGACTGCATATGCCAAACATGGACAAAGTGCATTGGCGAGGAGGAAGAGAGGCTGCGGATTTTAACTCACCAACAGGAATGGATGGACTCTTAACAAGACAGTACATCCTGAAAAATTACTGCAGAACTGAATCAGCACCTTTGTGACCCAGACGTCACTAAAGTTGTACGGCGTGAGCTTCAGACCTGGGCTCAGTGTCAGGGCTGCCGCTCAGGAATTGCTTGTGTCCAAGCATAGGTTATTGTGAGGAGCAGAAAACCTAGACGCCTGAGCATTAGGAAAAAAAGTCAGATGGTCAGATGAGTCACCTTTTGTCCTACAGCCAGGTGAATGGGATCACATTAGGTCCAATGATTGTCTGCATGGTCATATAAACACCAATGTCCGAGTTGCCATTTTACATGACCGCCTGAAATTTCCTTATGATGTTCTCGTATTCCAAGATAATAATATTTCCCCAAACTGATCCCACAAAGTTGGAAGCATAGAATTGTCCGAAATGTCTCAGCATGTAGAAGCATTAAGAGGTTCCCTCCACTGGAAGTAAGGGGTCCATCCCAAATCCTGAAGAACAACCCCATACCATCATCTCTCCTCCACCAAACTTTACGGTTGGCACAACGCAGTCAGGCAGGTAACGTTCTCCTGGCATCCGCCAAACCCAGACTCATCCATCAGACTGCCAGACAGAGAAGCGTGGTTCATCACTCCGCAGAACACGTTTACACTGTTCCAGAGTCCGCTGGCTGCGTGCTTTACGCCATTCCATCTGGAACTTGGCATTGCGCTTGGTGGGGTAACGCTGGCATGCAGCTGTTCAGCTGTGGAAGCCCATTCCATGAAGCTCCCCATGCATAGATTTCGCACTGGGGTTTAATGCCAGAGGAAGTTTGGAGCTCTGCAGTTACTGATTAAACAGAGCTTTAGCAACTTTTATGCACCTCAGCTTTAGGTGACCCTACTCTGTTACTTTACATGGTCTGAACATAAGAACATAAGAAATTTACAAACAAGAGGAGGCCATTTGGCCCATCAAGCTTGTTTGGGCAGAATTTAAGTAATCAAGTAATTAAGCTCAGAGTTGTTCAAATCTTATCTAGCTCTGATTAAAAGGAACCCAGGGTTTTAGCAAAGGTGGCACCCTATGACAGTACCACACTTGAGTTCACGGAGCTCTTCAGAATGACCCATTCTTTCACAAATGTCTGTAAACCTGACTGCAAGGTTAAGGGATTGATTTTATACCGCTGTGGCAACGGCTCTGAATGAAACACTTGAATTCAGTGATTGAGAGGTGTGTCCTAATGCTTTTGCCCATACATTGCAGCTCTTCCAATGGACTCCTAGCTAGGGCCAAAAACTTCCTTTTACTGGCCAGCAGGGGTGACAATGAGCATGGATACCCTGGCAGATTCACGGGGCCAGAACATTATAGGGGCCCTTCAATATCCAAAACTAGTAAAAATACGGTCAGAGAAAGATTCTTAAATACGTAATTTAAGTACAAAACTTTTGTGGGCATTTTTTCACTGTACAGCACAACAATATGTGCCTTTTTATTTTTTATGTTGCAGTTTTTTGTATATCCCTAATAACTGGGTATTAGCGTAATTGTGCATACGTCGTTATATTTTGCAGATTTGCATAGTATTTTCTGCAGGAGTCGCCTGCATTGCTCTTTGTCCAGTGGAGTGTGTCCTATTTAGAAAAATCTAGCACTTCAGAGCCACGCAGGCCAGTGGGCTGAATGAATGATTTTAACCATACAGTTATGTGTAGTTGATTGGGTCATTTTTCTGTTTGGAATGAACCCCCCGCCTCCAACCTCCCCACCCCCAACCACGCTGAGCCGTGATTATTTCTACATTTTCAGCATTTTCTGCAGGAGGATTCAGATCGATTTGCCGTGAATGCGTGCGAAACACTGAATAACCACAGAAATGACCCATCGACACTCTCTGCATGTAACACAGCTTACTTATCAAACACTTCACATTTTAATACACCTTCATAACATTTTTAAGTGTATGAATAATTAATTTTCATTATTTTTGTGTCATATTGCTAATTCTGAATTCCTTTTTCCAAAATGTAAAGGTTGCTTTGGGCAAGATGTTGGACCATTTCCTAACCAAGAACAGAAAATACCGACCAGCGTCTCGATCGCGGACTAGTCATTTAAATGGGTCAATGAGCAGGTCGAAAAACAATATGATGGCTCTTCAGTGTTGGAATTTTAACTGCAGACTGATAAGTACGATGAATAGGAACTGATTTAAATAATGTGAAACTATGGCAACAGTTACTTTGGATGCCTTAGTGAGGCACCTGTATGGCCACCCAGTGTATAAATACAAACTACTGCTACTTATACCCACCTGTCATGGTGATTCCTGCTTCTTTATTTAGTAACAGAGAAGTGAGACTTCAGAGAACAAGTTCAAGCCCTGAAGAAAGACTGACTTGGCATTGTATGTTGTAGAAGAGCGAGTTACATATTGTTGTGACCATCTTCCATGTATGATGTGATGATGTCATGTAAGTAGGGAAAAGAGCAGACAGACTGAAATAAGAGACGATGCAAATATTACATTGGCTGTAAGATGAATTCTCAAACATGTTTCTCCAATAAAGAATGCCAGCAAAACATGACACATTCTCTCTCGGATTACAAGAGATTGTCTACCGTATACTTTCTTTGTGACGCGTCCTAATTTTGCCTGGGTCCCTAGGTTAACAAGAGAGGGGTTTGCATATAACTACTTTAACCAATCACAGTCTTCATCGTATGACATCACCACATTAATTAAGGGGCATGTCATAGATAAACAGGCAAAACAGGAATATGTTCACCTGCAAAGGCTGTTTGGAGCATTCTAAGGCTGTGGGATGATGATGATGATTATGAAAACAATAATAATAATAACAAGGCTTGAAGCAACTGATGACTTCAAGCTTTGAGCTTGAAAATGAGAAAAAAGACCAATGTGATGATGTCATTCAATGAAAATTGTGGTTAAATAAGAAAAATGCAAGGGAGGGGCCCTTGTTGACACAGGCACACATAAAAATCAGGATGTCCTTTCTGTGCAGCCTCAGCCTAGCACAGTACTGTGCATCCTGCGGTCTGTGCTTTCATCGCCCCTCCCCCCCGGACCTGTAGGTGTCTCTGCACGATCTGCATTTATGCAATCTTGACGTGATCCTCCCAGAGTGCGTGTCGCTTTACGGCGTGTGAAGGGCATGGCTTTGAGTGAAATTTGATTGAGGGCCCGATCGAGTGAGAAGCCCGATTTAGTACGGAGACAGTCCCAATAGCTCTTGTTTTTTTTTTTGGTATAAACTTACAGAGGCACTGAAGGGTACTTGCCGAGTCAGGAATCAGCGTCTCGGTCAGAAAGGCACATCATGAAAATTTACTGGCATCACGTGAAGGAAACTGCAAAGCTGCTTCAACATATTTCATTTATATCTTGCAAAAGGAGCATAGTAACATGGGGGACTTAAACCAAAATATTTTTTTTGTTAACAACGAAAGCATCAAAAATGATGCTCTATTCACCGTTTGCAGCAGTACGTCTTGCATGCTTCTATTCGCATATCCCATCATGCTCTCCTCTGAGATATATAAACCGAAACATATAGTTGAGAGCAAAGCTTGGGGTCCGAGCACAGGGTTTGGCTAATTACCCAGCAACGCTGGAGCATTTCTGGGGATTAAGGGCATAATGGAGATGTGACTATTCTGCCAAAGACGAGGCTTGAACTGGCAACCTTCCGATCGCAGGCACAGCTGAGTCTGTTTCTAGTTGATGTCCGGGGCGTGAATTTACATGTGTTTTCCTCGAGCTGTATCCATTGGCAGGAATCCAAAAACGCCTGGATAAAGGGACAGAACAGCCAATCACAGAGCTCTCACACTGTGTTAATGAACAAACTCAACAAACAAATTATGATCGATTCAACTCATTAGCAAGGCAGGTAGGACAGCCCACAGCATCCGGATGCAGTTTATATAACATGTTTGGATTTAATCCATTTCTTTATTCCTCTCTGCCTTTAGGGTGTGTGAAGGACTCCGCTCTGAGTAAAATTTGATTGATGACCTGATACAGTTTTTTTTTTTTTTTTTTCCGTTCCCCCACGCACCGTAATTGTAAAATCAATAAACACAACATTAACAACCAAAATAGACCTTCTTTGCAAACTATCTGCTTCATTGATATTCTCTGGGGAGCAAAATGTTTGACGAGTGAAGGGGATCGAGGGCGACAGCGTGTATTTCCTGCTGTAAACAAATGCATATTTTAGCGTGAGCCTTTCCAAACACTCCGACCCTGTGACTTTAAGTGGAGCTCATACTCAAAGAGAACATCCCAATGCTCCCTGATGTTCGTCACACTTGTCCTGAACTGATCTTTGTGGCTGAAGAGACTGATGTCCCAGGCAGTGTGACATCACCTCTTTGGCGGATCTCCAGGTTGCCGTCATCCGTTCAGTTTGTGTCACTCTGGCATTAAGATGTTTTCAGAGATTCAGCAGTTAAATATTTATACGTTGGGCTCATGCTCAGCTGACTAAATATTTTAGCCCCTCCAAGGGGGTGCTGGGGATGGGGGCTCATTTGAATGACAATTGGATCGTGGTGCATCATTGAGTATGTCGGGGCTGGGCTTTTCACGACTGCTGTGAATTTCTGCATTCTGCCAACCTTAGTTATCCACCCCCAGGGACCTGTGTGTGTATCAAAGCAGACTTCTTGTGGATAGTATAGGAAATGGTGGGGGGTGGACATTTACACTCTGCCCTATGACTGCCTCACATGCACTCTCTGGGGTGTCATTCTATGTGTATGTGTCCCAATTCACCCTTAAACACTCTTTAAATGCTGCCTGTTCCTCCTGTCCCCGTACGCACCGGCATGAAATCACACTTCCACACACAGGTAACCCCCCCCCCCAGCTACTCATGTGCACCTGTGAGCATTTTCCATTATCTCCAGTTTTGCCGTAATAAGCTGTAAGTCAGAAGCAAATGAAAAGCTAGTGAAAACAAAACAAGGGTATTTATCTTGTGAATGTGTGCCCGCAATATCTATTATTTATTTGGGGTTTTGTGGGGAAATGTGCGAGTCTTACGCCTCACGCGGATGTAGGCTGAGTCTGTAGCTGGCGGGGGGGGCCCACTGCAGACGTAATCCTTCTTACCCTCGCTGTGCAGTCGTGGAATGCTCTCTGCCAGTGATGGGGGGGCGGTCTCACGCTGCTCGGGGAATCATCCCTGGGGAGATTAATAAAAGAGGGAAAAGGAAAAGAATAAAATAAGGGGTCCAGAAAATGTGATTAGGACCATGTGAATGGAGAGAATGGAGGGGCGGGGTGACAGCAAGAGTGGGAGGAGGCGGGAGGAGCCTGAGGTCCGCCTTCGCCATGGGGGCGACGCGAAATGGTGCTGGGGAGTCCCACTGCGTCACGCTGTCGTACTGGAACGGGAGTCGTGGCTCGGGGCGGACCATCCTCTCCCTTCGGCGTGGCCGTGCGACACGGTGACTTGCGTGACACTATGCGTTGTACGGGAAGCGGGGGCATAGCCAAAAGCCCTGCACCCCCCCAAAAAATATGTCAACTTAACCTCCCGTTAGGGTTGGCACTTTCAATCTGGAGAAATAAGTATATAATTACGTAAACATATAACACAAGTATATAATTACATAAATGTATAATTTGCACAGTGGGTGGAAGAGTTCCCCGTAAGTAGGGTTGGGGGTGTCAAGGCTGCTGGCCCCCCAGTCTGCCCCCACCCCACCCCACCCCCAACATCTCTGACAGGAAGGTATCTAAGCCAATCAGATTTCTGCATTTGGGAATCTATTCAGCAGGCAGTCTCATTAATTCTCATTAAAAAGAAAATAATTAAATTTTTTTTTAATCATTACAAATCTGATAGCTAATTTTATCATTAGGGACATTTCCAGACAAAAAGTTAGTGAATCACTGTTGTCCCAAGCGTGTGGGCTGGGTCGGGTCAATCGTCAGGGCCCAAGGGGGGCTATGCCCCTGAACTTGCAAGCACGCTGTACAGAAGGAGACGTGGGCCTTTGGATACAAGCCATTGCATTCTTGTTTTAGCATTTATTTGCCCACGCTGTGAGCTTGGCCAGCTTTTCTTGCATCGTTTGTTATCTTTTAAGACTTTACAGTGCTGTGACATCTGGTTTTAGCAGAATTTTGGTGGTTGGGGGGGCGTAGTGGAGGTTTGTGGGAAGATGGTGGCTCTGCTGAATGATTATACATTTGGAAGAAAAGATCTGCATGCATAACTCAGGCAGCACTAAATAAAACATCAGGAAATTGCGTATGACAGGCATGTGAAGAGACAGAGATAATGAATATATAATAGTTTTAACTGTGAGCTCCGGGAAATTGGGGGGGGGGAGGGGGGCAATAAAGAAAGTCATATGACATGATTTTGTTTCTGAGACAAGAGAGTGACATGGAAGAAAGAACTTCCAGCAGCGTCCCCATAGGGGGCGCTGCAGGCATTACGAATTGTACAGCAATACTGCAGTATAATATTAACATAATTAATATTCATTCTATTTTCCACATTTTAATGCTGATTTAGAAATTAAAAAATAAAATAAGAGCAGGAGCTAGACAGTAAGCAAGGTGTTCCATAAACGTAGGTGTTATTTAACTATGCAAGCTGCTGCAAGGTGCGGTTTATGTTTTTAAGTGCATACTTGTTGTAAAACTGCATATGCAAGAAATTGCTCATATGAAACATTTGATGACCCATACGTCTGCCAAACTGAGTGCGAGGGACGTCAGGTACACACCATACCATAATACGGACAATCAAAATTTACATTGTCACAGTTAAGTTTGCTTTCGTTTTAAGGTTCCCACTCTGACATTCGTCATCATAATTTTGGGGTCGAAATATTTTACTTTTTGCTTTTTACCTGACACTCTAAAATGGGGTCACGTGTTAGTACTCAGAATAATTGAAATATTGCCTGAAACCTCATAGACACGAACTAGGAAAGCGGAGAGACGACGGCAAAGCAAAGTGATATACGTACTCCAAGCAAATCCATCCCATTCGAGTGTTATTCTGACTGCCACACAATCCCCACGATCGCCACAACAATCTCACCTCACGCTCACACAGGTGACAGACAATCTGACGCTGCACCCGTCTCTTACCCAGGTGCATCTACACGGAGCACTGCAGGTAGAGCTCACTGCACAGTAGCGCCACCCCAGAGCCCTTGCTGGGACATTAGACCCAAAAGCCCATAATAATCATTTACCACAGTATTCCAGCACAGCCGCTCCACTGGTGTCTGTCACGCCTCCAGAGGCATGCTTTTACCCAGAATCATCAGGCCGGATAATGAAATGTACGCGAAAATGCTAAAACAATACCCAAAGTGGATTTTCCACCCCACAGTATTAAATGTTTTATAGTTTTATACAGATGCATATTTTAACAGGAACGCCTGTGGTTATGTGTCTCGCTTGGGGGGAGACAACACCAGGACATCTCTGTGGGGGTGGTGTGTGGCTCAGTGGGTTAGGATGCTGTGCTTATGACTGGGGGGGTCACCAGTTCAAATCCTATGCTTGGCAGAATGACTTCATCACTGGGACCTTGAACAAGGGCCCTTAACGCCCAAATGGGACCACCTGACCCCGCTTCATCAAATGTACATCGCTTTGGATAAAAGCTTCTGATAAATAAATAAAATATACACCTCCGGGAAAAAAAACACGCAAACCATTTAGCTTGCTTCCATGCATCAAATCCAGCTTCTTAAGGAGGGTGCTACAGGGTGTTTGTGAACTAGTTTCTGCTAGTTTGGCCTTCAGTAGGGCAGCAATGGGCAGGCTATCTGCGTGTCACACGGGGGGGGTCCCCTTATTCTCTGTGGAGTGAAGCGGTTCCCATGGTGAGCCATCGCCATGTGACTCAGCAGATAAGACCACTGGAATCGCAGAGTGGAGGCATCCCAAGGCAGGCAGCTCGCTATTCATCTTTAATGAATCTCTGATGTATCATCAAGTAACATACATACACATCAAAGGTGTGACTCACCACATCACGTCATTACACATTCACTCCCAGTGTTTTTACCATATCAGCATTTTAGTTAATGTCAAACAAACAATTTTACCTGGCAAAGAAGTAAAAACAATCAAATAAACGATTGCATACTGTACTTTAGATTAGGACGGGCAGTGCTTTTTTTGTTTGTCAAATGTAACATTTGTTTAGCACATTTATTATGTTTGCTTGCACTACATTCAGCTGGAAATCAAGCCGAAAGTGGCTTTTGTGGTGTTCCACCCTGGGAGCCTATAAAACACGCACCACGTCCCGGTGTTAAATAACACGGCGCTCGGAAAAAAAAATGGATCACGGAATTGCTGATGCAGACACAGTCTTGCAGTCCAAATATGCAATCTCAGAAACGGTCCAGGCTGGCCAAGAGAGGAACTCACTCAAATATACACCAGCAAGCACTTCAGCCCTCCCGGACACTCACAGTCCGGAAGGCACCGTGTTGTTAAAAAATAAAGTCACTGCATAAATGCGCAGCAGGTGCTCTGTATAAGCTACTGGCTCCTAAAGTCAGCAATGAACAGATGGATAAGATCATTTTCATGCTGGCGCAGTTCCTTCAATGCTCCTGGTCCTCAGAGTTCAAATCACTCATAATATGGTCCACCTATGTAGCTCCCAATTCAAGATAAAACCTTCTCTTAGCCTTTATCTAGCCTTTGGTTTCCTTTGTTAGACCCCGTCGCTCCTCACTCCCGTCCGTTGCCTCCTCATCCTTGCCTGTTGCCTCCTTGCTCATGAATGTCGCTTTGTCATGTGTCCATCATCTCCTCCCTCTTGTCCAATGCCTCCTCACTTTTGCCCACCGCGTCCTCATTCTTGCTTGTTGCCTCCTTGCTCATGCCCATGACCTCCTCCCTCTTGCCCATCGCCTCCTCCTTCTTGCCAGTCACCTCCTAGGAGTCCATCACCTCCTAACTCCTGCCCATCACCTCCTTGCCCATATCCATCTTCTCCTCTCTCTTGCCCATCGCCTCCATACTTTTGTCTATCGGCTCCTTTGCTCACGTCCATCACATCCTCCGTTATGCACGTTGCCTCCTTACTTACCCTTTGGGTTCTGTGTGTTTGTGTTGAGTTCTCCTTTCCTCCATTCCACGTGGTTCCCTCAGGGCTGGTTTGTTTCTGGTGTTATTTCATCAAACTGCACATTCACACTTGCATCCTGTTTCCTGTGAAGAGTCCTATTTGCTGCACCCGTGCATATTGTGACTATAATACATCAACTGCCAGTGAAAGTCAGAAATTTCCCAGCAACACTTGATCAATCGGGGGTCTTGGCAAGGTCAACATTCTTTATTTAATTATTATTATTATTATTTACACCAAGAATTGAAAAATGGGCGGAGACGGACCAGAGGAATGAGCGACGAATGAAAAATGACTGGAAAGCGAGGTTCTGTTATGAAGGCTATCCATCAGGAGGGGCTCATATCAGAGACGCCTCACGCATTCGATTAGGCCGCCTGTGGGACGCGTCCACATGCGTCACACGCAGACACTGGGAGAGGGAGGCGGCCATCGATTCACCCATGTTCATCTCTGCCTCTGGCTCCTATCTATCTCCTTTGTTGTGGATTGATCTAGAATTAAATGAGGGACAGCTCCATTTCTCTTTGTGGGAAATCATATTTTTAGTACGGTAGCTGGCATGAATTTAAATATACCGTAAATATATAATGAGGGCAGAGGCAGGACACAGGACTACCACACCCTGTCAGCGTGGCAAGTCAATTGTATATTAATGCTTATTAAACTCTTAATACCTTATTCTATCCCCTTTAATCTTCTTCTAAAAGCTGAGAAAATGACCTTTTTATGGCTTAATGGTCTTCGTTCAGTTTCGCATGCATAGTTTCGAAGGATGCTTGATGTTGTTTGATAACTCTAAAAAGTTTTATTTTTTTCCTGAAAACATTTCTGCAGGAGGCCTAGAAAACGACTTATTGGTTACGCATAATCACCTCGCAATCGGAATGGGCAGATTTTTGAGCAACGCTGCCATCGCCCTTACCCACCGTCTGTTCCACAGTGAAAAACAATGTCTGCTGCTCCACACTGCTACACCAACACCTGACCACAGACACAAACAGCCAATAACAGTCAAAGTGCATGTAGTGCCCTAGGCAAGCTCACCACAGGTACCCCAAAATGAAATTGATTTGTTAAGTCACCACCCCTCCAGAAGGGGGCGCTCTAGGAGGCCTCTTATGTGGCCTAATGGGTTGACAGGCACCGCATACGGACCAGTGATACACACTGACACACCCTTACCGATGATATTCACCAACAATTGAATGACCTTGACTATTAATAGGTATTGTCCACTGATACACATTGACGACTGATACACACTGATGGCTGATACAGTTACACACTGACCATCAATACACGATAACTGCACTACGCACTGCTCTCTTTGCCTACACTGCTTGACAGTGACCACTGTCATGCCAGGGCTTCCCCAGTACAAAAGCAGGTGACTGGCTCCCCCAGGATGCTTTCACGATGACGACACAGCACTGAAGGGTAACTTACAAGCTGAGACATGGAGATGTTCATAAGATTCTACTCGTCATTTTTTTTTTAAAAAAAGGGAGAAAATCAATGTTTTACAAGCGGAGCCAAAGAAATGGCAATATAATACAGAATTGAGACATTCACAAGTCAACAACATGGCGTTTCTCCTAGAGGCCTGCTGGCTCGGCAACATAAATAAAAAAAAAAGTTAACAATGAATCATAGACGTGGGCTCTTAATTAGCCATTCGTCAAAGCAGACCTTCTGCCGAAGTAACCAATCAGCACAGAGGTACAAAGCACCGAGCCCTGACTGGCGCGGCTGTCTGCCAGGCAGCCCCAGTTCATCCGGCTGCATCTGGAGAGCAGAGCCACCCCCAGTCCAGTCCGAGAAGCTGGCGGGTCACCCTGCTTTTTCTTACGGCTTAATTCCTCCTTACTCTACTGCAGCAGTTGCCTGGTGCTTCGGGTGTAAATCCTTCCATCCATCCATCCACCCATCCATCCATCATTTTCCATGCCTGCTTATTCTATTCGGGGCTGTGGGGAATCCAGACCCAATGCTGGAGACCAGGCAGGGAACATCTCAGTGTGGGGCACCGACCCAATGCAAGGCACACTCACACGCCATTCACTCACACATGCACACCAGTGGGCAATTTGGCAACCCCAATGAACCTCAGCATGTTCTTGGGCAGTTAGGGGGAACCTCAGCATGTTCTTGGGCAGTTAGGGGGAACCCGGAGTCCCCGGAGGAAACCCCACGACGACATGAGAAGAACACGCAAACTCGGCTTCCGTTTGTTTTTTCCATTCAATTCACTCTTTTGTTTCTCCCCAGCTTCAGCATGCTGCAGATACCAAGCGCCGTGCAGCGAGCGGCAGGGGATTTAGTGCTCCAGTTGTTTACACAACTTCTCCTTGGCCCCTGACAAAAAGCAGAAGCCCGGTCAATACCAAGCTGCCCTACCTGTGGCTCGCTACCTGCCCCCTGTCACCACTCATGCATAATTAACCGCAACAGTCTCAGAGACTAAAGTATCGGTGCCCCGAGACGCTTCGCTTGCTTTGCCATGTATTTTTCTTGCCACACATTTGTTTATTTTTGCGCGGCCTGTTTAGATAAATGTGACGTAAAGTACAAAAAATATGAGCGCTGTGCTCCATTAGCAAATAGGTGTCCATTTAAATGTAACATCGCACCCTTTGTAATCGTGTTACAGTCTGATTCTTTGCTCTCTTGTAATCAATGCGCGATGCGTCGTGAGCGGCATCAAATATTGGCTTCTGCCGGAAGATTTCTCACAGAGCGACGTGGCACCAGCCTGGATCGGGTTTTCTGGGACAGAGTTGATGGGACCCAGGTGCTCAGACAACCTCTGTATACCCCCCCCCCCACCAGAAAATAATATCAAATTGATATAATTAATCAACAGCTGTCACACTGCAAGCCACAGAGCCACTGACAAGCCTGTCCTCCCCTTCACTGCCTACTGATACACACACGCACACACACAGATTTGTAAGTATCTTTGTGGGGACTCTCTATTCATTTCTATGGGGAAAACATTAATCCCAACATGATGACCTTAACCCTACCCAGCCCTAACCACAAGTAGCCAAACTAAACATCAACCTTTTTATATCCTTAGTTTTTTTATTGCAGTCACATATCTATGTTGGGATCAAAAACATTTTAGCCCTTACAATGTAATATAAGCCTAATCCATATATGCACGCACACACACACACACACACAGAAAACGACTCAGATGCCCTCAGAAAATACCTACACATGACTTACTGTCATGATTTAAATGGCTCAACTCGTTGTAAAATGGTATGATGTTTCTCTTCCTGTTGATCATTCCTCTTGATTGTAGTATAAACATAGCCGGTTAATGACAAATAAATAAGTTAAAGTTAACGAACAGGAAATTAACAGTAAAAGAGGACAGGGCAAGGAAACCTTATTAGGAAGGGCAAACAAATTGATTTGCCCATAAAGCGACGAATGCACGCCTGCATCCAAACTGATATATGGATCATGCGTCCGGATCGTTACGTGTTTTTAGCTCGTGCTGTTCAGCTGCCAGAAACCATGAAGTCAGTTTGATTTTCTAGAATCCTCTGAGGTCTGAAGTACCCCCCCTCCCCCCCAAGCATAGACAGCAACCCTTTGTTGCTTAGTTACAGAATTTCAGCCCTGGCCTCACACTTTACGGTTATCCCATTATTTCTGCCTTTGGAATGCAGCTCCTTCCATAAAGCGTCGGACGGCGGATTCCTCGCATCCCGAGTTCCTAATTGCACCCCGAGCAGGTGGTCGCCGAGGCGGACAGAGCATTTGAACAATAACCTCCTCGAGTAAAATTGTGTGAACCCCCAAAGGCGCTTCCTAAATCTGTCCAGCCGATCTGTGTCTTCCAGTTTTAATAATAAACTTGTGACTCTCATTTTTTTTTCCCACCGTCCTAACACTATGAGCATATACCTCCCCCCACCACCCCCACCAAGTATTCCTGTAGTAAACGCTGATGAGAAAATAGACTTTGGCCCACATCCCATTTTTACATTTCGTGAAGTGCCAGAAAAGCATTTGTCACCCTTTCAGATACATAAGCACACATGTCTGTGTGTGTGTGTGTGTGTCTGCGTGTGCGCGTGTGTGCGCACGCTTCACATGCGCACCAATATTACGAAGCAAAAGGGTTCCCTGATAGCCACTAATGAAAAAGCTAATTGCTTCGGAACCAAGGACCCATGTTGCCTAGCAACAGCACACAGCCTGGCTTATTGGCTGACCGTCCATGCAAATGCATTCGGGGGGCCCGATCACGAGAGGGAAGTTTGATCAAAGGTGTCACTGTCATTCCCCCCACTGTGCTGAGAACGACCAATCAATCATCCCCGCTAAACGGAGAGCTCCGCGCCACACACCCCTCTCTGGTCCCCTCCTGGACTGCCAGCCTTTTAATTGCTTACTTATTTCATTTTGCATATTTATTCATATATTTATTTATTTCATCCCCTTTTTAAATTCCCGGGCGGTGGAATCGGAATAGAACGTCAAGCTAGCGCTGCTAACAATTAAAGCGCTTCGTCTAATTGCTCTCCACGTAGGGGGGTGAAATTGCTCTGCCGCGATTAGATGCTAAAGACATTAAACTGACGCGCATCAGATGATGCCAGAACGGAGGCGTCCTCCCCGGCCGAGGGGGGGTAGGGGGGGTGTCCTGGCTGCATCTGATTCTGAATTCCACCGCCACTGGGCTAACCAGCGGGTCCCACGTGAGGGTTGCCAGACAGTGGAGGCAGATTTACTGGGATCTTTTGGGGGGGTGCGACCTTCAGTGGATCTCACCCTTTGTACTTTTCCTTACACTTAGCATCAGCTCCACAAGCCAAAAAAAAAAAAGATTTTATTTAAAATATTTAAAGGGCCGTCATACTTGAGAAGGAACTTCAAAGGGGTCTTCGCATCTATTGGAAAGCAGTGCAGCTCCTGGTGATACTTGCAGACTCTCTACAAGCACTGAAAGTGGCCAGTTCCCAAAGCCCAGGTCATGTTCTTTACACAACTGGATGATCCAGGTGCTGCAAGGGCCCAGTCCTGAAAAACCTCCGTCCCTCTGGTGGTAAAAGCCGGAAGCGTGTGATGCTGAATGTTCCCGGCACTCTGGGTTCACTTTGACGAGCTACCAACGAAGTTCCAACCACTCCAGATATCCCGCTCGTCTTCCTGTCCGCTTATAACTGGGAGTTTGGTTAAGCGCTTCATTAAATTACTAGCTCACGGTCCCTGGCTAATACCTTTAGGATCAGATGAGTTAATGATGCATTTTCTTCCAGAGTAACACTTTAACACGACAGCTCAGATGTGAATTCCTGGAGGACCATCGGTAAGATGCCTTTTGATCCAGCCTCCTTCAGTAATTTATGAATTAGATTAATCATTTAAATTAATCTTTAATTTCATGCATTTTTCAATGATACAATTGAAATGAACAGGTCAACTAGTTTGCCCTGTTTTTAATAAATGCTGAATATCGCGGTAGTATTAAAAAAAAGAAAAACTACATGGGTAAATGGAATACAGATAATTAATTGCTAATTGCACTACTTAGGTATAAGGCAACGGGTTGGAATAAAGAGTGATGAAGAGGCGTGTCTACAGGAAGTGCTGTAAGACTTTCAGAGTCATCATCATTATCATAATCATAATCTCAGACAAATAGGCTGCGCAGGAACTGTCTGACTAAGAAAGCCCAACTGCCTCACAGTCTGGGAATAACAAATCTTCTATTTTTCACGCTACTCATTGTCTCGCCTTGTAGCAGAGGGCATATGGACAGATGGAGAAGACGCTCCAAGATATTGCCTCAGAATGTTTACCATTAGCAAAGCGTTCCGTCAGACCCTTTCAACCACATATTAAACTTTCATAAGTGCTTCTCCTCATCTTCCTCGCCCACTCTTTCCCAGTATGGAGGAATGACTGTTTTCACCCGCACAGTCTGTCCCAGCAAAGGCATTTTTTTGGCACTTAATGTTTAGCTCTTCACTGCCTTAAAGGCAGAAGAATGACTGAATGGGACAAACTAGTCAGGCCTTGGAATAAAAACAGTGGCAGAAAAAACGATTCAGCAAGATAATCCCATGCGAAGAAAGAAGCCATCCTTGAACTGCCATGTAAGACACACACGAATACGTAATATATGACAAAATGTTGACGAAGACGTATATTAAACTGATGGAACCCATAAATTACATCAAAAACGTGCATCATCTCATATATCAAGACAGCCATTACCATTTTCTTAATAAATAAATAATGTTGCAAAACGCTCACAAGAAATATGATTGTTATAGATTTTTCTGTATGGGATTATATATATTAAGAGAAAGAGTCTTGAAACCTTAATAGAGATGACAACTGTGCCGTAACAAATGTGCAACGCTTGTCAAGTAGGTCAAATAGTATGTACCTTCCATTGCATGTCTCTGCCAAATAGATGCATCTGCAAGTCACCATATTTTTCATCGTCCATCCATCCATCCATCTAGTAGAAGGCTGGTGTGAAGCTGGAACCCATGCCAGAAAATGCGGGGCACAAAGCAGGGCACACCCTGGAGGTCATGTGGACCTGACACTCACACAGGAAAAATCTGCCACATGTGACTGTAGGAGAGAACCAGAGAAACCAGAAGCAACCAACGCTGACACATTGATCATGTGCCAATTCCACACACTGAGACAAGGATGGGATTCAAACCCATACCCGGGAGGTGTGAGACAACAGAGAGACCCACTGTGCCTCCATGCTGCCTATCTCACAACATCTCGCATGGTTTTTTAGTAACTGTCGTTCACAAACAGGAGCAGCCGGTTTCTGCGGTGACGAGTTGCAGCTGATTCTGCAGTAGGTGGCAGACAACCTGCAGGTGCACTGTCATCAGCTGAACTGGGGCAGAGCGACATCTCGCCATCCTGAGAACGCCATAAATGTTACTCGGGAAAATTCTCATGCCGAACAGTCACAAACGTATAAATGAGCGTTCCAGTGTTTGATCAGACCACAATGCTTCAGGGACAGTGGGCGGAGGGGTCTGCTTTTTATTTTTAGACCGATGACTAACGAGAGCAGAGCCGCCTAACATCCTGAACCCATGAGATGCCCATGAACACCACCTTGAATCACACGGCCACCCTTTAAATCTGCTGAATGCCAGCAAACTGATCACTGATTGCTGCACAGGCTTTTACTCTCTATTTTCAAACTTTTGCAAACTTATTTTCCTGGAGCTCTAATTGACTAGTTCCAGTTTCCGGTTTCTCCCTTTTTTGTGCGTTTTATGTTTTGTTTTTATTTCATTGGCAGTTTCGTTGTTTACGATCTTGAGCTGTGACCAGACACCTGGAGGCCCGCAGCCTGTGGTTTGATTCATTTTGATTTTGACTGATGAGTGCTGGACCGGCACAGTAAGGCAAGATCTAGTAAGGCATCTCAATGACCCAAAGGGCAAAAATATTGTTAATGTTTTTTAAGCCGAATGTAGAAAAGCTATAGATGTATTCAATATGATATAAACCTTGGAATATTCTGACTGAACAAATCCATTCAGGAACATTGCTAGCCATCTACTCTACTTAGTCATTTGTCTAACGCATAGCTGAGAGGGTCCCAGAAACTATAGGTGCAAGGCTGGGAATAATCAAGGAGCCTCCCCATTGGAGACTACCGTACACACACCATTCCCATAGACACCAAACGACTTGAACCATGGTCTCCAGAGGTGAAAGACAGGAGCAGCAAGCTGCACCACTCCCAGAATGCTGCTTTAGTCGTGCAATTTTAGAATGAACACAGTGTTTGAGATGATCCTTTACCTGGCGGGAAGCTTCCAGTCACACCTCCCAGGTCGAGCGCCCTCTTGTGGCTGATATCCACTAAAGACTTCAGTCCTATATTCCTCAGAAGTTTTTGTTGAGACAAACAGATGGTATCCTGAATAGCAGAACATGATTTTTTACAAGGCAAGTGGGTTAGTGTCTACCATAGTCCATAATGCTGACATCCTACATTTGGGGCAATGGTGTTGACGCCATAGTCATTAATTAAAAAAAAAAGTAGGAAAACAACCCCATACTGGATGCCATTCTCCATCTTTCTAACCCCCCCCCCCCCATCATTCCATCAGTGAGAGACCCTGCCAAGAGGAGGACAGCCCTCCTCACCATTACAGTTGGGCGAGCTTGTCGTCTTCCTCTCTGGCGTTGCACTGCCCTCCTGCAAAGGGCAAGGCTGGAGTGGTTGTGGGGACCGGCTGCGCCCCGCACGCCACTGCCCGCCTTGCCAGTGGGGACTGGGGCCACACTTGGGCCATCTGCGTCCTGTGCACGTTGGATTCCCCCTTGGAAAAATAAATAACTAAGAGTACAGAGGCCAACAAAGCAGAGTTGGGGAATATCAGAATGCTAACCGCTCGCTATCTGCACCGGGGACGACTTCTTCTGGCTTTTTTTAACACCGTCTCTCTTCTGGCCAGCTGAATTACTCCTGACTTGGAAGCTCTTCATGGAGCATGGCGGCAGAAGAGAGAGAGAAACTCAGAACACGGAGAGGGAGGCAACCAAGGATTGAAGATGCTGTTGCCACGACGATGACCAGCTCCCACGGTGTCGTCTGTCCCCGCTTTGGTGCTTCCTATTGGTCAGCATCCCGAGCTGGTCGAGCGGCCTGTGCCCTTGGACTCCGGCCACTGGTCACACTAAGCAATGAGATGTAATAAACCCAGATCGGCAATCGATCGTGCGCTCGGAGATGGTGTCATTGTGAATAATCCCCTAGTATTTATGAAGGGAAAAAACACTATTTTTTCATCATGCTTTGTTGTCGATGAAATAATTATAGAGATGGCCAGTAAAAGAGGGCCCATTTATATCCAGAAGTAGATGCCAAATGTATCTG
>JAODKE010000051.1:13852335-13864448 GCA_026779605.1 Mormyrus hasselquistii
ATTTACCGGTGATGCCCGTTCTTGACTCGTTTCGCCCCCTCCCCGTTCGCTCTTATTTTAAACATCGTGCTTGGGTTACTTCAGCTCCGTATTTCCCCGGCTTCTTTTCTGATGGGTCCCTGTTGTGCCGACACGTTGATATTGCTTTCCCTCATCCCTCATCTTGCTTTTATTTACGTGTTGTGTTGTACTGATCGTCAGAAATATATAAATTTTTTATTCGGTGACTTGCGAGCTTAGGAAAGTGACCGACTTATTTGTATTTGACAGACACACGCGTAGCTTGACATTTCAGGTGTAAAACGAAGTTGAAAATTTACAGAACATCATGTCAAAGTCACCAGTTCCCGATGTGAAAAAACTAGCTCTATGTTGCTGTTGAATTTTCCCATATTTGGTGTATGTTTTTTTCTGTTACAATAATATGATGGCTTTTAAATACCTAATTATGGTGCAGAAGAAAAAAAAAATTAAAATTAAGCATCTTTTTTATTATTATTATTATTATTTTTAAATAGGTATATGTGGGTAAACAGAGATCTTTAGTTCTTAAGGTGAATACATTCCTTTATAAACTGTGGTGTTATCGTGATTTACCTGGTGGGCTATTGAGACACGATAGAGGGTTTGAGAGCGAATTTAATTAGAAGAAAAAAACTTTTTGCTTGTGTGTTATGCAATACAAAGTTTGAGTAGCTTAAACGGTTTTCTGTCAATATTTAAAATAAATTCTCTCACCCCGCCGACAACCTGTAACCTTCTTTCAGTAAAACGGGTTCACTTTAAGGAATGTTTCAATGTTTTTTTATTTTTAATGCCTCAAACTATGCGCACCTCGACATATACAGATATCCTTTCCAACGTCGTATGCAGTTTTCATGGTACTTATTTGAATTAAGTTCGAATGACAGTGATGAAGCGTTTGATCAAACGGCACTATATTTTCTGACACTTTATTCGTATTTATATACAGTCTGCTTCATTTCCCTCGAAATTAAAAGAAGCCGGGGAAGCTTAACCTTGAAAGAAATCAATTACATGCTGGGATTTCTTAATAAGAATATTTTAGGCATATGAAAAACCTGCCCCGGATAGAATATGGTATGCGTAAAAGCCTTTTTGGACATCGCAACAGTGCCGGTATTGTGTGAGTGTATTAGTAAGATTTTGGATTAGGAACCGAGTACGTACATATGGTCTAACTGTTTGAGTATTGTAGAACAGATTTTACAAAATTCACGATGTGAAATATGCGTGAGGTTTCCTCGCGTTTCCATTTGCAAGAACAGTACTGAGAACCTTTTAATATGCTGCGCCCGTTGCTTCTGCCGTTCCCAAGCAGTTGCCGTATCCTCCCATTGAGCGGCACCAAAGCTTCACCGTAGGTCTGCGAGGGAAGCCGAGGTTTTCTGCGTGGGTTTTAACTAAAATCTTCGGCGTTGGCGGCACCGCGAAGCATATCTCGCCAATCTTCGGCGTCTTCTGAGACGGACGAAGCCCAGTAATTCCCATAAATTCTGCAAGCACACGCCGTAGAAAACGCCGGTAACAGCTTGGCGCGATTACGTTTGTTTTGCCGCTTCGGTAGTAAACCGAATTAAATCCGACGATTTTTGTGCCCACAAATGTATCAAAGTCTCTCGTTGTAGAAGATACCTTATATCAAATAAGTTTCTTTAACAACGAGATCATAGTAACCCGTGTACTCAGTTCTAAGACCTTTCTTGCATTACTGAGAAGATATCTTTTAGATTATACATTTCAGATGAATGAACGTGTTTCGTTAGATAGAACTAGGCATTATTATAGGAACCGGTATTATTATTATTTGTTTTGTTTGTTGATCATGATAGTGTTAATAACAACAAAAACACCACCAACAACACCAATAATAATAATAATAATAATAATAATAATAATAACCTCTACTACTATTACTCCCTAAAGTGCTCCTTAAATAATGTCTAGTGAGTGAACAAGATCAGTATTGCTATAACACTCAATTAAGTTTACAGAGAAGGTTTGGGTGAATCGCGGTCAAACCACTCCACATGTAATAAGCTGCTTTGTCACCTGTGCTGAAGAGTGGCATCTAGAGTGATACTAGATGCTCATTGACTGCCACACCATCTGGTAGCTTATGCTTATTTTTATTGTTTTGTTCCCTCAGTAAGGCAGTATATCCCCTGCATATATATGTGTTGAGTCAATTCTTTGGCTCATAGCTCAGGATACATATCTGCTTAATGTTAGAAAATTACAGATGCTTCGTCTGAGTATTTATGATGCAACACGGTGAAACATCTTTAGGAACATCCAAACTGACAGAAAGGCAGTCGCAGTTCCTTTAAACCAGACATGGGGAGCGTCTGTTGACATATTCAAATTGGTCCCTGCTCCCAAGTGGTCTGCATCAGTACGTCGTCCTTTCAGACTGTGTTTGAGAGCATTACCATGCCGACTTTGATGGCACCATGAGATCTGTGAAGACCTCATGCTTAGCAAGGTCTTCTTGTACTTTATATCCATGTATGTTCAGTTAACGTCAAGGTTTGAAGCCATACCACAATACATACCATTGCGCATGAGCTGTAGTAGGATGTGTATAATATTACAATATTTCATGACTGTTATCAAGTTGTGTCCCAACAATCTTTGATCATTCTAAAGACATGCTTTGGTTCTTTTTATATGTCTCCTTTAGTGAGGTTGTGTCCCTTTACCTTATTGATTTGCGGCCTTCCCCCTTAATTAAATTGAAGCTTTAAAAGTTTTTCAGGCCAAACAAGAGAAATGCTTTCACTCAAGTCTAGGAGATTTGACATATCTTTGTTGTTTTGTTTTGACAAATTATGAAATGCCAGGGCTTTTGTTTGAAGATGTGTTTGATTTTTTGCTGTCCGTATTACTCTTAAATGCAAAAGAGAGATTTAACTTGTTAAATCACAGGTTGGAGGGATTACACTGTTGTTGTGGGGTATTAGCTACAGTTAATCCCAGAGGAGCCCATTTATGACCTTTGAAATGCTCATGGTGCCGTGCTTAATCCAGCTGGGTATTTTATATATGAGGTGGCTATTTTTTATGGAGGGGGTGGCTAATTGCCAGTAACTAAGCTCGTTCCCTTCTTTATTGCCAATAATAGGAAATAAGCTCTCGATATTCCCAAAGGATGTACTGTAAGTCAATGGTTAGCGCCTTTCACATAAAACCGGTTAAGAGCTAACAGGGCCAACATAAGACAGCATTAAATGATGTGTAAATGATGCTCCTAGATTAAATGTCACACAATACAGTGCTGTACTTAAATAGCTGTTCTCAGCGACTCACACACTGCAGCATAATTGAATAGTTGACTTTGCATTAAAATTAATAAAACTATGGAATAACAGCATAATGAATGGGTGAGTGAAACAATTAGTCAGGGTAAATCCTTTATAAGCCTCATTGTAATTAGCATTATGTGAACGGTTCCATGTAGACAGGCATCTTTTTTTGAAAATAAACTGAATAACATTTTTAAGGAGTAATGGTGCAATGCACAAGTGGAGTGTGGGTTTTTCAGTGCAGCGGGAATGTCAGAATCCGCGTAAGTGTGGCACATTTCATTGGTCACCAAAAATGTGATCTGTCTGGGGGTTCTCGAGGACTGGGTTATGAAACACTGCTGTATGGTGAGTGACATTGGAGGAGTCAAATGCTTGGACAGAGGCAGGCTAGACGCAAGTAGATTCAGGACTACGGACAACTCCGTGATCGGATGGCCCCTTGAACAGGGCCTTTTCTGGGGAATTTACTAAAGAGAGCTTTGGGGCAATATTCTGTAGCATCACCGGCAGAGAGGGTACATCATGGCTTACCCCAAGCACAGTTTACCATTTCAGTTATCCTATAGTTTTTTGTGTTAGTCCAGTTGGCCCACAAATCGTGCCACTACCTGCTGCCCAAACACAAACCACACAACCATTAAGAGGGCCTGAGACTTTTTCTGGAGCACCAGTATGGGTCTCAGTCTGGTGGATGCCTTTTCAACTCCCCCTCCCCCGAAGGCACCCCAATACTACGTAGTACTTCCTGACGTATTTGTTCATTCTTGTCCCGGGGTTAGGAATGCTAATGAGGAACATGCTGCAGATGGGGGAGGGGTTCCATGCTGTGTCTGCTCCACCTGTATCTCCCTGTGGCATATTTTAGGCCTCTAGCAGTGGGAAAGCAGCAAAGGCTCAATTGCATGTGTGTATAATTTACCGGTATAGGTAACCAATGCCAGTGCTGGTGTGTTGTTCACACAGCCAAAGACTGAAACTGGCTGGCATTCCTGACAGCAGGACTGCTCAAAGTCCATCCTGAACATGTGGGCGGCTTATTTTATTTCTGCTGTCACATTACCCAAGCAGACTGTCAGAAGGGCGAGAAACCTGATGTCTAGGCTGACGTCCCGGGTGTTTTAGAGTGTTGACAATCCGGTTATCGTCGACTCTCCCAGCGGCAGGAAGCAGCAGAACATGCCGGTGACAGTGGAAAACGGGGATGCAAGCGGCATTCGGCTGCTCCCAGTGGCGTTACTCCTCACAGGTTTTCCTTGTAGCCACCTCATCACTCCAGGGGTTCTTTCCTGGTTTGTGCAAGGCTTCCCATCATCTTACTGTCAATGGACTGGAGATCCCAGGGGCCTTGGCTAATGCTCATGTTTGCAGCTAATGCTAATTGTTAGTGCTGATACTAAAGGTTAGAGCCTGGTACTAACAGCTCCATTACACCAGTGACTGTGCAACTCTGCCAATATGGAAATGGAGGTCAATTCTGCACCCTGCATGTGGGGGACCTTTTACCTTTTCTAATGCTGGAGACATAGGCGTCGACATCAGTGCTACAAAATCATGTATCTGAATGTCAGCCATTTATTATCTAATTGATTCATGGTCCCCTTGTGAGTATTCTGATGAAAAGTCTGAGAAGGAGGAATCCTGGCTGGCAGAGGGAAGCATGCAGCTGTGTGAATCTCTGAACAATTCTTTTCTTGCCTGCATGACAGGGAACCGTATTTCAGTGCAATTCTGTCAGCAAAGATTAAAAATGGTGTTTTCTGCGAATGGCTACAGTGTCTCTCTTTCAGGGGTGCTATCTCTCAAAGATCAGTTAGAGAGCAATTCCCCCCCCCCCCCAAAAAAAAAAAAAAGCTTGTCAGTTCTCTGTCTGCTTAAGACTTTGATTTAGTGTTCTCTTATCTCAGATCCCCTATGATTAGATTATGGAGTTAATCCATTTACGATTCCCTCCGACTCAGATGTGTTTCTCACTGCTCTCTCACTGATCTCACTTCTTCATGCCTGTGACCCCTGTGCACACCCTTTCCTCATACATACAGACGCATACTGAAGCAGACAGGCTGTCTCATCTCCTTGCCTTCTCTGGCTAACAGTACTTAGCTTACCCAGGACAGAGGTGACTTGGCAAGTTCAATGACCTATTGTAGCCTACTCAGACATGTTTAGAAAATTAATATCTGTGTCATTTTAGACAGTGGGAATTTGCAGAAGGACCATATGTGTTTCTACTATGATGGCAGTTAAAAGTATGGTGGTCTGTGTCTTTTTTAAGCACCAGCCTTCTTCAGAATAGGGATCCATGGGGTTTGGATCAGTTTTGTTTTGTTTTGAAGGATTAAGTTTTTGTTCAGGGAGTTAATTATAATTCTTTTTGCTTTATTTTTAGAAGAGTGAGTTTTTCGTGGGGATGAGGGTGTATGGGGTTAATGCTTATGCATTTGTGAGAAGAGTACTTTTGTTTTGGGAGGTTGGTATGTGCCTTTGTTTGGTGTATGTGCCCTTATTTGGTGTTTTCCTTTAATTAGGAGTGAACTTGGTTTCCATATAGAGGAACAAGCAAAAGGTGAAAAAGTTGGTGAAGCAGCAAAAGGCGGTTGAGCTGTTGAGAATGGCTTCCAGGCCCTTATCCCTCGTAATCCCCCTCAGTGCCAGGCAGCTGTCACAGCAGCCAGATCTGTCAGGCTCTGGGAGGCCGGTTGATGGGAAGATGGGTAGGGAGTGCAGCTGGGTGCCTCTCAGAGTTATACAACCTGTGGAAGTAGTGGAGGGATCTGAGGGGGGCACTCCCTTCTGAAATCCACCTGCTGGAGCAGTTGAGAGAGGCGTGGGGAGCCCAGCAGTAGGCAGGCTTGGATAGTCTAGACGAAAATTCTTCAGAAAAGGACGCTAATACCAGACTTTTTTTTCTTGCAACAGATCTATAGGATGAGTCACCCTGATCAATAAATTGGTTGTGGACAATTATTTCAGATGCCTACCTGTTCAATTATTCCATTACTGGAGGAAAATTGACTTTTGCAAAGCAAGTGACTAGAGGTATCTGATAGCTAATTATCATTCTTTAAGACAAAGGTCTAAGCGGTTGTAGTGCCTGAAGAGTGCTTGCCCTGATAAGGACAGTTTAAGTATCAACAGGGGTTAATTTGCTGCTCTGATTGGTTACACACTCAACATCAGGACCCAACTGTGCATGCACTGAGGAAATGCAAACGTTTGATTAATGTAACGTGATTGTCAGTGTTGGCACGCATGCAACACTAAGCAGATGGCAGAAAAACGCTGTCGTTACGCAGGGCGTCTGTTTATAGTTGGAAGTCCAAGGAAAGCATCTTTCCAGTTTTGGGCAGCCTTGGGTGGGGTGGATTTGGAGTCTCTTCCTCTCCTGCCTCATCCTTCTCTTCTCTGTGAATGCTGCATTGTCATGGCAACCGCACGCGGGCTAGAAGCCCCAGTGTTGAACAATGAACAAATAGGGCCTGCTCTCTCCCCCTCCAATCCCCAGTGTATCTTATCCCTCAACCCTCCCTCTTATTTCCTCCCCCACAAATGCAGGGATGATTGCTTTCAGCAAACAGGACAAATTCAAGAAGCAGTGTCAAAAAAAAGAAAAGCGAAAGCCATAAAAGTATCATGACTGCACAGCAAATGGTATCAGCTGCTTTGAATTTAAATGTGCTGTTTTTATTGATTGCTTCTGCACTTCTATGTCTGTGAATGCAGCGAGATATTATCAGATAACAAAATTTCAGCTGGAGTATCCAAGATCGAAAGAGGCTGGCAGTAAATGGCTTATTTCCAGCAAAAAACAGGCAGTTTTTCTGGAACACAGTATCCCATTGTTATGGCTTAGTGTGGCTGACAGTTTGCTAATCCTGTCAGAGATGGGATTTCAGTCGGTGTCCAGTTGTGGTTCCATCTTTCCATGTCTGTCTTCAGAAGTTAACAAAGGATGTTTGTGTTTATGATCTCAGACATTGAAATAAAATGTATTTAGGCCCTGCCATCTTTTACAGCCTGCTTAGGATAATGCTGAACATCAGGCAGTAGAAGGGTAATAATCTCTTTTTTCATGTATGAATCACTCTGTAATCTATACTGTATACTATAATATCTGCATCATTAGCATAGTATATCCAGCCATCTATTCCTTCATCTATCCATGCATCCATCTTACATAGTTTAACAAGTATAGGGTCACTGTGAGCTTGCAGCCTATCCCAGGAAGCACAGGGCACAAGGCAGGGAGACTCTGCTTGGGATTCCAGTCTATCATAGGGCACATACTTGCACAGTATAGGCAGTATAGAGGAACCATTTCCCCAAACTGAAGGGGCAGTTTTTTTCCCCGCCCCCCCCCCCCCCCCTCCTTTGCAGTTGACATATAACCACTTGTCCCCCCCACCATCATGATATGATGAATATAAATTAACTTTTAACTAGCTTTTGCTATTTGATGCATAAACATTTAGCATACATTGAGGTTTATTGTAGCCATGCTAATGTTTGCTCAGGTGTAATGGTAAGCTGTAGGCTTGCTTTAAAGTTAGAGTGGCGTTGGTGCACAGCCGTCAGACTTGGCTGTGGGTGAGATCCCTGCATAAACAACAGGTCAGATGGGAGCTAGACTGTTTTAGGGTGAGTGATTAATTGCTCAGAAATCAGGAGATAGAGAACATGCAGAAGTGGCAGGGGATGGGGTGGGGGGGGTGCAGGAGGAAGGGGGGTGAGACCACAGGGAAAAAGCAGAGCACAAACAAACAGACTGACAAAGTATAAACCAGGCATGGATAGACAATCTTGCTGGTACCATTTAGGATGAAATAGTTGTGAAAACTGCAAGGAGGGGATTACTTTTTTAAAATGTGTTTCATCTAGCGCCTTTTGATTTTTTATACCTCAATTGGGAACAGACATATCCACAGACAAATCCACTGTGATATAACCCCAGCCACATTACACGAAGAAAACTGCAGAGCTGAAGAGTCCTTTGTACGAAATATGAAGCACCACACAGACACACAACCTATATTGACAAATCCTGACAGTGAAGACCAACTTGACATCCTCGTTGTGCTGACACTTAAAGGGGTGGGGGGTTCTCCCAAACACTACAGTCCTCTTCGCAGTGCGCAGTAAAATGTGTAGCGTTCTTCTGGAGAAGAACAGTGGCCTCCATCGATCGGAAGAGACTGGAGGTACTCCTGGGGAAGGAGAGCAGCTAAACAGGCTGAGCAGTAAGCTTTTTACCACACTGTTTCCTGTGCCAACATAGACAAGGCTCTTATTATTTTTTGGCTTAGTAGAGTCTTTTTTTACTTCAAATAGCCTTATCAGTTAAATGTTAGCTGTTTTTGCAGCTGGATATTTTACCTAAACACAGTTTTTAAAGGCGCTACATCAGGGTAACTGCTGCAATGCACTGCAGTAAGTTGTATATGTTTGGCAGAGATTGGAGCCTTGTCCGAATACGGAACCTGGCTAATTTTAGTTGGCTGGCTGTAGTGAAAGCGATGGGCGAAGTGCTGGTTTAGCGCTCTGCTGGTGCACCCCTCCTTTCTGCCGGCACAGCTTCTCATCTCAGTAATGGCAGCGGCCTGCAGGAGAGGGCCAGCTGTGCTGTTTACACGCGAGCAACGGAGGGGAAGGAGGAGAGCCGCTCTGGGACCAGCTATGGCCTTTTTTGTCTAATTTGCAGCAGCGCTTCGCTGAGGGGACACAGATTAATTCTAGCGCCACACTTGCAACACACAGCCTTTGCATTTTTATAGTAAAATGCTTATTCTTACACATTAACATCTCTTGAAAAAACATTCAGTGAAACGCATGGTGCCAATAAAGGCTTGGGCTTGAATTTGTATTCTGTGTTTAATGGAATGAAGTCCCAAGTCCTCAAATTTTCTAAGATCTCACTGCCCCCAATCATCTGCTCCATTTGTTTGCTTTACCATGAAATGTGTTCTACTGAGGTATTGTTGCTGCTTGTTTAAAGATGGCTGGTTTTTTGTAATTGTGTTTACCAAGTTTATTTTGGCATTCTGCGCCACTCCAGCTACACCCACAATGCCCTGGGGTTACTGGGCCCGTGCCGTGATCCGTGGCTGTGCGTCAGTCTGTCTACAGGCATACGAGGGATGATCCTTGAGCCCAGTTGTTTGTTGTTGTTTTGATCTCTTGTTGCTCTATTACCTGCTAAATTCACCGGAAACAATATAGATATCTGCTCAGAGAAGCTGCCCTCACACTGTTTGTTTTGATATTAATGCATGCTTGCTCTGCAATTGTGCGTGTGGAAATTTGCTTGGCAGATGCATTTACTTGGCAAAACCATATTCGATGACTTCCACTTTAATGGCACCTCTGCTCAAGTTTATTGCTACATAGCTTGGATGGACAAACAGTCTATATACATTTAATATGAAAAAAGGTTTTACAATGTGAATGGGTAGCAGTTTTTTTTGTTCTGGGCCATAATTATTTTGGTGCTTTTCACCTATTTTTGCTCTTGTGTTTTTACCTTAAGTATGAAGTCAACTGCACAGTCTGTAAAATATACAAGAGTAGATCAAGTTCAGTTTTCTCTTCAGCCAGAAAGCAGGTGGGTATTTTGAGGTTTTGAAATGCTGTAATTTTATTTATCTGGAGCACTTGCAGCAGTTTGACCAATCAGGATTGCTCTATTTCTTTTTTAAATATTAAGGGAAATCCACCTGTGCTCAGTGTTTGCCGTGGACAGGCACCAACATCGGCCCAGTGCTGCCTTGAGCCAGACTTTCCCCAACCAATCCAAATGCCTGCCTCATACTGGGTTTTTTCAATATTTGATGCTGTGACAGCCAACGCTTGGGAAAGAAATAATAAAAATGATAAACGTAGGCAAAAAAGGGGAGTTTTTTTTGCTTAAATTACAACTCTTTCAGTGATGGAACTATTAAAAAGATTAGCGGTGTCAGTTCTGGAGCCATGGGCCGTATTTCTAGGGCACAGCTTCCCCCAGTTGATCTACAGTTTGATGACACTTTGCTTAGCAAAATAAAAGTATGCATGCAGAAGTGCACATTCAAAGCCATCCATGAATGTACAAACAGGAGTGTGTATATGCCAGTCAGGAGTATTGGTGTAGCTCCAAAAGCAAAGCTTTCTCTTGCAATTCTAGAAATAGTTGGTTTGTGACTATTATGGGAGGCAATGGACACACGCGGACAATTGAACTATGCCTACGTGTCTGACATTTGTTGGGCTACAGGTGGCCTAAAGTCAGGGTTCCCAACCTTTTGATGTCTGTGGTGCTTGGTTTACATCATACAAATATTTCACAGACTGGTAAAGTCCGTGTATTCATGTCTTTATGGACACTCTATATTAATTTCTATGGGCATGACCCTAATCCCAGCTATGACAACCTTAACCACTATCTAGCTCTAACCTTGTAACTGTATCACTCAGGACAGAACAGTCTTCTCAGTAACTTTATAATATTGGAGGCATGTGGCCATTTGTTCTGAAGTAAAAGAGGGGAAATGTATGAAATTATTTTTAGACAACTCAGTGAATAAATTCATTTGGAGACACTGAAGTGGCCTGAGAGGAACGGAGCTGATATGGGAATAGACTTCAAAGGATGTACTTTTTCCGTCTCATGTCTGTTATTAGCGTCTGTTGTAGGACCTTGTTGCAGTGTGCGCGGAGCCGGAATGTCATCTTATTTGTGACTGCGGTTGAAAAGGATTTCAGTGCAGGTAGAAAGTCTGGTTTTGAACTTATTTCTAGCATTAATGGAGAAATAAACAGAAGAGTTCCACACTATGCTGTTTTATGCATTTTTTGTGCTGGTCGGTAACAGTGTGAGACACTGTGAGACTGGCTGCTCAGTAATGCCAAGAGACACTGAGCGGTAACACCTAGAGAGACAAAGAGACACTGAGAGACTGGCTGCTCAGTAATGCCAAGAGACACTGAGCGGTAACACCTAGAGAGACAAAGAGACACTGAGAGACAACTAGCGACTGGCTGTTTGGTAACACGAAGACACAGTAAGAGACACTGATAAACTGAGGGAGACATCAAGATACAGTGATAGATGCTGAAATACATGGAGCGATTGGCTCCTCAGTAGAGGTGCAACGATTAATTGAATACGTCAACTAAAATCTATGACCAAATTAGGTGCCAACTAATAAACTTTCAATTAGTTGGTGATGTCATCCTATGTGTTTCTTGTGCTAACTCTGAATGTTTTGGTATTACTGCTCAACAGAGAGAAGTTAGCCGTTGTGCCATGTCAGCTTCAAGAACAGAAACCTCCAAAGTGTGGGAGCATTTCACATTAAACGCCGAAAAAAAGTTGTCAGTTGCCCAATTTGTAAAGCTGACCTTAGTTATACCTCCGTTTTACTTTATGTTATGAGCTGTAATATTTTCTGTTTTGCAATTAATATTCTCTTGTTAATGGAGTTGGATGATGCCTGCCTTACACCTAATTACTTTTCAAGTGATGTCACTAAAATCATGAGAGTTTTGCTGGAATTGTAGTGTGCTCCAATCATTGCTATAGTAATTATTAGACTGTATTGGGGTAAGGTGGTCAAAACAGCTGTTATAAGTCTTTATATGGTCTTTCTAGTGTCTTGATTTAATAAAATTAAACGTGTTTAATATTATGGTACGTTTTAGGTCTTGGTTTCTTCAAATAATGACATGAATACTGTCAACAAGACATCCTACCTCTCCGTGAAGTTCCAGGAGGAGAGAGAGAGAGAGAGAGAGAGAGAGAGAGAGAGAGAGAGA
>JAODKE010000051.1:13888673-13900522 GCA_026779605.1 Mormyrus hasselquistii
TATATTTCATATATTCGTTTCATTTTTTCATATTGTGGGCAGTGCTGGCTTGATGGTTAGGGAAGCACACTTGTAATTGAAAGATTGCAGGTTTGAATCCCCCACCAGCAAGTCACCACTGAAGTACCTTGAGGAAGGTACCGTCCCCAAGCACTGCTCCCCGGGCGCTGAATTAGCTAGCCACTGCTATGTCACGCAAGTCACATATGCATTAAATGCAGAGGGCACATGTTGTTGTTGTGTGCTGTGGTGTGTTAACACTGATCACCAAATTCAAATATGCTTTAGTCATGACAGAGACTCATTTGACTTTTGGGAAAGAATTGACACTTATATGTTTGCGCAAGAGGCACTATGAGCTAATAGCCAGGAAGCTGTGGCATGTTACAAGGTGTTAAATATTCCAAGGCAGTGCCCTGTGAAAATGGGGGGTCATTTTTACATTATTGTAAAAACTGCATCACAGTTTTCACCAAACCACCATTTTGTGTCTTTTTCTTTCTGCGCTGGTGAAGTACTGGAAAGACAGAGCAAGGTCATCTCATTTTACTAGAGTTATGTAACGACGGCGCGTACATGGCGGCCAGACCATCTGGACGGGGAGGGGACAGCTAAAGCTGGCCATGGTATGCTGGCCGCCCCAAGCATAGGCACATCCCAGGGACTTGTTGGGGGGGGGGGGGGGGGGAGCGGGCTTTTGGGTGGATTTACAGGGGGGCTGTTCCTCCGGGCAGTGCTGTTTTGGCAAGGCAAGTTGGAGATTTTAAACCCACCCACCTCCTCCACACACACACATGCACACAACCTCTTTGTTTTCCAGCTATTTTCTGGCAGCACCTCATGCTGATAATAAGACGCAGACAACAGGAAACTTAAAAAAGCAAACACTCATTCTTGTTATCAGCTTGGCACCTTCACCGGCGTATAATAGCTATTTAGAGGGTTTTCGGTAAAATAACCTTTCGTAACTGAACTAGTTGGTTTGGGACCTGCAGAATGCCCAATTCTGTGTTGTATTCTAGTCCTGTACCTTTTGTTGGGTCATAAATACACTGCACAGTTATTTCTGCCCAATTTGTGGATAGCAGGGAGTCTGTAGCATAATGGTGTGAAGGCACAAGTGGTAGCAGCCTCTAGCTTGCCAAAGAAAATTCCAGGCCATTTAGGACCATTTATTTCAAAGTGACGAGTTTTGCCAGCGCGCCAAGCAAATGACAGCCAATCATTCCAGCCCCCCCAACAGCCGACTTTACGCAGCTCAGAAAATCACTCTGATGAGTTATGCATTCTATCACGACGTCCTGGCTCTAAATTATTTAACTGTGCGTGGCTATTCTTCATTTTTTTCCAATACTAATCATGGGACGCTAAAGTATTAATGAACCTAGCTGAGATTCTTCCCTTGGCTGTTAAAGGTTGATAATTACAATATTTGCATTCTGCTCCTCTTGCTTCGAGTTAATCTCTTTGGATTGAGGAGATCCGCTGTGATTAGTTTGTGTAAATTCTCTGTATGGTTTTAAGCAAGGGCAGATGTAAGGGGCATGACATTTGAGTCACTTTACCCACAATGCATCAGTTGTGGCAGGCCAAACCCCCATTGAAATTGGCCCCTGGAAGAGGATGGTTTAATGCATAAAGAAAAAAAAAAACAAGTGGAAATCATCGCTTAATTATTAGTGTGGTATATTATTGCTGTTGAATTAGACTCCTACAAAAAGATGAAGGGCTTTCTATTTGAACAGTTTTTTCCATTTAGTCATGATTCCTAAATAAGTCCCATGGTAATTACGCGGCATCCCAAAGCTCCAGGAGCCGCTGAATGTACGGCAGGGCCGAGTGGCGCCCGTTTGTTTCCAGGTTTTTCCCGGAGCGTGTTGTATTACGTAGCGGTGAGGCCCCATGAGGATGAGCCGCGGTAGCCTGTCGCGCTGCCAGCTCCCGCGCCGCTTATCGCGCGCGACGAGGCGCCGCCCGGGCGCGGCTCTGTCTCTGCAGCTCTTCCCTTCACGCCGTGGCTGTCTCTGCTGCGTGTTTCCTGCTCTCCGAAGTCAGGTCGACCGTGGTTTTTTGCACACTGAAGGTCATTATACTTCTGAGCATGGGATTGTTGTATATATATTGTTGCAGGACAGCAAGCCCTTATTGTGAATCCTGCTGCCATAGAGCAATTTACTGAAACTTGGGTCTTGGGTCAGTTGATGATGCAGCTCATTGAGGGTTCAGTATGCATGTTACAGTGTGTGATGCCATTGCAGTTTACCCAGAGTAGTGCCACCAATATAGGTAGTAACAAACTGACATGCAGGTAGGCTTGGCTGATATTACAGTAATACAGTATAGCACAGGATTTCGCGTTTACTTCATTATTTGTTACCCTACAAATTTTATAATTTTATTGTGGAGTCCAACCCCGCACCCGGTGAATTTTATCACCAAGATTTCAAAATACAGGATTAGGGTTGCTTTTGAAAGTACTGCCAGAATGCCGTACACTGTGGTATAATGCGTGGATTGTATGACGGTATGACAAATTACATTCAGCCCAAGCAATCACACAGTACTCTTCTGTATTGCCTTCTGCATGTTGTGGTTTCATCCACCCATTCTTAAGGCTATTATGGCCCTGGTTAAACCTCATTTTGTTCTTTTAATACCTGGTAATCTGAGAACTCCCTGGTGTTTCCATGCCTAACGGTGTTAATTTAAGATAAACCACTTTGTTACACAGCGTGTGACTGAAGCCTTTTTCAAATGTTTGTCTTCCCCTGTGACAGTTTCCTTCGGATGGATGCAACTGATTTCAATGCGTAGTATGGCAGCAAGGAGTATAAAGCTGTTTGTTTCCTAGTGTCTCTTCCTGGTCTCTTTCATTGCATTTACAGTGGGGAGATCCTCTACTCTGTAGTTTTGCCAAAAATGTCATAGCGTAGAAATACTGAAATAAACATACAAAAAACACATGATAGAAATGATAGTAATTAGCAATTGGTAGACTGAGACGTGTGTGCTTTGCAATGTAAGCATTTTTAACATTCTGCCAGCATGTGCTGGGGGATCTGGGCGACACCTGGGATACACAAAGAGTCTACCTCATTAGGGGTATTTTTGTTGGGGGGGGGGTTGGGCATGATTAGCACAACAGCAAAGTCAATAACCAATCACTAGTTTATGCTTAGGGGTTGGGGACCTGGGTAGAGCTTCAGGACCATGGGTTTGAACACTGTCACTGGCATTACTAAGAGTGCAATGACAGAGGCATCGCACAGAAGCAAAAAAGGGGTTTAACTAATGAAATCAAGTGTCGCATCCAAGGACGCCTGGAGCGCAGACAGAGGCAAATGAAGCCAGGAATTGGGGAACATGGGTTCAATCATGAGAAGGGCATGTAAAAACAGACTGACAACACAGTGACCAGACTCGGAAACAAACTGAAATGCGAACTAAATACAATGGACTAATGACAACAAGCAGGAACAGCTAGTAAACATGGGGATTCCACACGGGGTTGATGAGGGGGCGTGGCACACGAGAGGAGCAGACGGGCGGGGCATGACATCAAGAATGGCTTGATCATCTGAATATTCCCTTCTGTGATACTCCAATCCTTCCCAGAGAATCAAAAACAGAAGCAGCCTCGGAAACCAATTTCCTGTCAGCTATTAGCAGTTTGGCAAGTCTTAAAAGCTGTAGGAAAAATGTGGTGTAATAATAAAAGTGAGAGGAATAGAAACATTAGAAGAGGAAGTTGGGTTTAGGGGGAATTTAATAGCAGAGTGCACAGTTTGACTGTTTCTGACACATTATCACACGGGAAGCCTCCGGAGCAAGGCACACGCTGTACGGGACTCGGTGAATAATGTCAGGCCTGCGTCTGCAATTAGCAGCTGATGGAGGACTTTTGCTGGATTTCTCTGAGATGAAATACGCTGTTCCCTTTGCTCTGCTGGTTCTGGTTGCGATACTCTCTTGCCCTGCTGTGACGCCTTGCTGAAACGTCTTCACTTCTTCATATGCTTCGTATACTTTTGCTTCATTAGTGAGTGTCCGTCCTGCAGCTCTCTTTGAAAAGTGGATTTATCCGCAACATGAAAAGTAGCTTTGAAAGGAAAAAAAAAAATAGTCAAAGCTCAAAGTCACTTCCTTCTTCTGCTGTGTCATGTTGCTTTTTGTGTGGAAATGCCTTTATTTATAACATTGATTGGTTGGTACCCTTAAAAATCACAATGCTGTAGCATATGGACGAACGCACTGGAACTCGGGGCTGTCTGAGGAAGCTCGGAAGTGGGAAGACAGCCTGTGGTTTCACCTTTCTATGACGGGTTTAGTCATTGAAACATGGGATGAGGTCCAGGCACCGGGCCCCCTCCCATTAGGATCGTCAGCTGCAGATGTAAGGTTCTCCTTCCCCAGCTAATAACTGGCAGGACAGCTGTGAGGTGTGTAGCGTGCGAGCAGACGAAACCTCAAAACACTTCAGACTGAGAATAACAGGGCAGCAGGCGAAAATAGCTGCCAGGATCCCCGGGCAGAGCTGAGCATGGGGTTGTAAAATCAGGTACGGAACACAGCACACGTGGTGTTTTGTGTCATCGTGGAAGGCTGACTGTCAGAGTTTAAAAAAATAAACATTTTTTTTTCCGTCTGACAACTATCGATGAGAATGTACAGCTCATTCACCAGCGTGGTATGGTGGTTAGGTGTGTTACACTGTTACACTGCACTTCCAGGGCTGCGGTTTTAAATGTTGTGTGTGTGTGTCATCTGTGTGGTCTTCTTGTGTGTCTGTTGGTTTCCTCCTTCAGTGCAAGACGCACCTGTAATTGAGTTGGCACCACTAAATCGCCCATATTGTTTGAGTGACTTGTAATGGACTGGCATCCTGTCTGGAAACTAGCATGGGGCACACACTATGGACAATTTAGACGCATTTATTGTAGTACTGTGCTAATATGTTACTCTCACACATACTTGGCTATACTGCCATACTGGTTATATGTGAGTCTTGGCCAGATGATGAGATAATGTTTATCGTGTGGATGGATGTCAGCTCTACACGTCTGTGGGGTTACTGGGGTTAGCTTAGCATGGCTTGGGCACTCAGACCTTGGAAGAAGCAAGTTATAGAATCTGTCCAATGTACCAGTGCTTCTTGATGGGCAGACAAATCAAAAGCTCACTGATGTAAATTGAGAGGCGGGCGGATGAGGTCCTGGTTAGCATTGGGGTGGGGTGGTAGTGCAGTCTAAAAGGTTACACTGACAGGGAGAACCTGTTGGCTGATGAACCTGTTGGCTGATGTCAGTTTCCCTGACGACTTCCCTTTTGCTCATTCACATGAAATCATACAGCATCTGCTCTGGCTCGTCTTTCTGGGAATCCGGCTGCTTCAGCAGAACCTACAGATAACCAGGGGAATCACGACCAGCGGAGAAATGCTCCTGATTTGCTTCCAAAACGTCTGGGACGTTGCGTGGAAGTTGGCCGTGCCACATTTATAGACCGGCAACATTTTTTTCTCTTCCACAGCAACGACTCTTTTTCAGTGCTGTGTTGCTCCGAGACTGGCATTGGAGAATGATTAGCATGCTGAAAAACCCATTTTGCAGTTTTGTTTGGAGGAGTTCTGAATATCTAAAGCTATCCCAGCACTTAGGATTTATTTCTTTGAATTGGACACTCAACATTTATAGTGAGGCTCTGTCTCCGAAACAATGGTTGGAAACCGGTTATGTTTTGAAACGTATGTGATACATTAACATCTGAGGTGCAGGTCTCCCACGGTGCCGTCTTCAGTAATGATGGCGAAGCTGACGAGAGACATTACACACAATCCGATGTTCCATTCAATCACATTTTATTATGAAGCTTCCCTGGGGTCCAGTAAATCAGAGCTCATGTGGTGTGTATGTGACGGGGGAGGAACTTTGTGTACATAGTGCTTTAATCAGTAGATTTTTTATGCTAGCTTTATGCTCTCTCCCCCCATCTCCCCCCATCTCGCCCCATCAGCTCCGTACCAACAGCGGAATGCAGGACACCCACGGGGACATGAGGAGATTTTGATTCCTCTGAGTGTCAGTCATCGACATGGGGGTAAACTCAGGGCTGGCTGCCTTGAGGGCGGGGGTCACTCTGCGGGGGGGGGGGGGTTCCAAGCCAGCCTTTCCGTGAGCTCTGGGGGAGCCATGGGCAGCTGATGTGTTTGGCAGTTACTTCTGAAAGGAGATGTTTCCAAACATCGTTAGGTACATTTTATTTACAAAATGATTCAGAAAGGGCCATACATACTGATAATTTTTTTTAGTTGATTTTAGCCTTTGCATTGATTATTGAACAAGGGAATTAGCAAAACATCTGAATTTGTTTATTTCTTAATGTAACTAATTAATATGGTGCAAATTACAATGTGGAATTTTGGTTCTGTTTTTCACTTCTGGGGTGCTCTAGCATTTCAGATTGATGTGTATTATGCTGGGGGGCAGCCCCCCACAGTCCAAAAACTGAACTGAAGGTGCCAGATTGTCTGTAGGTGTAAACAGTGTGTGCATTTTGTGTGTTCCCTGCCATGGGCTGGCGCCCTCTCCTGGGCTGTTCTGTACCTTGTTACTCTCGTTACTGAGACCGTATTGAATGTGCCGTATAAAAGATGAATGATTGAATGTTCCGTGCTGCTTTGTGAGTGTGTGTTCCCGCTCTCTGTACATGATCTTCCACTGGATCAGTGAGGTGTGATGTCATCCGGCAGGGCAGTACTCGCGCGCATGGCCTTCATTCACCCCTCTGTTTTCCTCTCCCTGCAGGCTGACGGGCTTCCTGCTGCCTCCACCCATTGTCAGCTCTGGGCCTCGGCTTACTCTGTGGCTGCTCTCAGACTACGCCGTCAGTGGGCAGGGATTCAAGGCCTACTATGAAGGTACGTCCCGCCCCTCTGGGGTCAGGGTTCATCTCATTATGGAAAACGCATATGCGTGAGTCTGGCATGTCTTAGTAAGTCAGTCGGACAGTGAGAATGGCAGATGACATTGTATGCTTAGACTTGACTTCATGGCTTCAGGAATAAGTGATGCATGCTTGACTATGAGTTACGCTCAATCTCAGAAGTTTGAGCGCATGCTTATTTAGAAGTATTGTAAGGTCATCGTATGTGTGAGTGAGAGCCGACTTCACTGGCTTTATAGCGTCTTTGGAGGTGATTTTGTTCAGCTCGACACCTCTGAACCAGGGGTGCCATGGGGTGCCATCATGAGTTTATCAGCCTGCTTTTGATCAACGTGCTGCATGATACGTCAGATCATTAGCTGGGATTTTCATCAGAACCTGCGGCAAGTGAAAGTGACCTAAGTGGGGCTCCTTATGCGTTGAGAGTGCGCTTCGGCGGCAGGTGACCCTGCCCCTTCTGCGTAAATCACCATCAATAGCTGCTACACAGAACCACCGGAGTATCTCTGGAAATCATAGGGATTTTCTGCTTCTGTTTCCTTTCATCAGACGCCTAGTCTACCCTGACTCCCACTATGAGCCCCATTATGTTTGAATGAGCACAGACCCTGTGAATTAAGCACAATGGCTTATTTTAATGGTGTGCTCGTCTCAACACTTCTGAGGATTTGAGCAGCATGAGTCTGGGTGCAAACGTCTCTGCTAATAACTTTGCCCTGATCCATGGTGAAGAGTGTAAAGTAAGCAGAAAGGTAGCCACCCATGGGGCGGCAGGGCACCTTCCGGCGGGGCAGCTCGGAGACGCCATGGTACAGCACAGGATCGTCTGTCAGTAGGGGGCGACCTTACAGATGCTTCCTCCATTCTGCTGCAGCAGGTGTAATCAATTAAATGCCTTCCGGATCGCCACCCTTCCCTGTAATGTGCCACTTAATCCCTCCTCCGTCGGCAGGATCGAGGAGCCCTAAATGAGGGCCGGCGACCTCCCTTTACGAATTTTCAGGCCAGTTGAAATCAGGAGGGCCCGGGGAGATAATGGGAGATCAAAAGGGCGCCTGAAGTGGGACGAATTTGAGGTCGGCAAGGCTCTCTGGCAGTCCCCCCGCCCTGCACCGCACAAGGCCTTTGTGCCCGCGTGAGTGAAGCTGAACGGTGGTAGAGGAACGGCCCTTTGATGTTCCCCGCCCTCCCTGCTCGCTCGTTCACCGTTGTCTGCGCGGGCCCGCTTGAAGCAGCGCCATCTGAAGCTCCCGCCGGAATCCTTGTTTTTCTGTAACCGTGCTCAGGCTCCAGCGATCTCTTATTTAAATCGGAAGTAGACGTCCGCTGGGTGAGAATGTGCCATCCAGGATGTTTGCGGCTCTGACTCCGCTGGGCAAATTGAATATAAGCAGTTCCCAGTTTTTTATTTCTTTCTTTTAATATAATGGAATTTTATTTAATGGAATTTTATTTTATATATTTTGCCTGAGTGGCAGTACACTTGTACCATCAGTGTCAGGGTAGGTCAGCCCCAAGCCCCCAGTGTGTCATATCCAACCTTGTACAGCACCGAGTACAGAAATAATGGAGTCAACAGACTCCCCACCCCAGCAGTAGCTCCAGCTCCAGGTCCGCTGTCTCACCGCCGTTTTCTGGCATCATGCAGTCATATTTCACAGCAGCTGGCGAGAAATACAGTGCCGTCCCGTCTGTACGGAGGTGAGGTGCCTGGTGTAAATCAGGCAGCTTTTACTTAAGGCAGTGATCTTGTTTATGCTCGTTCGTTAGCCTAGAGCATAGCTTCGCGTGTCGCGCCAAAAGTCCCACGTTTAAGATAAGAGCAACTAGCTTGGCTACCAACTTGGTATGGTGTCAGGTCTCTAACCAGTTAAAAGAGCTTGTGCTGTTAAAGCCTGGACTATTGGTGTGTGACTGAGCGGGTCAGGACGCTGTGCCTGTGATCGTAAGGTTACCGGCAGGTTCGTGCCACCATTGGGCCCTTGAGCGCGGCCCTTAACCTCCAGCGGCTCCAGGGACTGTCTGACCCTGCCTTCTCAAAATCTACATCACTTTGGATAAAAGTGCCTGCTAAATAGACATTATGTTGGTGTGTGCAAATTTATTCACCTGTTTATTTGAACTGAACAGGCCTTTATTTTTCTCACCCTGGGGGGTCGGCCAATGAATCGGCATAGCGTGGAGGGGGCCGCAGCCATCAGCTGTTCTTATTATATCAGTGTCCGTGCGATGCTCTGTCTGCCTCCCACACCCCGCATACATGGGTTCCGGTTCCAGGAAGACATGGGGAAGTGGAGGGGGTCTGACTCTCCCACCCAGGCCTAAATGTAACAGAAACTTGTGTGACTTCCAGCGGCTGTCTCGTAGAAGACCGGGGGTGGGGGGGGGGGGGGGACTTCAGTGCCAAGCAGCCTATTTGTTTTGGAGCCGGGGTTGAATTGTTATTGATACCGCGTAATTGGGAAGGGTGAAATATCCTCCGCTCCCTTTTTCTACCAGCTAAGTGAAAATTTAATTGGAAACCTTCGTCACATCACTAAGGTCGCTGTGTTTGTGTGTGTGTGGCGTGCATGTATGTGTGTGCATGTGTGTGTTTGTGCGCACGCATGTGTGTGTGTGTGTGTGTGTGTGTGTGTGTGCGGGCACACGTGTGTGTATGTGCGCATGCATGCATGCACAGCGCGTGTGTGCGTGTCTGTGAGGTGGGGGTATGGGAGGATGGGCTGCATAACAAACATGCTGCCATTGCACATTGCTGCACCACTGGTAATGCGGGGGCTGCCTTGCATCCAGGCCGTTTATACGTAGGGGTACGAGCTACTCTCAGCACAGCCATCTCGTTAATGGTCCTCTGTCCCCTCTTCTGCGGCGCCCCTGTCCCTTGCTGTTATCTCACGGCAACAGTAAGGGGCTTTCCCCTGTGAGGAGAATGTTCTAGATTTGCCCGCTGTCCCCTGGCAGGGCACAAGAAAGCCATCCTTATTCATCCATCAGGACCAACAGATACCGCCTCTATATATACTCCACGTTATGCAGATTAGTGTAACGCCATCTGTGCTGTGTGTTTGATCAGCACAATCATGATAAATCTCTGTTGCTGCTCTTTATCACCTCGAACAGCTTCGGACAATCGAGTAGCTATATTTGAAGTTCTTTTTTAAAGCACGAAGTAGAAAAATTATGAATACGCTGTGATTTTGTTTGCGTGTTTGTGTGTGTGTAGTCCAATACAATAGTCAGCACTATAACGATGTCACAATTCAGAGTAACACGATGCATCACGATATTACCATTGTATCCTGGTGGTGAAAAATCCAATACTGAAATAATGGAACTACTAAAATTAACTAACAGAACATTAACAGCCTTTAACTACTGAGGATGAGTCAGTATCTTGAATAAAGTAACTCTTCAGCTCCCAGTTGTGTAAATAATGCATTTCTTTGTGTGTGCATCAAGTGCACATTTCTGATAAAATAAATATTACATTTATTAATTTCTATTAAAATAAAAATAAAATATAGAAGGAAACATTTGACTTTTGCAGTTTAACAGTTTTGAATTTTGCAGTGCCCTTAGCATAGGTTACGTACAAAGCATGTTTTTAATGAGCACACGCTGGAAAAATGTTTGTGAACTAAAACTTCAAAACTGCGATAAATTAATCAATTGATGCAGAGTGTCATAGTATCGATGAAAAATCATGACAACTGCAATACTGATGCAGCTGTAGTGTGCTTGTGGTTATTCTGTCTATCATGGCTGAATAGTGGGGTGAACTAGAAGTCCATCCAGAGCGGCCCCAGCCTTGTGCCCTTTGCTTTCTGGGGTAGATTCCAGGCTCACCTCTACCCAGTACTGGATAAGTGATTATAGAAGATGGATGTTGGATGAGTAATAGAGGCACTCTTCTGATACAGTGATTCCTCTGACTGTTTGCAGGGCACAGTTTATTAGCTCACCTGTGCCCTGCTTTGGTTTTCACCACTTGATTGTGCCTTATGCTTTAACCCTGCAATAGCAGAGCAGAATCTCTGTGGGTCAGACTTCCCAGATCACATTCGAATAAGTAATTTCATTTGCGGTTTTAATATGGCACAAATAGAATTAAGCCAATTTGATTCTGTAAATACAATCATCCTTTCCTATTTGGGTAATTTCAAATCCGTCTTATAATCGTCTGATATTGACTCTTTAGCTGACTCATTCATTTCAGTCAATTACGTTTTTTTGAATGATTCTTTGGTTCCCCCTGTGCAATCAGCTTAGCAGAGATGACGAGAGAGGTGCGATCAGTGTGAAGACGGCATGCGTACGCCTGCATGTCTGTGCGTGATCACGCTCTTTTCAAGGGGACCTGAAAGAGGGGAAAACAGGAACATACCATTTGAGAACTTGGTTAATGGAGACAGATGATTGCCGCTGTTGTCCGTCTGGAGGCACCGTCCTATATGAAGCAAGACAGTGGGGAAAACTCAGTCAATGACTCTCTCCCGGCACGGAGCCAAACCATCCCCTAACACTCAGAGAGCCACTTCCTGCCCATCGAACTGCACTGGTCACCTTTGCTGGGTTTGTGTCCTTGTGCTTTGGTCGTCCTTCGGGTGGCTCCCTGCTGCACAAATACACACCTAATGTTCCGCCCCTAATAAAATCTCCTGCTTTGGCATGATTAATCTAGCCTGGGTCATTGACACCTTCCTTGAAGGGGGATAAGCAGAGATGTGAGTAGCTTTGGCAGCAGCCTACCTGGTCGGGGGGGTCGGTGGGGGTGTCCCGTCATTGAACCAGCGTCTGTAAGACAGCAGCGTTCTCAGGCGTTCCATTCCAGTTTGATGAATGATGCAAGTGGATTTTAGTGCTTCCAGTTGGGGGCTGGGGAGGTTGTGGGGGGGGGGGGGGGGAGA
>JAODKE010000051.1:13941399-13954414 GCA_026779605.1 Mormyrus hasselquistii
AGAGACGCGAGTCGCATTCTACCAAGCACCACGTCTGAACAAACCCTACGTTTACCATACTTATGTTAATTAACCACAAAAGTCTTCATTACATACTGATCTCATGTTAATTCATCATTAATGAATTGTGACATATCTTTCATCTCAAATAGCTATATTTGTTCATGATTTGTACTTGGGCAGTAACTGAGTTATTACTTTTTTGTGACCCATCAAGTAAAGTGTTACCATTATTATTATTATTATTATTATTATTATTATTATTATTATTAGTAGTAGTAGTAGTAGTAGTAGTTGTATCGTTATTTCCAATCAGAAACAAATGCGTGCACTTCTCCTATCATTCTATATTCCAGGCATAAATATTACTGCATAATCCTGGTTGTTGATTCACAAGGCCTACTTAATCAAATGTAATTCAAAATTAGCTGGTATCTGAGAGATGACTTACTATAATTCATTTTCTTAATTTATAGACATGTTAAAGGTTAAAGGAACGCTCCTTATCTTTGTACAATAGTCATTCTTATATTCCCTTTGGTAAGCATTATCAGTGATCACATCCAGATTCGCTTTCCAGCGGTTTATGAGGCTTGGTGTATTAGCAGTCTTGTCCCGTTTTATTATATCTGTCGTTTCACTAATAGTAGTACATTTGCCTGTTTGAACTAATCCCCCACTATTGTTTTAACTGATTAAATCCCAGTAGGCAGGCACTCGTGGTGTCCGGGGTCACTGTTCTTCTTTAGTGTGACATGCTAGAAAATGATGTAGGCCGTCTTCGTTTGTGCTTCCGTTACTTTGTCCAGCACTGCCCAGTGCTGACCTGACCTTGGGCATTTCAAGTCATTGTTTCTTTATTTTTTTGGCCGTCGGGGTCCCGCCAGTTAGCGGCATAGGAGCAAGCCCTGAATCGGTAAACGGCCCAGTGACACCGTGCCCGTGTGCAAGGTCGTCCTGGCCAGCAACTACCAGTGACACGGTGGCACAGGATATTTCGGGGATGTCTCACACAGGCCCCTGCAGACTGAAAGAAAAATAAATGGGGGGAAGACGAGTGAGGACAAAAGGAGAATGAGAGAGTGGCATCCTCTGCTGCTTCCTGCTGAGGGCAGTTCCGGTTCATGCCCTGTGCCAGCGTGTCGATTAGCAGTCCAGGCTACACGCTATCAGTAATGGGACTGCTAGTGGAATCTGTCATGGTCCATCCCAGGTCGGGATTCCCCAGCATGCCAAGGTGAAAGAGTGAAGCCTCAGGTACTGAGAGAACAGTGCCGGTGCCGCTGGCGGGGACTCCCAGAGCGTTTCAGCACGGCCCTGCGCTGTGTCTCCGCTGTAATTAGAGCGCCGCTGCCAGGAGCTCGTCATTGGTGCCGAAACATTGCGGATTATACTGACCAAATCCCGCCTAATGAATCCTCAGAAAATGCAACCGCTGCTCCTCAGCTATTACTTGCTATTTTTAAAAATTCTCTACTTGATGTGCACCGCCTAGGCCTAGTGCCTACTGCCTACTGGCTAGTGCATAGTGCATAGTGCCTAATGCCTAGTGCGCAGTGCCTACTGCCTAGTGCCTACTGCCTAGTGCATAGTGCCTAATGCCTAGTGTGCAGTGCCTACTGCCTAGTGCCTACTGCCTACTGCCTAGTGCATAGTGCATAGTGCCTAATGCCTAGTGTGCAGTGCCTACTGCCTAGTGCCTACTGCCTAGTGCCTACTGCCTAGTGCATAGTGCCTAATGCCTAGTGCGCAGTGCCTACTGCCTAGTGCCTACTGCCTAGTGCATAGTACATAATGCCTACTGCCTAGTGCGTAGTGCCTAATGCCTAGTGCGTAGTGCCTACTGCCTAGTGCATAGTGCATAATGCCTAGTGCGCAGTGCCTACTGCCTAGTGCGCAGTGCCTACTACCTAGTGCCTAATGCCTAGTGTGCAGTGCCTACTGCCTAGTGCCGACTGCCTAGTTTATAGTGCATAATGCCTACTGCCTAGTGCGTAGTGCCTATTGCATAGTGCATAGTGCCTACTGCGTAGTGCATAATGCCTAGTGCATAGTGCCTACTGCCTAGTGCATAGTGCCTACTGCCTAGTGCATAGTGCCTACTGCCTAGTGCATTCTTTGCTGTGATCTTTGTGCCGCATCCACCTGCTCAGATCACTGCATCTGCATACTTACATACCAGGGGGATGCATAAATAACTCTTAATGCCATCTTCTCCAGCGTTGTCAAATTAGGCCACGTCTATTCTCAGTTCCCCCTACCTCAGCACCGGCCGCGTTCCAGAGAAAAGCGGCAGTAAAAACACACTCTTTGCCTCCTCTGTGTGTTGCTGTCCTCTCCTGATCTTACATGCTTCCTTCCACCCACACAAAAGGAAACCCATGTATGCGGACACACAATGTAATTACTGGCCGAGGAATTTACCATCTTCATAACAAAACCACAAACCGACGAAGAAAAGTGGCTGATGTGATCCCAGGCGGATCGACCTCGCCGACCGCAGAGAAGCTGTCCAGAAGGCACCTCGGTGTCTATTTTTAGTTTGGCCACGTCGTCCCGTCAGAGCGACGTGGATGTCCGAGCCATCATCCAGCCATGCGGTCTTTGCTTCTGTGGTGAGTGGCCCAGGGAAGACTGGATTTTGACTTCTGTCGTGCGTGACCAGCGCCCTGCCGCTCTAGGGTGATGATTACTGGGTCCGTTCACACAAGGGCAATAGGTAGCAGCTTAGGGGCGGCTGCACTGTGTGATTCCTTAGATACGGCACCCGGTTCCCGTCACGGCGTCTTGCTTTAGGTGCTTTCTGCAGCAGCGCTACTGCTGGTACTCTTGAGAATACAAAACACCAGTTTTATTTGTACTTGCTTACCAGCTTTCTTTCAGCTTATGAAACGGTCACAATCTAGCTACATCCAGCAAAGGGGAACAGGGGGGTGGGGGGGTGTCTCCATGAGTTAGGATGCCATGCCTGTGATCAGAAGGTCATTGGTTCCATTCCCAGGGTCAGTGAGTTTTCAGGGAATATCTGACCCTGCTAACCCCCACCCCCTCCAAGTGTCCCAAGGACAACCTGACCCCACCCCTCCCCCCCCCCACCCCAAGTGTCCCAGGGACTACAGCATATGACCCCGCTTTTTCAATTTTGCGTTGGTTTGAATAAAAACACCTGCATATGTAACATTTTTTTTCTCCTTTGCTTTTCTTAATATCTTAGCAGCTTTAATTTTGCTAAGACTTAGACCCTGACATGACAGCCACGATGCCCGTTCATATTAAGGGCAGCTGCTGCCACGTATGATGGGCCACAGTGATAAACGTTGCACAGAGCCCCAGCGCTGGGGGCAGATTGATGGCCATGCTGTATGTATCGGAGGCGGGCGGGGCCTTGGACATCCCCTGCTGACGTCGCTCCCCGGGGCAACGCTGGCTTTCACGTTACTGCCGTGCACATGCACCCCAAGAAAAGAGATGAATATATATATGCAAATTATAAAGTAGGGCGCCACATTAGGGTCACGGAGCAGCTGGCAGTGTTGTGGTTAAAAGCCTGTATTTATCAAGTAGTTGCTGTCTCAAGTCCCAGAAGAGGCTCAGCTCTCGTACCCTTGAGATAGGAAGGGGCTTGAGTTGCTTCGGTAAGTGGAAATTTGTAAGCTCCGTACAATAACTCGCTTTGGATAGAATTGGCTGCTTAAACACTGTAAGTAAACATTAAAAATTTCCTCTTTAATTTTTTTTATTTGTTCTTCACAATGGAATCTCCCGGTTCGAGACTCTTCCAGCGGCGGTTAAATGCAGGCGAGTCAGCTACGATGGCCACTGACCTCGGCCTTGTTTTTTTCCATATTAAAAGTGGCACTGGAGTCCGACGGGTACCTGCTGCACTTGTTCCTGTAGATGTGGAGAATATTATAGCTGTGCATTAGAGTGTAACCACCGGTGGGGGAGGAGAATGCCAACGACAGCGGCTGCGTGGGCCTGCGTGTGTGTGGCTGGGGGAGGTGCGATCACCTTGGTCGGCTGCGGTTCACCCTGTCCTGCGGCTCGGGTCTTCTTCACCGTGTTCTAGCTGGAGGCTTGCTTAGATAACCTTGTCAAAAGGCAGGTTAAGTACACATCTGCTCGCTGGATGGGTCATCTTGAAAAAAAATGAAATAAATAAAGGTCTCTCCCCGAGCACAACTGAAAAACGTAGATGCTCATATGAAGACAAATTAAATGAACGAATTTAATTAATTCGGGAGGGGGCATTTTGAAAATGACTTCAGGTTTCAGGAAGGTTCATCGTGTCTCCTGCTCCTTCTGTGAAGGTGGCATAAGTGCTGCACTGTGCAGTAGAGCCAAATCCCCCTCCCCGTCGGACACACACTCGCCGCATGACCCTCCCACGTTCCCATGCATTTTCACCTCTAGGCGACTCTACCTACTGTGATATTGTGTCTTCAAGGTCCTGACCCAGGAGAGACGAGAAGCAGAGGTGGAATGTGGGAAAACAGAGCCTCTGGCTGTTAATATCCGCACAGGAAATTCAGGCAGACGCACCACCCTGCTCATACCCATGCATACATGCACATCTTCCTTCTATTACACATTCTGTTTATTTACAGAAATAGATTTAGCAATAGAGGAGAAAAGGGGGTGAGAGTGTACTCCGGTGGGTTCATACACAAACATTTAACCCGAACGAACATTCAAGGTCCCCCGAATCGGTACATTGTTCGTGAATCTCCATGAATTTTAATGAGCTGTAAGCAGTGAAGTTACTGAACTGAGTGAAGAGGCTCTATAGTTATTTGATCACTGCGGCTGAATCATTCTGTGATTTCCGGCTTGGTGTCATGTGGCTTCAGAGCAGTCAGACCTACACTGTCATAGGAATGACACTGTGCGGATCTGGGTCTTTGGGATATTTTGGCCTGTATTGCACGAAACCCATCACAATTTGACCATTTGCATTTATATTTGTTTACCTTGTGGTTTTTGTGATAGCACATTTAAGCAGACGTACTGTCATGGAGTCAAGCAGGTGTAAGTTCAGCTAGGCTTGTGTTTGGCTTTCAATGAATGCCAAGGTACAAGTGCAAGAAGTATTGGAGCAGATCTATACAACATCTCCCAAACAAAGCAAAACCGACTTCCTTCTACTATTCTGTGAAAGAGGCTTTAATGATTATGATGATAGTCTGAGGCACAGACACAAGGAGATTTTACATTTGATATATTCCAGTGCAGTTGTCTGTCGTGGCGGTTGAGATGTGAAGTAACTGATGTACCTCCGTCATAACAGGAACTTCTTTGATTTTGTACCACCGAGTCCCCCTGAATAAATTTTCTGGAAGACCTTGAGAAGCTGGTGAATGGAAAGGCCATGAAGCTTTGTCAGGAAGAGCTCTCAGGTATTCATATGGGAAAGCTACAGCCAAAATGCCGACAACAGACATTGGGTAGAAACAGCGGGGAATAAGTAAATGAGCAATGAAAACTCGATGGGTGGAGACTGTGCACGCGAATATAAAACTGCAGATGAAACTGAAACTAGAAGTATGAGTGTGGATTGGTAAGGTTGGCTCAACAAGTTGATGTATCAATACAAAAACCAGCCGTATGGTGAAACTCCCACAATTGTCTCTTGCAAAACGCGTGACATCTCAGCGCCTGAGCTTGGTGAGCCTGCTGAAAACTAATCAGTTTTAATTTAGATGGGGTTATGAGAAGAAATGGGACCAAAAAAATAACAATGAAGATGTGACAGGATTAGTGTGGGTTTAGCGGCCTGAAGATAAACCTGAAAGACAGCAATGGTGCAGCGTCAGTTCAACACTGAGGTCGTGACTTTATTTGCTTTGCTCCCTGGATTGGTAACAGAGGAGTTTGGTCAGAGAGCTGTAAATGGATCAATTGGATCGATCGCCTTGATTAGGCCTCCCTCCTCAAGGGGGGGATGGAGATTAGCTGAACCGTTTGAAATGATGAGCCAATGTGACTGTTGTTGTAGGCAGCAGAGTCTATCTAATGCAAGTGTGGAGCAGAGCTTGCAGTGCTGTTTCTCACCCAAACACTGGAGTGTCAGACCCATTGACGAAACAGACCTGCGGTCATCCTTTGGGTGCTTAGGAGGCGCTTGCAGGGAATGCGCTTGCAGGGAATGCGCTTGCAGGGAATGCGCTTGCTGGTGTGAAGAATGGAAGGCAGGAGAGGTACAGAAAATGTCACTGTAGTGTTATCACTTCATTTGTACCAAAACCATCTCAGATGCACAAGTTAATGTAAACTGCATCTCTCTTTCTCTGTCATTCGCTTATGATGCACTTTTGTTGGTGTTCCCAAACTAAGACGAAAGTGTTGTCCTGCATTGCACTACCGTTTGTCCTATTACCTGGTGCCCTACCCTGCAACCATAGCATAAGAATTTCACTTGAAATCCTTGAAACACATGTGACAATAAAATCAAAACGCAAAAGGTGTTCCACGGTATATCTCCTTGGTTTATGGGCAGCAGTAATGGAAGTTTTGGACGTGTGTTGATTGGTCTTGGTCTGTGTCTCACTGCCTGATGCCAGGATGAGACTTTTCATGGAATTTCTATAATTTAGAGACCTCAGGCTTTTGTGGGATAGCTTAATGAAGTTTAGATATTTTGGATGACATTTTTTACAATCATCACGACGTAAATGGACAAAGTATCGATTGATTTTTCATTAAACACAAATAATGCAAAAACTTGGACTGAGTTGGACCGAATGCATTTTATTCATTACTTCAAAGTGCATCCTGATAAATTGTGGGGTGTCATGCACTTCCAGGCGTAAGAGTTGGCATGTGCTTCATTGTGTTAAAAATTAAAGATGTTTTATAGGGAGAATCAGATTTTTAACTTTGTAACAATGTCCCTTCTGGCTTTATTTATTTTATTTTTTGTCAACTCACACATGGAGATCAGCATTCAGGAAGGTAGCATGAGTTATGCTAACAGATGGGAGGTACAGAGGTGACCTCTGTGGACTCACCTCTTCCGGGTTCGTGGTGCGACACTCAGCCCCAACACTGCATGTGTTGAGGTTGTATGCTCTCTCTGTAAGCAGGAGTCCTTCCGTAGTCCAAAGGCATGTAGTTAGGTGAATTGTCATTGCTAAATTAGCCTGTTGTGTTTTACTGTCTGAGAATGTGACTTACGATGAACTGGCATCCTATTGTGGCCTGTGTTTTCTGGCTTCTTAAGACTCTGTAATGAAGGATGGATGGACAGATGGATGGATGGATCAATGGATATACTAACAGGCTGAACCCAGAACCTACCCTTCTTTACACTCATTATAATTTTTACTTATAATTACTTAGTAAGTAAATGTGAGGAGATTTTGAAGACAGCAACTAAAATTATCAGCAGTACTGGATGAATGATATTCAATATAGAAAAAAAAGAACAGAGGCTTGTGACATACACAACAGCTCCACCATGAAGCTAATTAATCAACGGAACATACGAGTAGCAATAAATTCGATGAGACATACTCATTCTGGCTGTTAAGGCTGTTAAATCTCGATCATTATGATGATGCAGTAGATTCTCTGAAGGTCATATTTCAATAATCCAATTTCACCAACCAATCGTCCCCCAGTTCATTTTGATTCTTTGACACAGCTCATCCAAATTGGTCAAACGCCATCGCCAATATTGTACCTTTACGGAGTTTGAGTTTCCCGCTTCAATGTAGAGAATGGATTTTAACAACACAAATAAGCGGCGGCTTGTGGATCGGTGTGCTTTTTCAGACTCTACCTTTCCGTCTCTGCCCCTGTTCAGATTTATTCATTTTATTAATTATGCCCTTGTTAGTGCCAGTGACCCATGAGCTTAGTGTCCCGGTAGGAGATGGGCCTTTCCCTAGCTTTGCTAAAAATAGAGTGAGGAAGGGGATAATAAATCGAGAAGATCTCAGAGGGATTATTCTGGCTCCATATCAAGGATTGGTTAGGTTTGCTCTATGGCCAGAAGACTGCAGGGATCCATGCCAAGCTAGCCCCCCCCCCAGACCTCTCCCTAACCCCTCACTTTGTCTCCTCTCTTCACAAGTAGACTTTTTTCTATTCCCTTTGCCTCTCTTCATATCGCTTACAAATTCTGATGATTGTTGTGTGTTGTTATTTGTTTGTTTATTGCTATAAGTTTCTGCTTAACAATTGGACTGAGGAACTTATAATTATACAAATAATCCAGCGTATCTCTCCATCTGTTACTTTACCTGTTATGCATTCTTTGTTTTTATGGAAGAGATCAAATACTCAGGGTTTTTTTTCTTGTTCATTGGATTTACATATGTGAAATGGCTGTTTCCCTTGATGACGCATTGCGGTCGCTAACCCTTAGTATGCAGTAATGAATATTGGTTTATGGTGTTGGATTCATGGCTGTTGTAGACCTAACCCCAAACCAAACATGTGCACAACGTCAGCCCTGAAGACACCGATGACCCATAAAGCTTGTGTCAGTTCACCTGGAGCAATACCCTGAAATCAAAGGTAAGGGGGTGTGGTTTTTGCACGGCACCCACCTGTAGCACTCCTCCTGACAGGCCTGATTAAGCACAAGCTGGGAGCCTGTGTCTGCGTGTCTCAGTGATTGGGCTAGAGTTGGTATAGCCTGCCACGACCCAGAACGTTCACACAGAAATCCGGCTGACAATTAGCCACACAGCTCGCTAATCATTAAATCCAGCTTCTGGTACTGACAGCTTCTTCGACTTGACTACAGGATTGGCTCTGAGGAGAGGAAGAGGCTAGAGGAGGAATAGGAAGGAAGTCCTTGTTAAGGCATTGAAGTCTCACCAGTTGTTTAACATGAGCTAATTGAGTCCGATGGGACGCGGTGATTGATTTCCTGTTTCATTCGGGAAGCGGGAGGCTGTGCCGCCCAGGCCTCTATTCCCCCGTGAGTGACACGCGTCCTCATCCTTCGGTTTACAGTGGAATGAATGGAGTCGCTCGGAGCTGGACTCACAGAGTGATTGGTAGGCAACGCCCACACAGAAGATGGAGGTCGCTGTAAATGTACAGGACACACATAATGAGACACAGAGGCTGCTTTTTGAGTAAGGTGACCCCATGTCATGTCTTTTTCTAGAAAGTGCCAGGGATACGTGAGGAAATCTAAGAAAAAAGACACAATAAAAAATCAAGGTTGTGGAGAAAGTGGAGTGTTGGTGGTGGCCATGGGCAAATGGGTGCGTTGATATGAGTGTCTGCACCGCGCTTGACCTCCATAAGCAGCCCGGCGATGCTGTAGCAGGTCTCGATTTGAAGAAGCAAAGACTGGCCTTTAGGGAGACCCAAAACATTAATTTTGATTTTTGCACATGGCCCACCCCTGAAATCGTGGTCAAAAGTTTTGCACTCACAGCCGGTTTTTGGCGCGGAAGGTGCAGGAGGCCAGGAGATGCAGGGAGGCAGATGGGTGAAGAGAGAGCTAACCCACTCACTGGACTCTTTATTGACAGCAGCATACCGCCAACGCACAGATGCATGCACACGCGCACACACACACACACACGTATATGCACACACACACAGCCCCAGTGACATGCACACACACGCATGCACACACCTACACATCCCCGAGCTGAGAGGTCGCACTGGGGGGGTGGTGTGGGAGACCAGAGTGACAGCTGGTGATGGCCTGCTTATTTAATTATAGGTGCACCTCATGGTGACTTTTATCAGTCGTCCTCCCGGGGGGGGGCGATGGTGGGTAAAGGGGGATTACTCTGAGTGACAGTTGGCATCAAATCTCCATCAGACCGGTGCCTGTGACACCCTCACTCTGGAGTATCTGATTCTCAGCTGCGTTGATGGCAGTCGCTGCAATTCATCTCCGTCCACAGAATCGACACAGGGCTGTATTTCAAAGGGGCTTTCAGCCCACGTAATGCCCCTTTCACTCCCTCCATTCTGTTCTGTTCAGCTTAATCCAGGTTTTGAGTAACGCACTGCCAGCACCTTAATGCACAGGCATTTAATCAATCAGTAAATAAGCAATTCCGTGCGTGAAGTTTAATTCCAGGTGATTCGATCAATGTGCAAAGTCCGGGGGCAAAAAGTAAATAAATAAACGTGCAGCGTTAACCCAAGATGGTGCCATAGTGTGTCACTGTCTAATGAAGGCAGCTGCGCCTGTCATTGTTTTCAGCTCGTTAAGCAAAGCAATGCTTCCTAAGAAAATGCCCCTTTAAATAACATAGCACATGTAGCATTTCCATAAGCATGAATTATTTAAAAAGAGTGCACGAATATACAAGGATGTCCAAGGAAAAAAGTAAAGTCATGATGTTTTACTAAAGCTGTGAATGACAGACACTCTGGGAAGGCCTGGGTGAGTCTGTGAACCAAACGGGCAGCTTGGATGTGCAGAATTACTTCGGAATGAGAGCACGGTGGTCCCAGACGGCCGCGCTCCCAGACAGCGGCAGCACGGAGCTGCCAGGAGCCCGCCACCGACGGCTCGCGAAGCCCGAGTCGGGGTCTCTGCTTGCTCCCCTGTCACCGCGGTGCTGTGACTGTTGTCGGTCTGCCGTGGCCAACAGGTGTCAGCAGGTGCCAGGGATGCCCCAAAGGATCTTGGGAAAAGAGGGAAGCGAGCTTTCTTTGGCTGTCAGATTTAGAAGGGCAATGGAAGCAGAATCAACAGGAAAATGGAGATTTTACAGATTAATTTATTCTTGTTTGGGAGGGGGGGGGGGGGGGTATTTATTCCAGAAACTTTTAATTAACAGCCCTGATGTAGGGCTTCAGAGATCAGCGATCTGTCAGTGAGCCAAGCATGCACTTCCACAGGGTTGCCCCAGGCACTGAAGCGAGCTGTTCGGTCCAGCGATAGCCTTTTCTCACCCCCACCACCCTGCCGTTAATGTTCCCGCTTTCACCTTCTCCTGGCGGTATGCTGGACAAGTAGCGGCACTCATGAAGACAGAGTCGGACTCAGAGACAAGGGGATGCTTTGAGTGGGACTTACGTTGTTATGATAGCTGCCGTGTTCTTTGTTTGCTTTTGAGCTCTCGGTTTTTAATGCAGTATATATTTTTTTGATGGAACAGATAATGTTTACCTTACGATTGCTATAAATATGGTGTCCTACGGGTCGCTTATAGGACACTATAATTGGTTGACCACTGGTGTTCAATCCAGACCTTTTACGAGACGGTTGTCAAAGATATTACAAATGTTCTTTTTTTCTCTTCCCCAGGTAAAGGTAAATTTAAAGGCTCACAGTCGGGAGCCTCTCCGTTATTGGATCCAGACTGACACGCGGCCGCGTTTCCCGCCTCTTTTAATGGCACAAAAGGAGCCGTCACTGCGATAAGCTTAACGCCTGAGCTGTGTCGTACCCAAAGCAGCAGGGGTGTTTGTGGATGACAAAGCTGTCAGTGAGTTTTAATGGGGCAGTGCCTTCGGGGAAATCTCAATGGCGCACGCTAAAGGGCCTGAGCGATCGCTTTTGGCAAACTCATTTTGCTTAGGCGTCATCCAGCTGCCACGTTGAGCTCATAATATATGTATGTATTTTATTTGTGGTAAAGCACTTTGTGATCTATAACAACGGTCAACATTACCCACCTGGAATGATTTGGTGATGTCATGTGCCAGAGCCTGACTTTAACTGGAAATCACTGATAATGAAGCAGATGAGCCAAACATCGGCTCACTATATATTAGCTTGCTGTCACCCCACATTAAACAGGCTGCATGTACACTGTATGCTGTAGTCATTTATAATGTAGTCCTTCCTGTCCATGTTGCACTCATTATACTGGTGTTACTCAAAATCACACTGCTGAGTTAGATGTATTACATTATTTATGTTGTCATTAATTCCTTTTTACATTTATACATCTGTTCATAGGTTCACACCGATGATTTATCTTCTCAAGATCCACTGCAGCTGCGAGCTTCCTCAAAACAACACTACCAACACTGGCTATAGGTTTTAACACAGAGCCGAGAGTTTAAGGATCTCAACTCAATGGAAATTGTAGGCTTAGTCCGGAGGGCAGGGTTACTCTTGTCTAACTTATCATCAAGATGGCAAAAAGCTGTAGCTCTTTTCAGCAATGCTAGCCAAGAAAATGTAAGAGAATTGGATTTTTTGTCTTTTTTTCCATGCTAAATGTTCCAGCTTGGAGGAGCAGCGGTATGATTAACCCGAGAATTTGAAATTAATAAAAGTCATTTTAGAGTTTATTTGCAACAGTGAGAGCTGCTTTTGGAGCAATAAATGTGGACGGCTCTAAGTTATTAGGTGAACATCTCACAGAGTTCTTATACAATGAGAAATTTTTCTAGGAATGAGGGTAAAATGCTCGTTGCTGTTGTAACTGGCACTCTACGCAGAGTTACTTTCTAAAAAGAATGTCACATTGTAGCCTGAACAGTCAGGATGATAATAACGGCACAGTGGGACAGCTATCAAGGAAGTGTAATGAGACAGATGGGGATCTGGGTTTGTTAAACAAACAAGCAAGCACACAAAAAGGTGATGGTCAAGAAAATTACCTGTGGCGAAAAGTCTCAGGTGGATCCATGTTGATTTACCCTTAAGAAAGGCACTTAACCTGAATTACTCACCAGAAAAATCACCAGACTACTCAGATTGGGAATAAATAAACAGACAGACACACCCCGCCCCCAGCCACCTTCTGGCGCTTCATTGGCGCTCAAAACCCTGACAGTAAACAGGCCATTATTTCGCTCCACTAGTTGCTTGGGCCTAGGCGTTGGTGGCTTGGGTAACTCTCAGTATAGGCAGAGCACAAGGTAGATGGTCCTCGACACAAAATGAATGGAAGCTAGCCTGCTTTTTACACAAAGAAGCCTCTCCAGAAATAGAACAGCCTTCAATATTAACATTTTACCCTTTTTAATGTTTCAAATATTGCATGGCACTAAATATTTCATTGCTTGCGGCCAAAGCAATCCATCAACAAAACATTTCTAGCAAGACACTGAGATCCTGCTGCACAGTTTG
>JAODKE010000051.1:13974294-13985594 GCA_026779605.1 Mormyrus hasselquistii
CCGGAATGCCGCTTCTCATTCACCAGCGTGAGCATAGCCGGAATGCCGCTTCTCATTCACCAGCGTGAGCATAGCCGGAATGCCGCTTCTCATTCACCAGCGTGAGCATAGCCGACTACTCCTTATTCACCCACACTCTCACTGCCATTTTCACGCAAAACCAAACACAGTGACTGCGGTATAGCCAATGTCGGCTCTCTTAGACTCTGTTTTACCTCACGACAGGATATCTATGCTTGGTTTTGAATAAGTAAGTGCACTATCATTAATCTACCTACTACACACACAGAAGGACAGTTAAATAAAAAATAATAAATGAATAAAATAAAATAAAAAACTCTTTTCCTCAGTGTCAGTATAGGTACTGAATGTTGGCTTTGTGGGACAGTATTGGCTACATGCAACAGGTACATTGTAATGCTTGGTCACTCAGCCTCACTCAGAGGAAAGTCTAAAGATAACTGGGCAATGTGTAGTCAGTGGCTGATAAGGTACAGTAATAGATCTATAAAAAGCTGGTCACATCTTGCTATGAGCCTGTGTTGTTAGTCATCACAGTGGAATGGATATCAGCATGCATAATTAACAAGTGGCCAGAGTGGTGGCTTCATGCAGGCCTGGCTGACCACTAACCCCCTCGACCCCCAAACCAATCTACTTACTCTTAATTTGAGCAGTCTGTTAACTGCTGGCGTGCCTGTCAGTGCCTGTCCTCCGCTTGTGTTTAATGGAATATATTTCTTGCTAAAAATTGGAGAATGATCATTCTCCTTATGATGTTTACATTAATGCAGTATGTGCAGTTAACAGTCCCAATGAATATGCATGGATGGATGGATGGGTCTAACACACACATACACACACACACACACACGCACATATATATATATGTATTCAGAATACTGTAACTGTTTTCTCAGTTGGACTATGCTTCTCTTTCTGGCGCATCCGTGTTACATCAGAGACAGAATGCGATATGCATAATTATGGAGAAAAACAGGGGAGTCGGGATCAAAGCGGAGAAGCTTAACGTGAAATTGTATGCATTTTAAGCACAAGCGGCATTGCTACCAATTTGTTTAGCTGCATATTAATTTCACACCAAGCACTTTAGAGGCAAGCATCCCAAACTCAGCAGTGCAATGGTGGGAGAATATGAAGGAAGGATACAAGAGAAAGACTAGCCTAACTGAATAAAGATAATCCCAATCCACATAAATCTCAGCACCTCCAGATTATTATGAAAATTGGATTTCAGGTATTTATGTTAGATAAATAAATGATGCATTAAGTGTGTCGGGAAAAGGGTAAAATGAATAAAGCTCATAGTGGGATTTTCAGATGGCCCTTCCTGCAGAGGGACCTCTTCACTCTTAAATGTATCTGGCTTTACTTTTCCGCCACTGTCCCGACGCCTTCTGTTTGGCCGCGTGGTAAAGCTGCCAGTGTAGCGTATGTAGTGGGACAGAGCATTACAAACGGGAGCAGATGGCAGAATGTTCAGAATATGGACTTCTGTAGTGGACTTGGATTGGCTGGTTCTGATTTAACTTGCCTCATCCGTTGCCCATCTGTGGAGTGTATGTATCTAAAGTATAATAAAAAAAAAAAAACAATAATCACAACACAGCTCTTGCCGTGTTTAAATTGATATTTCCTCCAAGCACTCCAGTTCAGAAACATGTACTTAGGCAAATTGGCGGTAAATTGCTCTTGGAGTGCGAGTGTGTGCCCTGTGATAACCCGGCATGCCATCCCAGGTGCCCCCTGCCTTGTGCCCTGTGCTTTCTCAGATAGGCTCCAGCCTCAGCGTGAACCCACACCGGATAGGCAGACGGACAGGTGGATGTATATTTAGCTAGCACACCCCAGTCAGTACAGCTGTGTTGGCACACACATCCAGCTAAGAGAATGAGAGTAAAGGTGCTGCTTTTCTCGTGTGTGAATCTCTAAAAGCAACATCGTACACAGGTTTTCCTTAATCGGATTATCTCCTGACACACACACACGGGCACGCACACACACACACTGAGGCATCATCAGGCTCTATGGCTGAGGCGTCAAATCGTACACTGGGCATACATTTCACATTTCACAGACAACCGGAATATGACACGCGCAAATTGGAGTCTGCCGGCGTAATTGATGCGAAAAGGTGCTAAACAGCCCCGTGGAGCACATAGGACCGATGTGGGTGGATTTATCTACATAAACGTCTCTGCTGCTGTCGCTAACGATCGCTAATGACAGCGAGCACTAACGGCCGTGTTAAACCACTCAGATGCCCAGCAGCTGGCTCTTTGTCGTCACATTGCACGGATTGCTGTTCACTCTGTGTGCCATTTACCAAGCCGGACACTGCAGAGTGGACTCCGGTCAAACAGCTCACTGCACAGCACAGCATTTATTTTCGTCCTCTTACTTGAACCAACTTTATGCAACGGAATCGAATTGAGATTTCGGATGGAGACCCATTCCCCATAGAATTAATGATGTCTAATTTTGCACATTTGATTCATGGTACGTCTGGCCCTAATGGCTTTGATTTGCTTCAGGCCCTCGGATGAGATTTAAATTTCACAGGTTCATTCCGTTCTTTCATCCAATGTATACACCCCTTCCAATAAAACGTGTACGCGACATACTAGGTCATCTAATGACTCCTTTACAATGAGGATCCTTTTCATTTAATGACTAAATGAGAATCTCAAGACTCTGACTTATCTGCTTTATTGTCTGCCATATCACCACATGGAGGTCCTTGGTCTTATAGAGAGAACACAGGGGGGGGGGGCAATTCCTATGAGTCATATTTGGTGTTTGCTGTTTAATACTCTTTCAGTTTAAGACAGGCACATTAAATGTGACTTTTATTACGTACTTAATCATACATAGCAGAATACTTACATATAGATGTCGAAGATGGATATGATTCACGGTAGATTAATGCAAATATTATTCACGTCAACGATACATTCATCGAAGTTGAGGGTGAACTCATTTTTAAACAAATAACCAGAATTTTGTTTAAACACAGTATAGTTGTTCTACGGATCACGCAAGAGGACTTGACGGAGTGTCAGTGCAACATTACGTGATTCATGTGTATAATTTAATGTGACAGCCTTTCTTTCCATGGCTTATTGCATTGTGACATAGTGGCAAGGTATGTCAGTCCAAATAAGAATATCATGTAAATGTAAGGCAATGAAATGCGATGTAATCTGCGCGCGCTTTGATGACATGTGCGGCAGAGGCTGCCTCGATGCGCTCATGTGCTAATGATGAGGAGACGGGATCCAGGAAGGGCGCGAGGGAACTTTAATGATACGACCCGCAGTCGTGGTCAAAATCTAGAAAACTGGGGTCAAAACCAAGCGGGCCAGTCGGAATCCAAAGATGGCATTGATGTAGAGAAAGTGGGCAGAAAAAAGGCGGGTGAAAAGGGCACAAAACGAACATGAAAATCAGGAGCAGTACAGGGGAACAGGCCAGTGAACGTGTACAGCAGAGGAGCCTCAAAGGTGCAGAGACAGCAGCATGTGTCCGAGCAAGTCGGGGCAGCTGAGGAAGGTGTCCAGGTGAAGCGGAGCGTCAGGGAGCTGGGTTGGACCTAGTGGAAATCCTGAGCTGTATGGCATGATCTGACAGGACGGTATAAGATATGGTTGTGCAGATATTAACAAAAACTGGGTAACCCATTTGTTCGAGATTATGTTTCATCCAATGAGTGGGGAAAAACAGGAATTTGTACTGCTCAAAAGTCTTAAGCAGTCAAAGAAACTGATGTTTACATGATCTTCATGTTGGTGTAAGAAATGTCCGTAAAAACGTGTCAACATATCTATTTAAAAACCTCTCCTAAAGTCACCCCAGCATTTGTGACAAGTGTGCAACACACCCATGTATTTCTGACTTAACCACTAGCACACCTTGTGTGGCTAATCTATACCTCATCAAAGATTTAAACTATTAAATAATTAAGCGAGTTGTTTGTGAAATGTAAGGATACATGGACAGGGCTGGAGAGGTTTGGGAACTGAAATATGAGTAACTTTTTGGACAAAGGCATACATTTTTGCTTTGTTAGTTTTTATTGTCATTCTTAATTTGTGTTTTGTCCGAATGTTAACTTGTGGTTTTGTTTTGAGTACATGTACACTTGCTACTCAGAATTAAATGTTTCCTTTGACTGCATAAGACTTTTGCGCAGTATTGTACACACACAGACACAGACACACACACGTAATATCCATCCATCCATCCATCCATCCATCCATCCATCCATTTACTTTACTCTTGTCCTGCCAGATTTTGCATTATAGAATATTATTGCTACACTAAAGGTACTAATTCACCACTTAAGCTAATCATCACAACAATAACAACTCAATTAGCTTTATTTATTCATGGTTTTTTTTCTATTCTTCCATTTATTTTTTTGTTTATTCACCTTTTTTTTTTTTTTTTTTTTTTTTTTTTTTTTTTTTACTATTTCTTATATTTATATTTATTTCACAGACATTTTTATCCAAAAGCAATGTATGCATGAGAAAGCAGAGTCATCCTGTCCCCGGGGTTAAGGACCTTGCTCAAGGGACCAATGACTTACACATTTTTATTATTAATATTATTATTAATGTTTTTTACAGTAAAGAAGATGACAGAGCTGAAGTCCCGAGGTGTGAAGATGCTGCCAAGCAAAGACAACCACCACAAAATATCCGTGTGTAAGTCACAGAGGTGGAGGGGGGCGAGGTGAAAGGGGCATCGACATTTCAGCCACTACTGAGAGCAAAGACACCCACCACCATATCCGTGTGTAAGTCATTAGGCCGCAGCAGGGTGAGGCGGGCGTTGGCTTCGTGCTGAGAGCGGAGACACCCGGCACAAGATATCTGTGTGTAAATTACTGGCACACATCAGGTCGGAGAGAGGCGGGACACACGTTAGCATTCCCGGCGACTGCACTGAGATTTACTCTGTATCGATCCCATTTCCTTTGTGCCGGCTTACTTAAAGCGTGTCCTCAGAGCATGAATCAAAGTGTTAAACACGTGGCACCTTGAGACGGCAGCGTAAACAGAATGTTAATTGGGCTCCTTTTTCGGCATCGGCTAAACACGAGGGACTCGCACCCCCGCAGTTTGCCGGCCATAGAACGCACGCGCTGCAGACAAGGAGCTGTTGTTGCAGGTAAACGTGCGGCAAGGCGATCGGAGTGAAGCCTTAATTGCATTGCAGGTTCCTTCAGCAGTGGCACCCGGAATCATATTCGTGGAAAGTTCCATTATTCATCTAAAGCAGCTTCGTTATTTACATTTCTATTACCCTCTCATTATTGTAAGAAAATGTCACCATCTCACAGTGAGTATCCGGCGAGGCCGTTAGAAATTAAGTTGTGTAAGCCTCCCTTCCCCCCAGCTCCAGCATCCGCTGACAGAAATGCCCTTTCCCGGCTTTTTAATATTCATGAGCAGATATATGCAAGTAGCCCCTGAGAATCAACATGTGTCGGATCGGGTTTCCAGGCAGCTTTCAGTCTTTGGCAGCACTGCACCCTTACCCAGGCGCCGGTTCTGCTGACCTTCTGGGCCACGTAACCCTCTGTTGGGGTAGTCGAGCGGAGTGGGAAACAGTTTCTTGTCTCTCCCCACATGGAATCTCTTGCTGAGGATTTGGTAAATCAGCATGGGGTCACGGCCCTGGATCTGAGCATCATGATCCATTTAATGGACTATTTACTATGCAGGCTGATCTGTTTACTGTAATTGCTTTGCATCCGTTACTGTGCCTGACAGTATTTTTTTTATTTCCTTGTTTTCCTGTGTCCGTTTTTTATTGCCAGCTCCTGGATAGTGTTTTTTTCTAATCATACTGTTATGGACCACAGAAACGTGCAGAGGACGGGGGCTGGGGGTATCTGAGCCCCAGCCCCTTTTGCCCAGATAATTAAAAGTGCCCACTTTTGAGGTTATTAGTGCCCTTTTTCAATAACTGAGGGGGACACCCCCAACCCCTGTTCAAGTATCGAGCTCATGCCCCATGTAAAGTGTATTCTCTTTTTACGTGCCCCATCTTGCTTTTCATGAGACACTCTTGAGGGGTTCACACCACTAGGTGAGCCAGTCTACAGCGCCCCAGGATCTGCAGGGTAAGGGCCTCGCTCACCGGCCCAGTGGCGGCACCAGTCTGCTGGCCCAGGAATTTGAATCGGTAACCTTCGGATCATGGGTACAGAGTCCCAAACCACTGAGCCACATGCCACCCCGCAAGGGAACCAAGCTGCTGCCCGTGTCCCTCATTGTCTCCCTCTAACTGGCTGTTCCTATTCCTTTTAAGTGTCCCAGATGGGTGTCGCTCAGGGACACAACATGTGCCCAGACCCGGGAATCCCAGAGCGAGGGAAGAGGAAAGGCTCCGATTTCAGGTGAGGACTTCATTTCCATTTTTAATTTTTTTTTCCCTACTTGGGGGGGCTCCAGGGGGATAAGGGGATCAAGAGTAAATTCTGACTGTGTTGTTAAAGGTCAGCCCAGGGGCAGGGGTCTGGATAAACAGGATGTGTGTTTGCCTGGCTGGGGTGCTTAATTGGGTATGTGGAGCTTCAGGCTTAGCGTGTGTTGGGGGGGGGGTCACCTAATAGTCTCTGCATCGTCCCGGTCAGAGTCGCAGACAATAGCTCTGCTGCCCCAACCAGGACACACTTTCTGCATTTTTTATTTCGTTTTCTTTCTTTCCAGCACTGCCCTCAGTATGCAGATGGCTTATTGTAGGTCAACAGCAGGGTCACAGGGACACTGTCCCTACCTCAAAGCTGATTGGTCCCCAGAGTGCCTCCTTCCCTGTCAATCATGAATCGAAAACATATCATTGGCTAATCATAGGGTTGGCCTTTCTGTATTAATTATGGTCCCTCTCATGCCCCCCGACCTTAAAAATTCTTAGAATCAGCCCTATCGTTGATTTTCGTGCACCAGTGCGCCCTCGCTAGCTGTAAATGCATTCGTGTGCTAAAGCTGGAATGTACTCCTAGGCTAAGATGTCTTTCGCTACAGTAATGTGCATTTTGGTGCGTGGGTGTGTGTAGCTATTATAGACACACCTACACAGCCACATACCGATGCCTGTCACTGGCTGGCTGTATCTGCTGCATTTATTGCCACCACAAAAAAGACTGCATTGAATGAGAACGAGGAGTGTGTGATCCTGTCTGTCTCCCTCTACAGGAGGGGTTCGACGGTGCACTTCTCGTGTGATGAAGGTTATGAGCTGCAGGGTTCCAAGAGCATCACCTGCCTGCGAGTGACAGACAGCTACGTGGGCTGGAGTGACGATCGGCCCATCTGCAGAGGTGCATGCTCATAGCCAGTCCCCCCTCCTCCTGTGTGCTTCTCACTCTTTATCTTCTCAGTGCTTTTCGCTCAGCTGTTCTCCTCTGGCCCTGCTCTTATGTGCTGTAATCCTCTGGCCCCGCCCTAATGCGCTGTCATCCTCTGGCCCCGCCCTTATGTGCTGTCCTCCTCTGGCCCCGCCCTTATGTGCTGTCCTCCTCCTCTGGCCCCACCCTCGTGTGTATTTGGACTTTGAACTGTAAAAGCAAAACACATGACACCTCATGAGAAAATATTGAGTGAAGAAGAAAGAATAATTGGGATCATGCTCTGGGATGTAGAGCAGGTGATCTAGCACCACAGTGCTGAGGTTAGGGAGTGGTGAGGGGCCACACAACACATTGTCTATAGGGGCTTTTTTTTGCCTTGGATCCATAAAACCTATTGATAGCCAGCGGTGCCTGTTTTAATCCCCCATGGAACAATGGGCACATACGGCTCAGATGATAGCTTCACGAATGGCACACCTTGAAAATGTCCATTTTGTCTTCATTGTTCATTTATTTAGCTCACTGCTTTTAACAGGCTGCCATGATGATTATGCAAATTGGGCAATTTGTGACCCGGTATTAGGCAATGGGAAGCTGCAGCTCACTACAAATCATGGTGGAGAGTTAGGGGGAGGGTCTGCCTGATTTCCACCGGGGGTAATGGGTAACCCTCATCAGTAATCAGCTTTGTTTATCTGGCCGGTCTCCCTGACCATGTTTGGTGGGATGGGGGGCGACTCTGTGGCAGGATCATCTGTGTCGCGTGGCTGGTGCCCCTTCACTTCATGAACTAAACCTTCAAGACACGCAATGACTCAATGCCAAGTTGAGATATAAAGCATTTCTCAGGCTGGCTGCAGTCACTGGTTCTCTGCAGCTTGGTGAATTAGCAAGACTTGGCAGCTGTTTGGGCGCATTTGGGAGGGGGGACTTCTGAAGGTCTGCAGGAGCCCTCATCTGGATTTAAATCACACATTTCCTGCCCTGACTAACTCTTATCCTGTATTGTACTCTGTACAATAATGCTAATTTCTTTGTGGACTGTAGCCAGAACAACAGTGCCGCATACCCTCCCTGTGCACTTCTCCTGCGCTGGAACAGAACTGTCTATTAATGAGTATCCATCGGCGAAAACCAGGAACGAAAGGGAAGCAATCGCGGGCCAGAGTTACAGCAGCAGAGTGTTCCGGCAGAGAAAGCAAGACTACCTTTACCAGGCCCAAAGCTTCTGCTGCCATCACTCATTGTTATGGAATGTCAGAATGGCAAACCCACAACATTCCACCATAGCCTGTGCGGCTGCCACAGCTCATCAGTAACGTCGGTAATAATCAGTAATGAAAATAGCTGATGATGAATTTTGTCATCGATTAGTTGCATTTGGTTTGCTGCGCAAATCGCATATAATGTAATGTTAACATTGGTGTGTTGAGTACAATTTGTAGCAAGCTAAATATGGCAGAGATGGGTTTGTCTGTGGAGGCTCGACATAAGACCAAAACATCAGAGGAATCTCTCAACAGGGAAGAAAATGCTAGACAGTGGTGGAAGTCAAGGCTAGGTAGCCTACCTTGACTAGGCTATAAATGTCCTACTTAATCATACTGGCCACCACCTAAGTGGCTTTTCTCTGCATCTGGCAACTTGGCTTTTAAGAGGAGAGCCGATCTGAGCCAAGACCATGTAGACATGTCTACATTTTTTGCATAGCAATGATATGCTTAGGTAAAAATCACTCCACTTGCTTTGGTGTTGTTTGCTTCTCGAGGTGAAGCTGAATTTATTTGACCCAATTAATCAATTAGCTGATAGCCTGATCACATGCTTATTCAATTTTCAAAATGAGAATTTTTTGCAGCTCTACGCTGAAGTAAATAAGACGACTGGTCTTATCAGATATCTATGGCAATCCAAGCATGAATTTGTACATTTTTGCAACCAACTTTAGTGTTGCCATCTAGTGTTAATTTTAATTACTGTAAACACCATGTCAGAAGATGACTTAATACATCTATTCAGATGGTTGAACTATCCGTCCATAGATAACGCAGTACAATAAAACTCAATCAAGATTGGTTCCGTAATGGTTTGCTTGCTTTTTATTTCAGCTCCACCATGGGTTCATCACCAACGTTTCAACACCAGTCCTTCATCACAGTGATGCTGCAGTTTTTTTCTTGTTTGAATTTGTCCTTGGCTATGACTGGGCACATTGGCAACTCGTAGAAATTATTTAGCTCTGGTCAGACAGTGTAAATGATTGATTTAGCCACAATGTGAAAATCATATTGAATCTACTGTATGCTGAGAAATATGGGCAGGACTGTGCAAAGGATTGCACCCTTACGTGCCCCCAGACCCAACCAGCCTAGCTGCCATTTTCAAATCTCTGTTTGCTATAATGTGCTTAAAAAAATAAAAAATCAGTTTTCAGAGGCGCATCCAAGAATTAGGTCCCAGACTGATCCAATTGAGTCTACAGGAGATTAACCCCGGACCTGGCATCTCCCCGGAATGGAGATGGGTAATTTGATTACTCTGGACCACAGTGTTGAAGGAATGTGCCTCTCGCTGTTTTCATTTCGCCAGACATTTGTGGACTTATTTTAATGCTGTCTTGCAGCGGTTGTGTTCACTGGGATAAGTTTGACATTTGTTGAGTCATGTTGATCAGATGTATTTAAACAGGTTAAATTTTCATGAAATACCCTTTCTCAGGTGAAACATTACTTCCTTGGTATATAACAGCGGAAAGTGAACTTTCCGGTCACTTTCTGCAGTCTGTATTAATTACTGGATTTCCGGTTTTCAGAGACCTGTTTTATAGATGGATTTTTAAAGGAGCTGCTGTTTCATTTCAGTGCTTATAATTGCTCTGTAAATTAGGAATTTGAAGCATTAATATTAATGGTAAATATTTCACTAATATGGTTTTCGGTCAGATTCATTTTGTAGTTCTGTAAGGTTGAACTTAGTTCGCTTTTTTTGCCTGTATGTGCACCACCTTTGCATGGCGGAGAGTGGGATGGATTTCTTACAATCTCCCAGAAATAGATTAGATGTAACTCATTAAATGCTGGACCCTGGGTCCCGACCTTCAGATACTCTCATTTACTCTACATGTCAACGCCATTCGTTAAACAGCTCATTACTGAGCGGCTGCTCTAATATCAGGCGACATTTTCTGTGATCCTGGAAGCTGCCGAAAGAGATGAAAAGAAACATATGCCCTTGAAAAGTCATGGAGTCGACTATTTCTACAAAGTCAAGGGAAGAAACAGGAACCATTTTGTGCTTTTGCATTTTGTTGGTTTTAACATGCACTTTTAACCAAAATGACATGTATATCTGAGAAAGCAGGGTCACACAGTCCCTGGAGCAGTTGGGGGTTAAGGGACTCGATCAGGGCACCAACAGTGACATCACTCTGCCAACCCAGGGATTTGAACCAACTACCTTCTGACTACAGACATTGTATTCTAACCCCCTGAGCCACAAACCGTGCCAAAACATGGGTTAGCCTTCACATGAGTGCCAAGGTTCTCGAGTAAGACATGGCTTTTACAGGTTGCGGCAAATGGACAGAGACCTATTGATTGGATAAATGTTTGAGTCCTAGCCACAGTTTTTGGATGCTTATTCCTAAAAGTGCTCTGATGTGCCAACAATATCTTACTGCATAATTTCTTTGCACAAAAGTTCAGTACAGTCTCGTTAACTTGAATTACCTATGAAGTGAACTTGCTTTCCGATCTTGTTTTCCAGCACCCATGTGTGGTGGGCAGCTCCGTGGGCCAAGTGGCCTCATCACCTCCCCCAACTTTCCCGTCCAATATGACAACAATGCCAACTGTACCTGGGTGATCACTGCCGCTGACCCCAACAAGGTGACCGCCGGGTGGAAAGCTGGGTGGGG
>JAODKE010000051.1:13997116-14011887 GCA_026779605.1 Mormyrus hasselquistii
ATAATAATAATAATAATAATAATACTTCTATGTCCCGTTCCCCCATTTCTCATCGCCGCATTTATTCTTGCTTCATAGATGCTTCCATCTTCGAATGTGGACCAATGCTCAGTTCTGGCAGTATTCTAAACTTCAAAACTGCACATGTAATATTTAACAGTTACTTCTCTGGCTATACCTGCGGAAAACGCATAACGAAGCAGCACTGGGGCGAGTTTTCAGCGTTAAAATAGTTACCGAGGGTCGAGTCATTTAACACGTCTCCCCAGTCTAAAATTAGACAGGGGCATATTGATTCCCCCTGGGTGTCGGGAGCCCGTCAGCAAGTACACTTCTTAAACACTCGCATTAATTGGTGAAGAAGCGGCTTGTCACACTGATCAGAATAGTGCCGGCCACCGGGCTCTGACCCCCCAGTGTCACCTGTCCCCTCTTGCATCTGTGCCCGGTTTATACATCCCGTTCATGCCTCTGAAGCCAAATCCTATCTGTGACACAGGAATCACTGTGATCTGTGATACAGGAACTCTTTTTTTTTTAATTTGTTTTTTTTTTTTTCTTCTTCAGCATTTGTTTGTTTCTGTGACAACTGAACAAAATAGATCAAAATCCCGCCACCGAAGACCGGTTGAGCCCTGTTATTTTAGCGAGCCGCCCCTTGATTTTATCGTCTTTGTGATGACAACTGTGGCCTTTTTCATTTTACAGTGACATGTTAGCCCTGGTCAGTGCTTTGCTGCTTTATTCTCCGTCTTTTATCTGTAATGAGATAAAGGGCCCTGAGATTTCAGCCCAAGGTAAGCGAGAGTCCATACCTTCTGGCAACGTGAGCATCTAATAACCTCAGGTCTATAGCTGGGTCCATATTGTCAGTTTTATTAACCGGCACTAGCCAGGATCGGATGAGAAGGTCTTTAACTAAAGACTGCTTAATTAAAAAAATTAAAAAAAAAAAAACTAATTAAGGCACAAGTCAATACTGCGGCTGATCGGGCTGAGGACAGAGCTGCTTTGTGGCTTGGATGAATTACAGCGAAGGTCAGCCTTTAGACGCATCAAGAAAAATGCACAGCATTGCAGTGATCTCTGGTTAACTGGGCCTGTTAACTAGCTAAGCCCTTTTCAGTGACTATATTTCATAATGTCGATGTGCTTTTTTACCTACAGGGTTATCAGGCCGTCAGCGCTACCCGCGGTTAGCCGAGCTACGTTTGTACGATTCAGAGTAAAGAATGCACTGGTGATGCACAGGACCCGGGTGCGAGCAGCACTGAGCAGTATTTACAGAGCGAGCCGCAGTATTTTCAGAGCGGGCCGCAGTATTTTCAGAGCGAGCCGCAGTATTTACAGAGTGAGGCTCGCAGCCAGACGGCTGAGCTTGACAGGCACAGACACTCAAAGGCACAGCCACTCACTTGCCGGCCTCCCCCCACACACACGCAGCCATGTGCTCCCCTGTCTCCCCGCAGACGCACAGACATACGCTCACGCACTCTAACTGAGGCTAATAAAGTCATGAGATGCAACGCTTTAGACACGGGGGGCCGCAGTTTGGGCCGAGCGCCGCTCAACGCCCAGACTTGTATGAACATAGTATCACCCCCCTCCCTGAACGCCGCCCGCTGCCTCACCAGCTGTCGCTGGCCTCGCTCCGTGTCCTTCTCGCCTCTCCACGTGTTTTCCTCAGTGCCGTCAACGTGGCCCGACGTCTCCGACCCAGCAGCATCGCCAGGGCAGCGGGGGGAAGCAATCCTGGTGTTCCCGGGTCTCTCTTCATGTCGGCTCGGTGATGAATGTGAAAAGCCACTGCAGGAGTCGATGGCATTGTGCAGAAAATAAGGAGTGAAGGAGAAGAGGGAAAAAATAAAAGCGAACTTGTGATTTATGGAAAGTCGAGATGGGAGAAAGAGAAAAAAAATTAGCAAAACAAAGCAAAGAAAAACAAACAATGAAATATGACTGCTGGATGGGATGAGGTGCAAAATTTCAGTCGGGTAGCGTATGTAGACAGGCAGAGACAGCCGTATGCACATTGCAGCCTCTGTTTCCTCCCCCCTCCCCTCACTATTTTAGTAGGTGTCTCTGCAATATGTGTTTAAATGTTTTGAATGGACACCACTCATCAGGATGTAGCTGTAGAATTGAAAGCACCGGTGCTACTACTTGTCTGAAAACATTTCTCAGAGCGTCAATCCATCCTCTGATTGCCATTCAAAACTTTCCTGTCTCCGGCAGAACACGAAGGGAACAATTTGTGAACACATTTCAAGTAATCTTTCTATATCCTTTACTCACATTATCCTGTTTTTTTTTTTTAGCTTCAGACAGTCTGAGTGTTCTCTCCTCACTAGGCACTATGCCCTGATCTTCTATGTATTGTCCAGCATTACTCTGCTATGCTGCCTCCCTGCCGGGCATCCTGGCATGTTACGTACCTTTATCTGTGTTCTCTGCTTAGGGTCTGCTTTCTGTGTCACTCTTTGCTAATTACATGTTTAGAGAGCTTTGAGTAATGCTACCGGTCACTTCCATGTGTGCTAACTCGCCTTTTCTTTTCTCCCTGCTCAGTCTCCTGCTTCTTCAACTTTACCACCCCGTCCGGCGTGCTCCTATCGCCCAACTACCCCCAGGAGTACGGGAACAGCATGCACTGCGTCTGGCTGATCATCGCCAAACCCGAGAGCCGCATCAACCTGGCCTTCAACGACCTCAGCTTGGAGAAGCAGTTCGACTTCCTGTCCATCAAAGACGGCGGCAAGGCCGAGTCGCCCATCCTGGGCACCTTCTCCGGGGATGTGCTGCCGTCTCCCATCACCACCAGTGCCCACGTGGCCCGACTGGAGTTCCTCACGGACCACACCAACACGGACCGGGGCTTCAACATCACCTTCACAAGTATGCAAGCCATCGATGTCCGGTCTCTTGGTGCTGTGACAATGATGTTCTTTAGCCCATGTTCTCAGCACACGGGTTGTCATGGTGCCCAAACTAAACAAAAACAAAATGATGCAGAATGAACGTGACAGAGAATTAATCAGGAAGTTAATGGAGACTGATTTCACCAAGCTGAACGGTTTTATTTTTGACTTTTTGGTTGGCACCTATCTGCAGTTAGGTTGACATGTATGGCAACAACTCAGCCAAGCAATATTCTCTATTGAATAAATAGCACCTTGAATGCCCTTGTTCATTGAGTTGAGTTTCATGCTCTTGACTTTGCAGAATCCATTGCAGTTTCATTTCAGTGTCTGGAACATTGCATCAGTGTCTGTAGTGTCAAATTGTACAAACAAAATTGACCATACAGATCACGATTACCATGTTATAAAATATGAAGAGAGTAAATATCATCTCTATGGTAAACACATAAAATTAATGTTTACAGAGCTCCTACAGCGTTGTTTAGCTCCCCTAGAACTTTCTGTTGCACAGTGGTGGTCTTGGCCCTTCTGTGTCCTCGTCTAGCAGGTTATTTTTCATGTCTTTCTTGTTTATATTTAGCTTTATTAGTCTAGCTCATACCACTCTGAAATGGTGGTTAATAAAACTTTTATAATTTGAAAGGAAAATATGTGGATGAGGTCAGATTTTGTTCAACGCGCAGATGCCCAAACCCATAATATGTCATTAAACTTTCAGGACCAGGTAGTGAGTCCAGATTCTCCAGAGATTCTTTCAAGGGTAAGAAGGAGGTGCTGGAAATTATGGCATTAATTGTCAAATAAACAAGCAAACAGACAAAGAAATAATGAAAGACAGGCTTGGTTAATCGGAGCTGATGTCGTTACAAACATCTCCCACCACGTGATCCACTGACGGGCTCTCATGGGTGGTCTAGTCCTATCATCCATGTTAATTACGAAGATGACAAACTCCATTGAGAAGATGGTTGCTGGTTTAATAAATAGAACGATGGTGATGGATGAGCTTTGGGGTGGCTTTGGGTGCGACGGACTGGCGGGGGAATTAATCATCGCGAGTGTGTCACTGCTGTGTCGAACCACGGAGGCTAAGATGCCCCCCCCCATGCGGTGCTGACGTTTATGGAGGAGCTGGGCTCTATCCCCAGGTGATGCATCGCCCCCACACCCGCTGTCGACGGCCGTGCAAGCCTGCCCAAACCCGGGAATCAAGTGCCGAAGTTTCTGAGCCGTATAAATCAATCTGGTCTTCCTAAGTGAAACAAATCACGTCCAAAAATAATAAACAGCTGCAGAAAAGTTTGTTCAAGGAGCCGTAGTTCCGGGGGTCGGATTGCTACCATATGCGATGATATGGGATGTTCAGTAATACTCCCATGCAGTGTAAGAGGAAGAGAGTTTTCTCACGGATGCACCCTCCCTTAAACTCCACCCCCGACCCACAGCCTTCCGCCACAACGAGTGCCCAGACCCTGGTGTGCCAGTGAACGGAAAGCGCTTCGGGGACAGCCTGCAGCTGGGCAGCTCCATGTCCTTCACCTGCGAAGAGGGCTTCGTCAAGACCCACGGCTCACAGACCATCTCCTGCATCCTGAAGGACGGCAACGTCGTGTGGGACAACGCCATGCCCCGTTGTGAAGGTGACTAGCCCTTCCTTTCGAGGGGGGATCGGAGTAATAATATACCTACTTCTCATTTAGCAAATACCTCAGTTAGCAACCGTTTGATGGTGAGATATGTATGTGTGTGTGTGTGTGTATACTGTATATGTATATATATATATATTTTTTCTTTCTTTATTCAGTCCATGCATGCATTTATGACCAAATTCCATACGTCTGCCAACAAGGCACACCGGAGTGGGAGTAATGCTGTCACAGCTGTATGAGAACTTTATATGAATGAGACAATGGCAACCAATAATCTTTTCAGTGTAAGGCACCAAGGGTACCATGATTCTCACTTAGCAACTGTTTTACTAAATGACCTGGTTGTTGAAACAGAACTCGGTCGCAAAACGAGGAGTGGATGCAATAATAATAATAATAACAATAATAATAATAATAATATCAGGCACTCCTGCTGGTACCTTTACAGCATAGGTCACACATTACTATGGATTTCCCATACCTGTTTTCCCGGTTTGCATGCAGATGTGGCCAGTTGTTTACACCAGATGGCTAAAATCTCAGGCAGTCTTCAGCATTTTTATTCATTATATAAATGTAGTCAAGCATACAAAAAAAAAGATTATTCCCTCACAAAAAACAAAAAAGGAATTAAATAAAGTAGTGTACGTCCTGAAATTCGTAACGGCAAAATAATTTTGAGCCAAACTCATTAGTAAATGCAGCTGGGAGGCTGTGCTTCCAGATGCGCGCACCTGTGATTCGTAGTGTGATTCGTAGTGTGATTCGTAGTGTGATTCGTAGTGTGATTCGAATGGTAGCTCTATTGAGGAGTGATTGAGGTTTAAGCAAAACTGCTGAAATACATCTGCATTCCCAGCAAACTCCCCCCAAAACAGAGAGACCAAGAGGACCAAGGACAGCCCTCTGGCATGTGATTGGACCTCAGTAAGACAACCCCCACACTATCCCAGGCCTGGACCCCATATTCCGTGCGAGGGCTGATGCGGATGCATGCGCAGCTCCTTTCGCTGCCGTGGTAACTGAGCCATATCCCAAACTCCCTGTGACAGCTGACCGACGGTAATAGTGTAGAACAGCACAGCTCAGGCAGTGCACCTGAGAGCACCCCTTTGATTCCCCAGGAGTTCTGCTGCTACTAGAGGCGTTACTGGGTCAGCAGGCTGCGTGGCGGGTGAAGGAAGTGAACTTACAACCGTGAGACTGGCGGTTTACCTCCTGGGGCTCGCTGTTGTACCTTTGAGCCTGCAGCTTCACATGCGTCAGAGAAAAAACCCAACTGTGTACCCCAGCCAAAGTGCAAGGCATGCGAGTCCTTTCACTTAAACGCACACAGCAAGCTGTTGCCTGTCCGTCTCCCGGATAACATGAGGTGGGGGTGGAGATACTGTGGGTGTAACGCCAGCCCATCATAGGGCACTGCTCGCACACCCGTACACCCAGTTGGATGTTTTTGGTCTGTTGTGAAGACAGGCATGTTCCTCACAGAGAGCCAGGGACTGGAATCTGCTCCCTCACCCCCCAGGTGAATGTCCTACCTTATACTACGTAGCTGCATGATGTTACGCATGAAAGCCGAGAGGTTACATTCAGAAAGTGCAGCGAGGCCCGTCCAGTTATTATGAACCAAGCAGGCTCTATATTTGGGTGGACCGGCTGGTGCGTGACAGGAGCATCTGTGATTTCTTCTCCCTGACGTAGCCACAGAGCTCGTGTCCAGTAGAACCGTGCTTTTAGTCAAAAGTATTTACACCCAAGCCTGGTAGCAGAAGTGAAAATGGGCTGTACCACCTGCTTTGCTGGGAGGGGCAGTCAGTGTGTGGGACGGAAACTGAAACCAATAATTTTTGAAAATTGTTACAGCCGGTAGTAACATTGTCACTCTCATATGCTGCTAAGCTGCTTTCCATCTGTGGACATATTCACAGGAGGGATCAGAGGGTTCAGCAGGTGCCACAGCACAAACCTTCGGGGGGCATGAACTGACAACCTTGGGGGAGCACATCAGTATACTTAAACCACCATTCCTCCCGCTGCTCTCGGTTGGCTCAGACCTTAGACTGACAGCACAGGCAGCACTGGCTGTGTAGCTGAAGCCTTCCAGGAACATAGCAGTCATCCATCTTCAAATCCCACGGTGTCCCCGGGAGCTTTACAAAGAGGCAGGAAGTCAGATCTCAGTCAAGCGTCATCATCCTTCTAGACAAACTTGCCATAGCTGAAAGGCCTCTGGGAACTTATCTGCATTTGAGCCGGCTTGTAGACATGATGGGTAACTGGAGCTGCCCTCCAGCTCCGACATGACAGCACCTGAGAGCTTCCACAGATACTCGGGTTCTGTCCAGATATCGTGCTTCCCTTCCGGTTCTAATGCACTCTTTCCCAGTTGTTTTGCGTTAAAATCTGCATAAACTGTCATCATTCTTAAAGACGAGTATGCTTTTTCTGGAGTTTACAAAAAGTTCAGTTGTTCTCGAGGGGATCTTTTCAGCTGTGCCACAGCATCTGACAGGGTCTCTGCTGTGTTTTTGTACCCCCCCCCCCAAACCGAAAAACACCCCTACAGCTCCTTGTGGTGGGGAACTTAAAGCGCTAAGTGGTATCATCCTGTCCCCGGGCTGGCCTGAGCTCTACAAGGAGGCCCTGAACTGCGAGTGGATCATCGAGGCCCCTCCTGGCCACCCTATCAAAATCATCTTTGACAAGTGAGTGCTCTTCCTGCCTCAGCCCCTCAGCCAACCCTGCCGAACTCCCTGCAGCTCACTTTCCTGCCGTAATTCTGCAGTCACCATTGCTAGATTGTGGCCCTAATATGACAATGATGACATTTATTTATATCTGCCCGAAGATCGTTCCATTCCGTTAATCTGCGTCTAATTTGTGTGATAACATTTAGTTCTACATGTGAATGACAGGCACACGCACTCCAATTCCTTATGTCGTACATGATAATTATCACGTGGCTTTGAGGAACGTGATCATATCCGCATAGTCACATGGGTCTCTGGAGAACCATAGTCCCATGTGGCGAGGCATGTGCACATTTAGTTGGGTTTGTGCCCCAGACACATGCACACGTACGAGATAGACAGGAACAGCTAAAAGCAAATGTTGTTTTGCATGCATGCACATTAAGAGAAGATCACTTGCAATAACAACGCTAATGCAATCAGCATTAATGCAGTGTCTCAGCCCAGTTCTCATGGAGTCCATATTCTTATACTTCCTCCCCAACACACCAGGTATTCAATATTCTTGATTGGTTGGAAGCTGGGAGGGAAAAAAAATGTGCACTCTCTAAGGTTCCGGGACAACTGAGTGGAGAAACAGTGCGGTACTGCATTTGTTTTATTGTTGTGTCATTCCAGTGTTTGTTACTGTGTATAGGTACAAGCAAGTGAGCTTTTTTCAATGTACGAGACTGCGTTGGGAAACACTGGAATGACACAATGATCAGCTCCGGTTCTAAATGACCCAGCTGTCGGTCCCTGCAGGTTCCGGACCGAGGTGAACTATGACGTGCTGGAGATTAGAGACGGACGGTACCCATCGTCCCCCCTCATCGGCAGCTACCAGGGCACGCAGGTGCCGCAGTTCCTCATCAGTACCTCCAACTTCCTGTACCTGATGTTCACCACGGACAAGAGCCACTCGGACATCGGCTTCCGGATCCGCTACGAGAGTACGCCCCCCGCGACGGTGCTACCTTGTGACGCAGCCCCCGGTGTTATTTTTGGACTTCTTAGCTGTTTCACTGACGTCACCGCGGGGGTAGTGAAGTACCTTCCCTGGCATGCCGAGCGTGGCGCAGTCGCAGTTTGACAAGCACCTCAAAGTCCTGCAGGATCTGCCGCGCTGACAGCTGGCACAGCCCGCGTCGCGTAGAGAACCGCTGCCGGCATATCCACGTCCTGCACGCGTGCGCACCACAACCTCTTTAGAACGAGACTGTGTTCCCGTCGAACATCTGGTGTTTACACCAGTGCATTCTGCCATAATTAAAGGCTGTCATATTCTGATTGTACATGTAACGGTTCCAGAGGCTCATCTGAAAAGAAGCTTCACTTTAGATGTTGTGCTTGAGTTTGAATTAGCGGGGAAACACATTTTAAATTCAGAAAATTTCCTCTCAGTGTGTTTTTGTACATAATTCAGTTTGGACAACTGTAAATTACATGACTAACTTGCTTGTTTACCTTGTGCTCTAATCTAGAGTGACTTAAATAGCAATTTTGATGCTTTGCCCATAATCTGAGCTTCTTGTTCAAGAATGTTATGTACATTTCCGAATGGTACAGTGTCCTGTTCCTATTTAGATCCTGAGCCTGTTCATTATTGGGTTCTGCGAAATCTACAGGCGAATACTTTGACTAGCTCACAAAAAATTATCTAATTATCCGGTTACATGGCCTGTTCTCCTGCCACTAGAGCCTGCAGTTGGGATACAAGCAGCTACTTTGACTCAAATTAAATAGACTAAAATTGAGCTGTCAGTTTTAACAAGATGGAAATAAGAAATTAACCACTCAGTTCGTTTGGACATCTGAGCTTGCTCTCACATCGAGCCCATGCCCCCCTGCTTTAATTACAAGAGACACTGAAAATACTTTACAGCTGAGAAACCTAAAGTAAATAGACAAAAAAGGACGTGCTGCTATCGTAACGATCCGCTTTAAGTGAAATCGCAGCCCACTTAGGTGTAAGTCACAGCATCTGTAATTACATAATAACAGAGGGCTGATTTCGCAGCGAGATAAACAGATTGGCGGGCGGGGCTTTGCGTAGCTTTGCGACAGAGCAGAGACTCTGCTGTAAGGGCAGCCTGTGGCCGCGGCTTCTGCGTGACTCACATACGACGGTCCCGCTCACCGTCGCGCCATAAAGCTCAGCTCTCTCCCCATTCTAAAAAAAGTACATGGGCACGATACAGCGAAAGCTTTTTTATGCAGATGTACGTGACCTTTATGAAAGTGCATCATACTTATATGAAATAACAGCCGCATTTCCTGTGAGCACTGCCACTAGAATGACCCTGGATGCATTCCCCGATTAACTAAGTGCTCAGCAAATATCCATACGTGGTATAAATGTCCCACATATACACTACTGCACATAAGTCGTTTTTTAGTATGTTTAATTACGCTTAAATCTAACTCAGCAGTGTTTAATTCCTCGGGAAACAGATATTTAAAGATTAGAGTATATACAAATGAACAGTAGTACGATAAAGAATAGCGATGTCTTTTGTTCTCCGCAAAGTTACTGATAATTTGCCAGATGGCTAGAAGAGCATGTTTTGGTTCCCAAACCTCTCCTCAGACATTCCGCGTACTTGTTAAATTTTGCCACCATCTCATAATTATTTAATTGCCTTTCTGAGATATTGATCCGAAGACGGTGCTAGTATTGCAGTTCACAAACACATGGGTGTATTGGAATGTTTCTCTTTCGCTAAAAATGTATAACGAAAAAGTCAAAGTCATTTTATTGAACAGATTTGCAGGTGTTGCTTAAACATTAATCAGTCAAGAACAGAAAAAAAAAGTGTAGAAAGAACTATTCCTTTTTCTCGTAGACTAACGATACAGGTGGTGACAGTTTATCATGAGTGGCAAAGTGACTCGGCAAGTGGTACAGTGACTCTGTAGACTTGGCGGACAGCATAGTGACTTAGTGGATGACATAGTGACTCAGTGGGTGGCACAGTGACCTAGCGAGCGGCTCAGTGATTCACTGGGTGGCTCCGTGACTCAGTGGGTGGCACCGTGACTCAGTGGGCACCATGGGTCCTGCACCTTTGTTTTGGGTGGAGTTTGTACCTCCCATGTTCATATATGTGTGCTTCAGTAATTCTGCCTTTAGCCCACAGGCCTCACATATATTCATTTAGGGGGCCAGATGTCTCTAAATATCTAAATATGTGATGGTGTGTCTGTGTGTCCAGCAATGGCCTGAATTTTCCTCGGGGGCTGAGATAAACAGCCTTGTCTCCTTGTCTCCACCCGCTCGCTGCAGTTGTGCAGCTGCAGTCAGACCACTGCGTGGACCCGGGCATCCCGGTGAACGGACAGCGGCACGGGCACGACTTCTACGTGGGCGCGCTGGTGACGTTCAGCTGCGACGCTGGCTACTCGCTGAGCGACGGCGAGCCTCTCGAGTGTGAGCCCAACTTCCAGTGGAGCCGTGGCCTCCCCAGCTGTGACGGTAAATCACGCAGTCAGAGAAATCACTCAGTCGGAAGCAGAGACATAACGGGGGTTTTCATAGAACTGAGACTGAGCTCGATGGCGTTGTCTTATGTATGCCCTGTTTTCCCTCAGCCTCCCTGTCCCCCTGGCCCTGCTTAGCCCGTTAGATCCCTTTCTTCACCATTTTTATATCATTGGCAATAATCTTGTGAACTACATTTTAGTGCATCGTCAAAGCTGGGGAAAAAGTAACGATAGCTGTGTTTATATGTCTTTTACGGGATTCCCTGCTCCGTTCTCACCCACGCTAAAGCTCTCTGCGGAGGCTACATCCATGGAAATAGTGGCACCATCCTGTCACCCGGGTTCCCAGACTTCTACCCCCATAACCTCAACTGCACCTGGGTGATTGAAACGTCCCACGGCAAAGGTCAGCTCGCTACCTCCAGCCTCTGTGACATAAGCATGGACACTGAATCTTCATGTCAACAATTACGATTTATGCTGCATGTTTCTGGGATCGTTACCCATATTTTTTCTTTAATGGCGTTGCATTTTTGATTTCCTCTCTATGGTGTTTTCTGTCAAGTGCTTTGCGACAAGGCACTTATAAAAATACTGTAACAAGTGAAACCTGATTGACTGACATGCTCTGTTGACCTGGAGTCATGCGGTAGAATGTCAGTCCAGCAGGAGATTGATCCAGCATTATTGTTAGTTGCTAGGTGTTTATGTTCCCCTGTCACAGCAGCAGATGTCATTGAATCAATACAAGTGCTGCGATGATGATGTCACCTGTAGTGTCGAAGCCAGTGTAGTGTTCGATTGGTTCTTTCTCTCAGGATTCTTGTGTTTAGCTTCGATTGGTTGATCGCTCTGCCCTTCTCCTCCTCCGTACAGGCGTGCAGCTCACTTTTCACACCTTCCACTTGGAGAGCCCCCACGACTACCTGCTGGTGACGGAGAACGGCAGCTTCTCAGACCCCCTCTGGCGTCTCACAGGTTCCACGCTGCCTCCCCCCCTCAGTGCCGGCCTCTTCGGCAACTTCACCGCCCAGATCCGCTTCCTCTCCGACTTCTCTGTCTCCTACGAGGGCTTCAACATCACCTTCTCTGGTAGGCGAGCACCCCGTCCAATTCCCCTCAGTATTTTACACTAGAACCGTCATTTCCCAGGCCAATGAGCATCAAGCTTCTTTAACCGCCAAGCAAGACATGCTCCGGCTTATGCAGCCCTTTTGTTCGTGCTAATATGCCATGATTGTTAATAACTGCAGCCAATTGAAAACCCTCAACCAAAAAACCATAATGTTCTTAATAGACTGGCTGCTCTGTCACAGCAGCGAATCTGACAGCCTCATCCAAATAAACCTTAATGTTCCTAAGAGAGTGGCTGCTCTATCCTGAAATCATAAAGCTGATAAAAATTAAGTATTATTTAGAATGCTGGATAAATACACGTAGTTTATTGGTGATTTCATGTTCATCAAAGTTTCTGCTTTTTAACAAATGTATTAAGAAATGGTATTTTTTTAACAAATCAACTCAGGTGAAACAATTAAAAAATGTGCGTTTTCAATGTCGCCAACTCTCACGCATCTGGCGTGATGCTCATGCTTTCAGACTCTCTCGCTCACGCGGGAAATCTTGCCGCAAATTTGTATTATTCCATTATAAACTTAAAAATTAGCTGCATCAAAAGCATTGCGGTAGTTTGAAGACCCTACAGACTATTTAAAAGGTAATTCAAGTCTTTCATACATGTAAATGCATATGGATGTGAAAAATCTCACTCCTGCCAGCTGGCTGAAGTTGGCAACCCCACTTTTATTTGAAATGAAAAGTAGAATGCACTGTTTTCAGCTGAAGCAGCTTGTCACTCCGACAAATATAAAACGAATATGAGAAAAACATTACGTGTCACGTTTTTTATCTTTTCAAAATAATAAGACCGCCCATACCCTACTGTAATGGCTATTAAAGTGATCGGTTCTTTCGGTATTTGTATTAAAACGAGACTCATTTCTGGTGTGGGACTGTCGAAACCAATGCATAAATGAGCACTAAAATATGTGACATAAACACAACCGTATTATGGGCTTTTTTTGGGGCGACAGTATAACTCTGTCGATGTGAGTATTACTGACTGCCCCATTGTTTTCTTGATGAGTGTGCAGTATGCTAATATGATGGCCCATTAACAAACATGCAAGGTGTGATACTCAGAAGTATGTGCTGCTGGGGGTGAAAAGGGGGGTGAGGGGTTCCAAGACATATAACATCAATAGGGGCATTTGCCTCCAGACACTCGTCCTGACATTCATACAGGGGGTGGTTATAGGATTCCTTAAGGTGGGGGCCAATCAGCTTTCAGCTTGTTCCAGCATGGCCCCACCTCTATGTATACCTGTCACTTTCAGAATATGCAAATGACATGCAAAGTGCATGCAAGTTAAATACATAACGACAAATGATATTTGAGAGATGGCTGTGACTTTTTAATCTGTGCCTCTCGCCCCCGCTGTCATATTCCTCCCCCCCCCCCCCCCAGAGTACGACTTGGAGCCCTGCGAAGACCCCGGCGTGCCCCCCGACAGCAGCCGCAAGGGTCTGCAGTTCGGAGTGGGAGACTCCCTCATCTTCTCCTGCTTCCCGGGGTACCGGCTGGAGGGGCCGTCCCAGGTGACCTGCCTGGGGGGGCGGCGGCGGGTGTGGAGCTCCCCTCTGCCCAGGTGTGTTGGTAGGTGGTCACGTGCTTTCATTTTGCTTGGTTAACATTATAACCCCCCCCCCCCCCTTCAAATACTTGTTCAGCCTCGCCTGCAGATAAAGAAAACCTAACTTGGACGGTGCATTTTATTTGCTTAGCAGACGCTTTTCTCCGAAGTGACATACATTGATGAGAAAACAGGGTCATCCCTGAAGCAACTGGGATTTAACAGCCCTGCTCAAGGGCCTCATGCTGAAATCTCTCTTCTGACGGTGGGATTTGAACCAGCGCCCCTCCGGTGACAAACAGCATCCTAACTCACTGATCCACCCCCAGTATGAGAGATACTGTTATCAGTGGGGCTCTACACGACATGGGACAACAGAGAGATAAAGACCTGTGCTCCTCTCTGTCGCTCATATTCTTGTCTTTCATATTTTGACAGTTTAAAGGGTCGTAGTTTGAAGCAACGGAACCAGAGTTTCACCAAACTCTAATTTAAAGTTTGCTGTATTTTATTACGGAATACCTTGCAGGCCAGATTTCTCAAAATCACCAAGCAGCGGAATTGCTGGAGGTGCTAGACTTAGAAAGTAATTTGTTAATGTTATGACAGTTGAAGCAATAATTAAGTTTAATGTATTTATTTTTTTCCCCAGCACTGACTTGCTTATGGTGCCTGCAAATATTGTTTACGCTTCTCCAGGAACTCGGTCAGGCTGTTTCTGTATAAGTAAATATTTGAAATATCTTTTTGAGTTTGTCTGTTAAGAGTTCCTCTGGTACGCCCTCGTACTGTAATATTTGCGTATCAGTTTTAAACACATCAAGAGAAATGCAATTTGTAATAATAATAATATGTCCAGGAGTGGCTGATAATGGAAGTAGGCAGCATTCACAGAGATAGGTGCAGCGAAGCAATTCAGAAGAAGTGTTTTATCGCAGCTGAAAGAAAGAATCGCCTCGGCAGCATCTACATGTCGGCTGCAGGTGTAGCTCAGGGTCTCAGAATCCCGCGCCTGGCTCTGAACTGCCTGAAAAGTGCAATGAATTCAGTAATTCACCTGAATTAGGAGTAATTATGCCCCAACCGTGCAATCGAGGTTCTAAGCGCGACATATCCGGAGTCATATCTGCAAGTGCTAAGTGAGCTGTAAATCTGCTGAGTTAGAGCTGTGTCTGTACTTTTTTCCAGCATTTATTACTCTGCTATGTAATTTATAGGCGGGCTGTGGCCCCAAAGTAACGTACATCTGCATGCAAGGCCAGGTGCATGTATGAGTGTCTGGATGTGTGTAAACCT
>JAODKE010000051.1:14027337-14054358 GCA_026779605.1 Mormyrus hasselquistii
CTCGCCCCCCGCCCGCCACGCGCTTCCAACGACGGGGGGTTGTGTGGCGTAGTACAAGGGTGGCCGGCAGGTGTCGGGCGAGGGGGGGGGGGGGGGGGGGGTCTCACGTCAGGCTGAGTGAGGTGCTGGAGAGGGCTTGTCTCTGCCCTCGAGATTTATCGCACCACTTCTGTTCTGGGCGGGATGGTGGGGGGGGATTTTCTCTATTTTAGGGCACATCGCTGATACACACAATAATATGCAGATAAGGAAAAGTGAGAGTGAAAATCCGGTTTTTGCACACTGTGCTGTTTTGTTAATTGTTAGTCTTGTTATGCGGATCTATTTATATTCTATCTATCTGTCTGTCTGTCTGTCTGTCAGTCATCATACAGGTATACAGATGTGTGTATACATACATACATGAAATAATATTGCAAATGCATTTGTTTGAAAATCTTCAAAGCTATAATTGTTTCTCCTTTATATCCGTGGCTATTAACCAAGGCCATTACTTATCAAAGAGCATAAAAAGGTATCAGAGCGCAAGGCCGCACCCCATCTCTCAAAGCAGCGCGTTCCATTTAGCTACGGGTCAGCCTGGACGACTTGAGGCGCGGCCGCCTTCTCCTCAGCAGCTTGGCAAATGGGAACCACGGCAAAAGGTCTGCTGTTAGCCAATGAACAATGAAACGGGCAATTTGGCCGAGTTAATTGCAACGCATGAGAATTGGGAAGGTTGCCAGATATTTCTCTTTAAAGATCAATTGTATGCATTAAGTCCCATCAATGTTTCCTCCCCTATTAATTCTGTGTCCAGTCAATGCGATTTTTAAGATGGTCAATTACGTACAGAGAATCAAAATGAGGAGTGTAACTCATAGTCTGTCTGAGCTGGTCCCAGTTTGTCCGACTATGGCGTCAATCTTGTGCTTTTCTTATTTGACATGCCCCCCTAACATTACTAGAACAATGTGGTTTATAAAGCATGGAGCTGCTACAGACCTTGGACGGACTCTGGGGAGGAGTCTGCTTACCAAAGCCCAAGCAAAGGTCTCATTTATCTACCACCATTCCTTCCTGCTAAAACACCATCTATCTTTTCACCATCTCTTGCGCGATGGTAAACGTTGCTAAGTGGAGGTCCGCTGTCGTGTCTGTCTCACACTGGATCAAGCAGAAGGACTCCACCTTTGCCAGAGTGTTCCTCGGGTTTATGGTAGCCGCACGGCTCTTACTGGGAGGAGGAGAAGACAAAAAGGAGGGGTGATATCACCCCTAAGGGGCTCCGGGCTGTTTTCAGAGACACCATCTGCTGTGCGCTTTATAGGGGGGAAACGAGGCTTTCACAGTGCACCCATCCTGGCTCTCGAACCTGGAGCCAGCCCCAGTCAACCATAGATGGCCGGCATATCTCATGCTCATCAGTGTAATCGGCAAGGTGCGCGCTCTCTGCCCTGCCCGGGACCCAGCTTCTCACCGGGCACCTGTTTAAATCGTCCTGTTTATCCCACAATTAGCTAAAAAACTGGCCCAAAAATTGAGATTTCTTTCTTTTTCTAGGGCCATAGTTTATACAAGTTATTTTATAGGCTTTGGAAGTGGGTGGCAAAATAGTTTAAAAGGGCATTGAGTGCTTTTTATCTTTCTTCCAAAATGCTTATCCAGGTGTTCCTTACTTTTTAATAATTTGTTTATGCATGATCACCTTGATCTCAGGATTTATTGATATATTGATTTTTTAAATAATTGTTATTTGTTCCACTTAGATTCCCCTCGATTTATGGAAGAATATTTCTCTTAAGGCTTGAAAAAAATGTAGGTAGAAACATGTTTTCTATAAGTATAAAGATATTTCCTACACAGAAAACCCACGAGAATCCTGTTTCGAGCCCGGCCCGATCCGGAACGGGACACGTGTCGGCACAGAGCTGAAGTTGGGCTCCACCATCACCTTCCACTGTGACAGTGGCTACACCATCAGCGGAGATACCACTTTGACCTGTATCATGGGGGGTGACAGCAAACCCACCTGGAACAAACCACGTCCGACTTGCACAGGTAAGGGTGCAGGATACAAAACGGTGAGGAACTACAGCACACACAGCATTTTTCTTTTCTGAAGTAGATTAGAGACTTACACCGGAGTCTTTATGAGACTCCTGTGTTCACATTTCTTGGGAGGTGAAGTATATTTATATTGATGGTCACCCACAATGCAGCTCTTGGGTTGAACCTTATCTGCTCAGCTTTACTCTGCTGGCTGTTAAAAACACTGCAGTTTCTCTGACCACTCAACCGTATTTCTCTAAGAGCACTAAATCAAACAATAGATGTTGTTCAAGATCATCCAAGCAATGAAACGGATCTACTCTGAGGAAGAGGGAGAGTGGAGAAAACGCTGAAGTCTTTGTCTTCTTTGCTGTTTGTGTGGCCCTGTTTCAGCTCTGTGTGGTGGGCAGTACACCGGACTGGAGGGGGTGGTTCTGTCCCCAGGCTACCCTGGTAACTACAGCAGTGGGAGGACCTGCCTATATTCTGTAGTTGTGCCAAAGGACTATGGTGAGCCAAACAAACGGGGGCGCCGGCCATTTAAGGTCTCCCAAGGGCGGGGTTGCCAAGGATGGACTCTTTGCCTACTTCGAATAATGCAGCACATACTTTTATGAGCATGCTACGATTTTTCATTGAAGGTTATTACTGTATATGAATCAGTGATTGTTGATGCATCTTGTCTTGGCGCAGTCTGGAGCCTAGCACACAGAGAATGTGGTAACGAGGAGGACTTTAAACTGGTGTGTTTGGGCGTCCACATCGCTGTTTCATCCATGATCTCATCCAGGAAACATCTTAAGCTGTCTGATGGCTCCACCGAGTCTAGAAATGAAGGGATTTGTCTGGAGCCTGGAATCCAGAGTCGCTCCATTCCTGGAATTTAAATCAAATAACAGAGACAAGAACAAGACTATGACTGTTCTTATGAATTTCTTTGCAATCTTCAAAGAAACTGATCAAAAAATATTTCGTTTCCCCCCGGTGTGCCTCTGAAAGTGGCAGAGGGCGCTGGACCTGCAACGTTTTCTGAGAGCGATTACAGCCGATGGTCTGGCAGAAAAACTGCAGGACTATGACTGTGAAGAGCTGTGTGCCCTGACCCCATCTCTCTGTCCCCAGTGGTGTTTGGCCAGTTCGCATTCTTCCAGACGGCCCTGAATGATGTCGTGGAGGTGTACGACGGGGCCACCCAGCACGCCCGCATCCTCAGCTCGCTCTCAGGAGCGCACACAGGTGAGGCATACCATGGGGCAGGCCGCAGTCAAGGCACTCTGGACTAAGGAGTCCAGGTCCGAGGCCACCTGCCTACTAGATGCATTACCTGTCTCTCCGGAGCCCGCGCAGTTAGATAAGCGTGCATATCCGGACTGACCTGTGCAGCACTGTCTTGTTCTCTCTGCAGGTGCACTAATCCCTTTTCTACCAGGACTTATGTCTTCCTAGTGTCAAAAGATAAAGAAAAAAAAGAATAAGCATCCTAAAACATTCCTGACCAAACTATTTTCTTCTCTGTTTGTTTATAGTCAAAGGCCTCAAAAACTACAAATTTCATGCAATTTTCCAGCAAGCCACCCCAAGCTCATTAGATGTTAGTCAGGGGAGACATCAAATTGTGATTTATCTGGGTACCTTTGTAGTGACTAGCCAAGGAAAGGCTTAATTCGCAAGCAGAGGTGAAGAGAGACACGATGTGAGGCAAATTTATCTCTGGGAATCTGAAATGGGGAACGGAAAAAGCATTAACTATCATTTAGGAAAAGGTCTGATCTGATCCACTTCTCTTTCATGATAGTTATTGTTGTCCTGACAGGTAAAGAAGTAAATTAATCTGTGTATCGCCTTGTTGAATCACTGTACAGCTGCTACCTTCACAGAATTTTTTCTCAGTTGGCTAAAAATCTTTTTACGTGCTATACTTACCCACAGTTCACCTTGTCTTAATCATAGCTGCAAGGAGAATTCTTTATCTTCATTTACTAAATGAAATCCATAAATAATTCCAGGAGCTGCGTGTTTGGGGCACCATGTTGTGTTAAAACCAAATGTAATAATCAATCGATCTGGTCCTGCATCAGCATGAGGTAGGAAATTGTAAAGCCGTCATGCTATAAAGGCTACTTTATGAAAGCAGCGAGCCACATGCTGTTCCACGATTCCACGAGCACCTCACAAGCCAGTGGGCGGCTGCATTACATTTGCAGCCTTTTGAAGGTGAAACGATACGATTTACTGCCATTTCATTAAGCGATGTGATCATTCCCTCGCTTCTGCCGAGATACCGACATCGCACAGAAGTGACATACATGCATGTGATGGTGTTTATGTGGCTTCCATGCACTCCGTTTGGTTAACCGTAAACCCGGTGAACTAGGATTCAGGTTCATAGAGATGTATGTTGTTTTTTTTCCCTGTGTTTTATGGCGAGAGTCTTCTCATAAGAAAACCTGCAGAGGACGATCTAGGGTTGACGTCTAGGTCTGAAAAGCCTTTTTATTACCACGGGGGTCAAAGTTTGGATTTAATTTCACTCGAGGATTGGATGTTGTCAGATGCTAATAAATTGGCGACGGGCGTGCAAGCACCAGAGGGATTATTGTCTATCATGATCCCGGCTCGATGCGCGCTCTCTAATGATGGCTGGCGGGGCCCCCGCTCCCATGGCAACAACAGCATTGCTCCTTTGCGATCAGGAATGCGCCCACATCCACGGCATAGTTCTCCCGCCTGGCAGGTAGCTTGTCAGCATTGAATCAAACCCACCCCCTCACCCCATCAGTAACCCCCCTCCACCAACACCACCACCTCTATCTGGGCCTCGGAAAACCCTCTGCAGGTCGATGACATGCACTTCTGCATGACATCCTAGGTTGCTTTCTGAAATGCGGCATCCAGTTCTGCAGGTCAAAGGTTTGTTTTCTCGCCAAAATTCAGTGATGCTGTTTGTGTCGTGCACAGGGGAATGGAAATGCTGACTTTCAGACAGCGACTGCATTCCATCGCATTTTGATCCCCAACTTGTTAACATCGCTGAGAAGCGAGGCTCCTCTTGGTCCGCCGTAACTGAAATGGAAATCGGCGGCTTATCCCCGTTTGTTTTGTGGGGCATGTGTCCAAGATTATAGCATAGAGAAGGGAAAAAAGGATTAGCACACTTTTAAAAGATAAAAATAAGAATCTCGGCATTGTGAGAAAGCAGTCGGCAAAGCCTGTAGGGTCTGTGTTTCCAGAAGGATGCTGAAGAAGCTGACACTGAGGGTGATCAAATATCCAAAAAAAACGGACATAGAATCTGCATTGAACTCAAGGACCTAGAAGCTAGCCAAATGCAAATGTTGAATTAAAAAGCTTTAATCGACAGTGGTAAATACTTAGAATGTTGTTGAGTTGCCCCTTGAAGGAGATCAGTCCAGTCTCATTACGTGACATTTTGGCAGCACTTGTCTAAGGTCGCTGTACTGTAAGTGCCACATGCTGACATTTCCATACATGTGTTTGAGGCCCATTTCAATTTTTTCAGACATCATTACTGGTCATTTCTTGCATTTAGGCTTTATTTTATTTTTATATTAAGCATGCGCTGCCATTAGTTTGACAACATTTTGAAAAAACCACTAATCCGCAAATGTGTGACTATCCAAAGCACTGCCTACTTAATTCCATGTACTGTATGTGTTGGCTTTGAGCACAGTGCCAGAGTTTTCCATAAATACTACCACAGGGCAGAAGCTACAGAGAAGCTTTTCAGTGTCAGCTTAGACCTTCGCTCACAAAATCCGCATTGTTTACCTCTTCCTCCTCTTTAATGTAACCTCACAGGTGAATCCCTGCCATTGGCCACTTCCAACCAGATACTCATCCGATTTAATGCGAAGGGCCAAGCCACATCCAAAGGATTCCACCTGGTGTATCAAGGTAAACGTCGAAAGTGTAAATAAAGTACTGTAGGTGGTTGTTTTGTGACTGGTTTATGGCCCTTCATCATTTTTGGCTTCTAGAAGGAGGACATGTGGTCTATAAGGCACGGTTTGGAGCATAATGCACAAATTGAATAAACAGGTTTTATATCGTCCATCGGTCTGGCTATCAATTGTACATTTAATTTAGCTGCAGGCCGCTGCCTCTTTGTGTCCTTCCACTCTTGTGGAAACAGATGATTCATTTAGCCATGCTGATTGTGCCTGCCCCCATTAATAAATGAATCAGACTGCCGTTCAGTTTGTCCCCGTCACCAGACCAGCCCTACTCCCCTATTGCTCCGTAATAGATGACCGGCCGTATAAGAGTGAGAGATAATTTCAGCATTTCATTCATGGAGCCGTCTGCTTCCTAATTGAGAAAGATTGCACAAACCTTGGTTAGGGTGCAGTCAGTGAGCTTCCTTCTCCTTTCTTTCGGCAGCCGTCCCCAGGACCAGCGCCACCCAGTGCAGCTCGGTGCCGGAGCCCCGGCATGGGAGGCGAGTGGGGAACAGTTTCTCAGTGGGCGCTGTGGTTCGCTTTGAGTGCGGCCCGGGCTACGCCTTGGAGGGAGCCAGTGCCATCGAGTGCCTGACGGTGCCCAACGCTTTGGCGCAGTGGAACAGCACAGTGCCCGGCTGCATCGGTATAGTATCCCAAGTGTCACGTTGTATGTCATGTGTGTTCCGAGGGAATTCCTATTGTACTGTTGCAGGGTTGCCAGTGGCCACCTGTGTAACTCAGAAGTTAGAGTAGGGTAGCTAGAAAGGGGCATCCTAGGGAATGTGAATTTTGTGAATTTCTGTCCCGTGCCCCTGTCGTTCATTGGGTCTGTATCGCCATCTTGCTATTTCTGCTCTCGTTACAGTCCCCTGTGGCGGAAATTTGACCGAGCGGACGGGAAGCATCCTCTCTCCCGGATTCCCCGAGCCGTACCTCAACGGCCTGAACTGTGTGTGGAAGATCACTGTCCCAGAGGGGTCGGGGATTCAGGTACGGCTCGATCCGCTCGCAGCGAGTGCCGCACGCTACCACCTCGGTTCGAGTCTCGCAGCATTACCACTGACACCTCCCCGCGTCCGTCCAGATGCCAGCTCGATCCAAAGCCTTGCATAGGTGGCATCCACTTAGCGGGTGATCGCCTGGCTTCATTTGGAGGCCTGCGTGCCCGCGGAGCTCGGGACCCTGTGGCGGACGGATGATCGCTCACGCGGCATGCGAATCCCCGCCAGCTCAGCCGGCGAGTGCTGAGGCCAGCTGGTGTTGGCTTTGGGGTCGACCTGTAAACCTTTGTTCTGATGCTGGTACTCAGACACAACATCATACTGTAAAATCTCAGCAGCTCTTGCAGTTGCAATGGATTCTAATAATATGATATTTCATTTGATAAAATGCAGTATGATAAGCGAGAGCGGTGTCAGCTGGTCTGCTTTAGCCGGCGCATTACCTAACTCACAGTGCATTACCTAACTCACAGTGCATTACCTAACTCGCAGTGCATTGTCTAACTCACAGAAGCCTTATTATTCCATTACCATTCTGGTCCCTGCAAGTAAAATGCATAGCTGTGGATGTTGTACCAGTTGTATATGTTGGTGCATGACTTAATTCCTGGTTCAAAATATTTCATTTCTGTAGGCAGCGGAAGAGAGAATCACAATGTTGCGGGTGCTTGTTTTATTGGAATTTTTCTCGTCTTTATTTTAAAGCCAGAATATTCCCATGCAGCCGAGCTGAGAGGAAACCGGGAAATTGTCATCAGAACTTTGCTTTTATTGTCCCAGAGCAGCCATGATGCCCGGTCTGAAAACAAAAACTATGCTACTGAAACCTGAGGAATTGAAATGTATTGTCTCAAACTAATGATGCATCAAGATTCTGTTTTTTTTTGTACATGCATCCTGGGAAATAATACAAATCAGTTTTAACACCCTTATTACCAGCTTCATTCTTGGCTATAATAGGGAAAATTATCACCACTGTCTGTCCTTGAGATAACAACATACATATTTATACTGCAGAGAAAGCAGTCGGTATGTTAAATAACGGAGGTGGTTTATAGCAGATTAAGCTTGTATGGGGAGAAATCCTTTGGGAAACAGGTAAGTTCCAGTGGAATCCTGTCCTTGAAAACATCTGAAGCATTTCAGGACAGTAGAATTGTTCGAAGTTAGTTTGGCTGGTATATCATTTTTCATACCATATAGTGTGCAGTATTTTGACGGTATCTTCCAAAGCAGTGCTATTCTGGTATCCACAGAGTGACAGATTTTATTGTGGGAGACCACCCAAGGTTGCCACGAAGATTTCAATATACCGCAGTGTACGTGAAATACCGCAGTGTACCCAAAATGCCGCAGTATACCCGAAATACTGCAGTGTACCCGAAATATCGCAGTGCATCGGAATACTGCAGTGTACCCAAAATATTGTAGTATTCAGGAACATTGCAGTGTACCCAAAATATCGCAGTATACCCGAATACTGCCCAAGCCTCGCTGAGAGGGAGATAGCAATCGATGACGGTAATCAGACGGGATGTTACTTGGCACTTGAATCTCTTTCCAAAGTCCTCACTTCCGCTTTAGCTTGTTTTGCCGGAGTGTGTTAAACGGTGAGGTTTTCGCACTCTGCCGTGTGTGTTTCGTGATCGTGGACAGCTTGGAGCATCGCTTCACAGAGTCTCCCATCTGCTTAGGGACGCACTACAAAGTTGTAGATGAAAGAGGGGGATTAATTCCCCCTTTTTTAAAGTTGTGAGCATGCATGCAAGCATACTGGATAGTTTTTGATCTGGAAGAGGGTGGCTGTCTTGCTCTATTGTACTAAGTCAGATCTTCAGAATTCCAGACCTTATTCCAAAGAGCACCGTAACTTGTAGATTGCCGCGAACCCTTAATTAAAGATTAATCTCATCTGTCTCCTCTGTGGGTCCTTTGATGACTGAAGCTGCCCGCATAATTGCCTCACATCTGATCTATAACCGTTTTGGGAGCCGGCTGCAGGATGCATGACTTTAAGCGTAGCTGAGGCAAGTGGATCTGCCTGATGATAAATAACAGCCTGTGCAGAACCTGAATCACCGGTGCACGAGTGATAAGGTGGTGGGCAAAGTAATGCCTCTCACTCTTTCTCTGACATTAATTACGTATTCCTGTATTTGTTAGCTGAAAGATTTATATATTGTTATTACCGATTTATAGTTTCAAACCAGGTAGGACCTAGCAATACACTTTTGGTTTCTGTCACCTTCTTGGCATGAGATTTTTATGGATCCTCTCCGTGTTTTTTGCCATGTGTCTTTAGCTAAACAAGTAACATTATTAAAACTTGGAGGAAGACTAAATTCTTCAGCGCATATGTTGTATGACTCACTTTTAATGATTGACTGCTACAGGAATCAAACTTAAGCAATCTTGACCCGAAGAAGCCATATAAACGGAATGGAATGGTTGAGGAATTTGTTCTTAGGGCAGGAAATTAGCACCACTCAAAAACAGTCGTCTGCTTTTCTGTTGTTTTGCATCTAGACATATCTAAGATGTGACAGAAATATTTTAAGAAGTGCCAGAGTAGTAAATCATTGTCTGATAGTGCAGTTTAACGTGAAAAGGGATTTCAGCAGCAGAGTGATGGAGGATGAAGGAGGATAAAAGGAGCAATTTGTATGCAATCAGACGGGCGAATGGGTTTAAGTGGAGCGTCTACATTTTCATTCAGACAGACCGCTCCCCTGGCATTTCCGAAATGGACATCAGGGTCTTCAGGCTTGGTGCATTGCTGTTTATAAAAATAGAGCTCCCTTTTAGGAACCTGTGTGCAGTAATAACACAGAAATTGGGTTACTCCATGGTGAGACGGCATCGCATTGTGCTCAAGGCGAAGAAAAATCAATAAAAAGAAAATACCATTTTTATGCACGCCATTTACTCCGTCCCTTCCTGGCCTTGTCGCAGGAACGACACGCTAAGGCTTTCATTTTTATTCACTTTCTTTATTTGTGCACCTGTTGATAGGAAGATGTATGGGATTTCCCTGGGCAGCCCAGATAAGACCGTCAAGGCAGATAGACACGCAGGCCTGGGTCCCCAGATCCTGCACTTCTGTCTTCTGCCCTCTTCCTGTCAGTCTGCCATTGACTCTCTTCTCCTGGTCGCTCCTCGGCTGCAGATCCAGGTCATCAGCTTCGTGACGGAGCACAACTGGGACTCCCTGGAGGTGTTTGATGGAGGCGATAACACGGACACTATGCTGGGCAGTTTCTCAGGTGAGGGGGGAGCCGGGGCGGGGTGGGGGCAGTGCAGCTGAGCTCTGCTGGGCTCCAGGGCCACAGCGTGGCTTGCTGGCTCACTGGTTCCAGGAATAAAAAAAAAAACTTTTCAAGCGCTCATTCTTTGACTTTGAAAAGTTACTGCTCCTGCAGATGTAAAAATGTTCTACAAACATTAACAGAGATTGGCCTGTGGCTGCTGCGTGTAACTATATCATTGATGGTTCAGCCTAAGTGACTCTAGTTCTTTCCGCTCTTGCAAAAAAGTTTCATTGGAGATCAGACAAAAAAATGAAAACTTTTTTTTCCCTTCCTTTTTAAGGTTCCAATCTTGTTCCTGTCTGTCAGACTCCCTTAATGATTAGGCCAGGAGTTTCTGAGATGTTTTTTGTGACCCGATTTCTGACTGCTTCACAAATGAATATGTTCCACTCCGAGAATGTTCTCAGAACTGAAAGTTGATTGCTGGGTCATTGCTTGGTGCGACTAGTGTTTGTCTTTACACGTCCTGGAGGTTCACTATTAGTTAATATATATTTTTTACTAAACTTATTCATATTAACCTGCAGAATAAAACAAACCCTTTTGTGTGTTTAGCCCCAAAGGAAATCTTTTGGACATGAGGAGGACATGTAAACACACACACACGTATGCGTACACACATACACACACACAAGGCAGAATTTGAATTCCCAACCACGGAGGTGTGAGGTAACAGTGCTTCCCACTGAGACACTGTTCCAGCTTCATGCTAAAGCCTGCAGGATATAGAAGAACTGTATTTCTAGACGTTCAGCTTTTGTCTATTTCTGTACCATCTCTACATGTTGTAGTTTTGCAGTATTCTAATATTTGGAATATATGATACATTATCATAGCGTTTAATTAATAAAATCAAAGATTGCTGTCCTCTAAGCATGAGAAGAATATTTGTTTTCCCTGGTATACAGAGCAGCAGTTTGCCTGGGCTGGCCGTGGAGCTATCATTACTGCCGTGGTTGTGGTTTCTGTCAGAAAATAGTCTCCTAGTTAAATGAAAGAACAGCACTGGCAGCGTAAATCGGAGTGTCACTCTTGTGTGCCCTCAGCCTTAAACAAAAGCCATCGGGGTGATGTATTTTTGCTCTGCACTTTAATCCAGAGCACACAGTAGAGTGGCAGAAAACACAGGTATTGGCAGATTTGTATTTCTCACCGAAATAGAACTATTGGTACATCCCAAGTACACCCATGGGATGATTCTCATGAGTGTTGGAGAAAAAAAAGACCAGATGCAGTATATTAAAAGGAGCGGGGTGGGTACCTTCGACACCCAGGGCATTGTGGGTATGCAAAATGCAGGTACTGCCTCTGCTGGGAGTTCGGTGACCTCTTGCATTTCCTCCCAGTTGTGGTTCTGTCATTATCTCTCTTTGTTGTGAGATTGAAACTGAAAGCCGTTAATAGTTACTGCTGATGGCAATGCATCCCCTGCGTTAAATGCCCCCCTAGAGCCACTGCTGTGTCCCCACGCTTACCGTACAGTGTGGGTAGACTCAGGCTCACACTGTCCTCCAGCGATAACTGCATTCTCTTGGATTCACTGCGCAGGCACCACTGTCCCAGCTCTCCTGAACAGCACCTCCAACCAGCTCTACCTGCATTTTTTCTCCGACATCAGTGTCTCTGCTGCCGGATTCCACCTGGAGTACAAAAGTAAGCGCGGGGTGGGAGGGGCTCCCTAGTAAGCCCTGGGTGGGAGGGGCTCCCCTGGGTGGAGGCCCGTTCCTCCGCTGGAAGCTTCCAGCTGCTTGCTGGCCGTCCAGAAAGCTCCGCCGCTTGCTTTTCTTAGCCTCTGATCGGTTGATAATGCTTGAGGACTCGGTGAGATTTCCACTAAGGAAACACAAGTAGTCATTATAGCCCTCGAGGACAATAGTGCCAGGGGGGCTCTTGGTCTTGTCTAAATGTCCAAAATAATGGCATCCCCTCGTTTTTTACTGCCCTTATTCCAGCATCCTTAACATGGGGAAGATGTGGCTACATTTCTTGGTATTTCAGCTTCCCATCCATTTCTGTATTTTTTGTAGTAACGCGGTGTTTGGTACAAACTCACTCGTGTACGGTAGTGTTTCTCAACCCAGTCCACAGGGGACCCCCAGACAGTCCATATTTTTGCTCCCTCCCAGCTCCCAGCGCACCTGAACCAAACAATCAAGAGCGCCAAATACCTGGAACGGGTGTGTTGGGAGCTGGCAGGAAGCAAAATCATGGACTGTCTGGAAGTCCTCAAGGAGTGGGTTGAGAAACACTGTCATAAGGAGATTCCTTTTTCAGAGACAGCAGGGGAAGGGGGGGGGGGGGGAAAGGAAAGGAAAATAAAACCTTGTTAATAAACAAACATGAAATTGGCAGATTCTCTTTTGGCCTTCTGGAAAAATCCTCTAAGCAGCGTGTCTCTGCTTCCTGTTAGCCGTGTCCCTGACCAGCTGCCCCGAGCCACAGGTGCCCATGAACGGGATGAAAGTGGGAGACCGCTTCCAGATGAACAGCGTGGTGTCTTTCCAGTGTGAGCCGGGGTACACCCTGCAGGTGCGTTACTGCTTTTTGCTGGTTGAACAGCCACTTTTGGTCACTTGTCACCAGGCCCTGTGAATGACAGCTCATGAAAATTCATTTGCCTGTTATTTACGTGTACATGTGGTACTTTGATATGTAGGTGTAGGTGTGGTTGGGCTTTCCGCTCTTTATCTCCAGCCCTTTGTTCACCAGCAAAAGAGCTGTGACAGGGCTATGTGACAGCTGCAACAGGGCTATAAAAGGACTATAACAGAGGTGTAACCGGGCTATAAAAGGACTTTAACAGAGGTGTAACAGGGCTATAAAAGGACTATAACAGAGGTGTAACAGGGCTATAAAAGGACTGTAACGGAGGTGTAACAGGGCTATAAAAGGACTGTAACGGAGGTGTAACAGGGCTAAAAAGGACTTTAACAGTGGTGTAACCGGGCTATAAAAGGACTGTAACGGAGGTGTAACAGGGCTATAAAGGACTGTAACGGAGGTGTAACAGGGCTATAAAAGGACTATAACAAAGGTGTAACAGGGCTATAAAAGGACTGTAACGGAGGTGTAACAGGGCTAAAAAGGACTATAACAGAGGTGTAACAGGGCTAAAAAGAACTGTAACAGAGGTGTAATAGGGCTATAAAAGGACTATAACAGAGGTGTAACAGGGCTAAAAAGGACTGTAACGGAGGTGTAACAGGGTTATAAAAGGACTGTAACGGAGGTGTAACAGGGTTATAAAAGGACTTTAACAGAGGTGTAACAGGGCTATCAAATGACTGTAACAGATATCAAATAGGGCTATAAAAGGACTGTAACGGAGGGATAACTGGGCTATAAAAGGACTGTATTAGAGGTGTTAGAGGGCTGTAGCAGAGGTGTAAATGGACTGTAACAGAGATGTGAAAGGACTGTATCAGAGGTGTGAAAGTACTGTAACAGAGGTGTAACAGGGCTGTAACAGAGCTGGAGAAGGACTGTAACGGGGATGTAGAATAACTGTAACAGAGATGTAACAGGGCTGTGCAATAGGCAGCAGCTTTCATAAACACATGCAAGATTTGCAATGCAGTCCATAAACGGAGCTCAGAGGTGAGCTTGATGGGTTAATTGATGGCTTAATCCTGATCTCTGTGGTCGCAGGGCAACTCCCACATCTCCTGCATGCCCGGCACTGTGAGGCGCTGGAACTTCCCGCCTCCTCTATGTATCGGTAAGGCCGGCCTGCCACACACAGATGCTGCACACACATACACACACTAGCTCAGTGCAACATGGCAACTGCATGGAAGACCACAAGATCTGTGCCTCTTTGTCATTCAGGTTACACTGGAATAGGACATTAGTATTTTTATTATTATTATTATTATTATTATTATTAATATTATTTTTATGTTGTTGTTTCTGCTGCTACTACTCTTACGAATAATAATAATAATAAAAATGCTAATCTGTGCGAGCACTTTATGACTTATTTTTAACACTGTTCAGTAATAAGAAGCGTAAGTAAAGATGTGATTTATACATCGTTTTCACCGCAGCCCACATTTCTGTCATATGTTTATTTGTTGTGCCATTACGGTGCCTCTTTCATGGTTTTTATACATTTATTTCTTTATTCTTAGTCTCGTTAAAAAATATCTTCCTCGATTGTTCCTTCAGTGCTGTTTGGGGACAGGGGCACTGCCACTCCTGTGCCAGTGGCCGTCTCTCTCTCTCTCTCTCTCTCTCTCTCTCTCTCTCTGACACACACACACACACACCTCTGTGCTCTCGTTGGGGGTGACGCAGCCCCTCTCTGCTCAGATGCTGCCCGGTGGGTTTAACCTTTCAGTAGGCAGTGCTGCAGATCCCCCTCCCTGGGCGGAGCCTGGGGTTTGATGTACTTCAGTCGCGCCGCTTCTACGAAGTGACTCTCGAATCAATCAGCCATTTAGGCTGAAAGGCTGTGTCGCATCTGAGCATTTTCTCCAGAATGAAGTGCAAGTGGATCGAGGGCCTTGCACTGATTTTAGAGCCCTTTTTGATGGCTTTCTAATTGAATTGCCAGGTTTTTAAATGAAATAATTGCTCATTTTCAGATCTCAGTAGAGAGGACCTGATTACAGCTGTTATAGTAAAAGGCTTTCGGAGTCTCTGCAATGATATCCAGTCGTGATCTTGTCAAACTTACTTGAAATCTGCCTTCGGCCACTCTCCAGAATCAGTCTCGCACTGATTCTGTGTGACACCTCTGACTTGTATCTTCTACCATGATTTTTCCTCAACTTACTCATCAACCCCTGACCTTGGCACCGCCCTCTTAGCCCAGTGTGGTGGGATTCGAGAGGAGATGGAGGGGATGATCTTGAGTCCGGGTTTCCCAGGGAACTATCCTAGCAACAGTGATTGCACCTGGAAGATCTACCTGCCTGTAGGATACGGTGAGACTCCGTCGTTCTTCTTAGGCTGCTCGGGGGGGTGGTATGTGGCTCTCTGGAATAGGCCTCTGTGCCTGCGATTGGAAGGCCTGCCTCTTCAAATCTCATCTTCAGCATAATATTCACCTTTTTTTTTTTGGCACTCGAGCAAAGCCCCCCAACATGCCCCAGGGGTGCTGGATAAATGGCCTGACCCTGCAGTCAGACCCCAAGCTTTACTCTCAGATGGATATATGAGGGTAAAGATGGGATATGTGAAAAGAAGCATTCTAATGTGCTTGTGCAAATGGCAAATAAAGCGTCATTTCATCACTTTGGGCTGTTAGCTCATAGACAGTGTGGTCACATGGAAGGGTCTGTGCTGTGCACAGTGCATATTCCTCACGGGAGGGTCATGATCTTCTGCAGTTCATTTCAGCTTTTTTATGCCTAAGTAAAATAAAGATTCATAACACCTTAAATCACTTACGGTTAAGTAAATGTCTGCCCGTTTCGGTGGCTGTTTTACAGGGATGTGATACCTCGCCCTGTATTATCGGCGAGGCCTGCTAAATGCAGAGGCCTGCTGCAGGCAGCTTAAAGGCTGCCCTTTGTTCCTTACAGCGATTGTTTAACAAGAATTTCTGACATGCGTGTCTTCAGGCTTTGGGAGTTTGCTGAAATTATGCCAACTTTAAAATTTTCTAACAATTAATTCTTGGCCAGTTGCACTGTAAGATCATCGCCGCTTGTTTGATTAGCAAAAAGATGCATTACAAATGAGATTGTATTCAAACAGCCAATGAAGTCATCTAGGAAATTGATTATAGCATTATTCTGACATCAGTTCTCAGCTGTGGCACAGTGGAATTCAGATGAAATTGCCAGGTAATCCTTATCTCTGTGTTGCTATTGGCCAGTGACCTTTATCTCTGTATTGCTATTGGCTGGTGACCCTTATCTCTGTATTGCTATTGGCAGGTGCACATGTGCAGTTCCTCAACTTCTCTACTGAGGCTAACCATGACTTCCTGGAAATCCGCAATGGTCCCTTTGAAACCAGCTCTGTAATTGGCCGCTTCAGCGGACAGGAAATCCCTCCCTCTCTATTGACTACTTCCCATGAGACCACGGTGTACTTTCACAGTGACCACTCTCAGAACAAACCTGGCTTCAGGTTTGAATATCAAGGTGAAGAAAAAACCAACCCATTGTTTCTTTTTTTTTTTACCCTTAAGGGTCAGTTTTATAGGATTGGTACTTTAGTATGTGTCATAACGTTGATGTTCACCCACAAGGAGAAATTTTTCTGTTTAGTTCTTTCATTTTTTTAATTAGCGTAGAGTAAGTGTTTGTCTTTATAATAAACGTTTAAATTGCTGGATCTCTCTGTCTTTTCAGCCTATGAGTTACAGGAATGCCCCGACCCAGAGCCATTCCGCCATGGTGTCGTGGTGGGTGCTGGTTACAACGTGGGCCAGTCCATCTCCTTCGAGTGCCAGCCAGGGTACCAGCTGGTGGGCCACTCCATCCTCACCTGCGAGCATGGCACCATCCGCAACTGGGACCATCCCTTCCCACGCTGTGAAGGTACGGCTTGCCAAAACCCATAGGAACTGAGGAGTGGGAGCAGTAGTCATACTCTGTGAGTAGCAGGCGTGGTGTAAGAGGAGCGGGAGCAGCAGTCATACTCTGTGAGTAGCAGGCGTGGTGTAAGAGGAGCGGGAGCAGCAGTCATACTCTGTGAGTAGCAGGCGTGGTGTAAGAGGAGCAGGAGCAGCAGTCATACTCTGTGAGTAGCAGGTGTAGTGTAAGAGGGGAGCAGTAGTGGTGGTTCCTAGTATTAGTGACATTTGGGAAACAGCAATGTTTTGATCAGTGGTAATGAGATAATTATAGCTTTGGTTACAGCATTTGCAGCAGCAGTCAAGGCACAACATTACAGATTATACATATAAAACATTTCCCTTTTGAGGAAATCTAGACAGTTCACATCCCATGAAAGTGCTCCCAACCTAGACCCCCCCACCCCAAGGACGGACTATTGATGGCCAAAGTCTCAGTGTTGTAAACCCCAAGATTACAAGGTCCATTTCATTTGCGTTCTCTTGTGGTTTTATCAGGTGTTCAGATGCCACAAACATATTTTAATATTCTCAGTAGTGTGTGCTTCAGTGCACATAAGAATGCTGCAAAATATGGACGCCATGCAGTACGTAACAGTCGCTGAGAATTTAAACCGAGGCTCTGTAGTAAGTGATGTTCTGGCACATTGTTGACCCATCTTGTCTGTGTGTGTCTGCGTCATATCACGTGGTAAACAGTAGCGCTCGCTGCATTTCAGGCTCCGTGAGGAAGTCGCGGAACAGACGGCGCCCTAGAGAAACAGCGACTCACTGTAACTGTGGATTTGGTCACGAGCAGATGAATGGGTTTAGCGAACGGTTACTGGGATGTTGGTGAAATGGGCCAGTTTGCCTGAATGTAATTTGCTTTAAAGTTGGGATTAATTCAGAGAAGGGATCCTTTTGAACGTGATTCTTCCTTTGATTAGCTAAACTGCCAAAGCCTCCTCCATTACATACAAACAAAGGCAGCGCTGACAGACTGTCTTAGTGATACTGCAATTACATCAAATTACATGAAATATTTTGTCATGATGTGGGTGGATCATTCTAAGGAATCTGAAGTCTCTCCGTTTTGTGGATCTCACGTTCCTACACATTTAAGCCCTTTTTTTCAGTCTGTTTTTCCCATAACTAATTTGAAATTGTGGCAATTCATGCAGCTTCTCATTTTGTATATGCTGTACAATTGAGCCAGAAGTCAATTGGCCACATTTCTTCTGGTCATTTATAAATTTGTGGAAATCTGACACCGGCATTTTGTAATTTTAAATGTGATATAATTAATAAACTTTAGGTATTTAAGCTTTAAGTATAAACTTAAACTTAAAATCTGGCATTCCATGTTCTGCTCTCCTTACTATTAAAACAGAGTGTTGATTAGTAGAGCCAAATGCAGCTAGAATATTCCGCTATGTTTCTCCCCAATGTGAGCTATCTCAGTAAGCTAATTAAGAATTAAATCGTTATCAATCAGCTCCAAATGCAGAACTTTCAATCTTACGTGCTTTTGTTCCTGAATTCCGCATTTGTCTGTCCCGATGAAGATGGGTGCCCCTTGACCTGTCAGGAAATGAAGTCTAATTAGGTGATTGAGAGTAAAACAGGCTGGGAGACAGAGCGGGTGAAAGCAGAGGTGGCGTTCCTGATGCTGCGTGGGACTCGGGTGGCGGCTGCACTGCCACCTTCGGAGGTTTCCAGCATAATGGGACTTTTCTAGATCTGGGGGTCTTGGGTGCTGTCCCGTCATCCCGCCTGCAGGCCCGTGGCCTTCCCTTTGCGTCAGTGTTAGGTTGTTTAATGATTATGGCGTCTAATCGGGAATTCTAGGATTTTTAGGGTAGAGAGCGCCAACATGCATACAGAGGAATCTTAACATGCCAATGATGTGTTTTGAAATAGCGAGTGACGAGGGAGTGGGCAGTCTGGCGGCCAATCAGCTTTCAGCTAGTGCCTCTATGGCTCCGGCCCTGTGTGTAATCCCAGCGGTGCGGGTTCGAAAGCGATGTTTGCCTGCAGTTCCTGGTGGCTTGTGGCTAGCTCGGTCACGTCGTTCAGTTTGCTTCAATGGTCCTGACACCAACAAGGGCCTGAAGTGGACCATCTCATCGGTAACTGAAGAATATTAGGCCTGTGCCGAGAGCCCAATCAGTCAGCTCATGCAGGTCATTACAAACGTTTGGGAAAATTGGATTACTTTTGTCACAGCATTCAAAACAAGACACCATCTCCTCCTACTTAATATGGTACTGCCTGAATGAATGTTATTATGGTTGAATGTCAGAGGGGTGGGCAGAATAGTCTGAGCACCACTCATGAGTGACCTTAGCTCTGAGAAATCTGCATAATCAGAATGCAGCCAATCAGAATTCACTCTCTTTGACCCATCTTGCTAATGAATTGCTTTTTTAGGCTAGAGTATATGATTTAAGCATCATTCATATTTGACCTGCTCTGACATAATTCGTTATATTTTACATGGAACAATGTGTTTTTCTTTTTCTTTTTCAATCTGTTTTCCATTTTCTCAGACTAAGCCAGTTTCACCTTTAAGATGCTGACCAGCTCCATGTGTACAGAAATATGAATTGTACGCAATTACAGCCATTATACAATCCAGTTTATAATGTTTAGTATTCACTTGTTCTAAAACTAAAAACTATTTTATATAGATATACACAAATAATTGCAGTGATTGTTTCATTTATATAACTTTGCCCAGAAAACATAATGGTCATTATGAATTTCCAGCTTGAAACAGTGGTAGATTCACATGGCTATAGTGATCCATATCACCGGGAATCCATTCATTGAAATATTTTACTGCCTGGAATTACAGTATAATGTTTGGAATGACTCTTAGAATTGTGGGGTCTGGGACGCATTAGTCTCCAGATTTATTTAGCCAACAACGTCTCACTTGTGAAGGAAATGGTTCAGAGAAAGTCATCAAAGCAAAGTTGTTAGCAGGATATTGCAGGAGCTCTTTTTATAGCCTAACCCTCCACAATTTATCCACCTGTCTCAGACAAATCCACAGTTTATAGTTCTGGAACTTATTTGTCTGCACCATACTTGCCAAATACTTAATTTTGCCATTTTGAAGATATTAATACTTGGCAACACTATACTACTGATGCCAGTTGTTTTTTTTTTTTTCTCTAAACCCTCCTCCCCTTCACTGTTTATTCTCAGGTGCCGTTTGTTTATTTTCTATAAGACGGTTTTGACATTAGAAACCTTAATTGTAATTATTGTCAACTGTTTACTACACCACCCACTTTGTCTTGCGCTGGTTTCCACACGCACCTGCACGTAGAACGCGGATTATTCTGACGGCGCGACCGCTGCATCTACGCCAGTGTAAAAAACTGAAGTCACTGTTATGATACACGTGGCGCTCGCTCAACCAAGGTCAGGAGACGGCTTTAAGGGGCAGACACCGAAAACACGACATCAAATGACGGCAGTATATAGAAACAACCTGATTAAATGCAGATTGAATAAGAAAAAGAGAGCAGGATGGAGAGGGGGGAAAATGTGTTTGGTTATCAGCTGATAGCGTTGACGTGAAAGGGCACAGTCAAGACCAACATCTCGACATTCTCATCTTCTTTGTCCTGAGAAAGGGCTTCACTGGCGACGGAGTCCACTGGTTTCTCCCCTCCCACCCTTTCGAAGAATAAGGCCGCCTTGCCCTCTATGCACCTTCCTCCTCAGAGCTATTTAAGTTCCTGTGGGCAGCCACCTTAGAGCCAGCCATCGGCCAATCGATAACTCTCAGCTTTGCGGCGTCCAATAGCAGGACACCTTTTTGATCGATGCCCCGAGTCGATATTTCATTTGACAGGTGAGGCAGCTGGGGCACCCTGCTAAAGATTCAGGCAGATAAGGGGTCGTACGAGGCTTCAGGGTGGCCCGCAGTCAATGGAAAAAGAGCCGACTGCAGCGAGAACGAGGGACCAAGGCTGTCACCATCGAAGATTTTGCACTGAGCACTGGCCAACAGCTTAGTAAGCAGCAGCGGAGTCTGTCGTCATCGAGGATCCCACTTTGTCAGTTTTAAGCTAGTCTGTTGTACTTCTATGGGAGGATCAGTAAATGGGGATTTTTTTTTATTATTATTTAATTTAATTATTTTATTCACTTCACTAAGAATCTTGGAAAATTCTTTAACACAAGCAAGCAGACCCCAAAATTTCCATGTGGTTATCTGGGATGGGGCAAGGGAAATGAATCAGAGTCTGGAGCCTCAGGGAAATATTTTCGGTTCTGTCTCGCTGTCCGGCGAGTTCGGATTTAAAGCCAGCGGCTCCCCACGATGGCACTCATCTCCTCTAAAGTGCGGCGGCCCGCGCAGCTCCCGCTCCCGCTTAGAGTGACTCCTCACGGGAGAAGGTTGTGCCCTTATCTTCCCGGAACATTCCGAGCAACTACTCGCTTGCTAAAAGGTTTTTTCGGTTAATCTTTGGTCCTAGCGTGCGAGTGGATGAGAGAGGGTGAGCGAGAGAGCGAAAGGCAGCGATCCCCGCTCACCAGTTCCTCACGAATCCGGCTTTGTGAGCCGTGTGTCTAAGCACCCCACCCCATATGTGTATCCCTTTCTTCACAGCACCCTGTGGGGGCAACATAACATCAGACAATGGCACCATTTTCTCCCCCGGCTACCCGGAGGAGTACCCCACCTCGTCTGACTGCACCTGGCTAATCACCGTCGCCCCCGGCATGGGTATCAGACTTAACTTCACCCTGCTCCAGGTCCATGGCCCCCATGACTTCATCACCGTCTGGTAAGGATTCCTCCCGCCACCACGAGTTGGATAATCTTCCGTCCCCTGAGGCCAAGGATCGCCCCCTCCCTCGTCCTCCTCTTCCATTTCTTTTTTTATTCCTTTTTATTTCTGTTCTCACAGAGGCAGAACAAACAGGAAAGTCAGGGTCCAGCTCTTTGGATAATCCCCTCTCCCGTTCTGCGTCTCAGCGCTGACGTCACTTTGCACCCCGTTACGGTTCTGATGTAGGGAGCGCTCCTCGCCTGGGGACACCCACAGGCTGGAGCTCCCTCCCCTTCTTATCCCCGTAATGCTTTGGGTTCCGCAAGGTTGCCATTGGTGCTGCTAGAGCCTGTCGTTTGTTTAATTAATGAGATGCAGCCTTCGGGCCAATGGGGCGTGCCCACCCCGCTCCTCGCTGATACGCATGGGACGGACCATATGCATATTCACGACGGGGCTTTGACACGCCCGACTGGCCCCGCCTCAGCGTGAAGGTTCAGGACTCCACCCTGACTAGGAGCCAAGGCTGACGACCTGGAAAATAGCCGGTTCTGGCCCTTGGTGCCAGCCCTAGATGACAGTGTTACTTTTTAATCTGCAAATGATAGCTCATAGCTTTGGAGCTCAAGTTTATGTTTGAGGCCTCATAGGGACACCTGGATAGTTCTAGAACAAAGCCAGAGTAAGCTAATGCACACTGATTGCCAGAAGTCCACGGCACGTCCAGGAACAGCTTTGCGAAGATGCAGGTGTTTCTTTGTTGCTTTCCTGCTCCACACTGATTCGAGGCAGCTAGTTGCCCCTCGAGGCTTTTTAGAATCCACGACCATCGCAGGGGGTGGCAGCGAAGTACCTGCAGGCTGCTGCAGATGCACACGATTTTTCTTGTCTTTGGAGAGGGTGGGGTTACGCCCACCCAGCCCAGAATTCTGGACCAAACCTGAACAGACCACATGGGAGGCTGAGACATTTTCTGGGAGGGGGTAGTTGTCTGTCCCATTTACTCCTGTGTCTTCAAGGTAATGTAGATCCAGGCACCCCCCACCCCCATTCTGAGAGCTGCGGACTTTTCCAGTCCCTCGTTTTTAACCATGGAACCGAGAAGGAAGATTTTCCACATGTGTACTTGTACTTGCATGTTTACTTCCTTTGTGTGGCACTGTTTGTGTATAATTGGTAGTATGGAGGCAGATGTGAAGAGGTTGATACAAAAGGGGATGATTGACCTGGTTATGGCCCCAGTTTGGTGAAAATGAGAGCAGCTGCCGCAAAGGATTGTGGGTGAGTCTGTGCGCTCAAGTGTCAGCAACGTTTCACTCCTCAGGGACGGGCCACAGGAGACGGCGCGGAAATTGGGCGTGTTCACCGACACCGAGCCAATCAACCCTCCCAGCAGCACATCCAATCAGGTCCTTGTTCGTTTCCGTAGCAACTCTGAAAAAGGTGGCCTTTTCAGAATCACTTACCAAGGTAGGCTACAGACACTCTGTAGAATACATCACTCTTTTAATTTAGTCACAGTTTGTTACAACTGATCTGTGATTTTCTGTACACTTCAGTGCTATTTTTAAATTTTGCAATACAATTTCATGCTTTGTTATTACAGTATGTTCTTGTTCGCTCAAATATTGCATGGTATTATGTAGTTTTGTCTTGCATTCCTGCTTTAAAGGATTATCCGCCTTTTTGGTTACGTTTCAGGTAGCTTGTTCTTTCATAAGTACTTCTCTTTCGGTGCAAATGGGTGAATACTATTCCTGGCATGACCACTGCTGTATATTAAGGTGTAATTTTATGAATAGCCCTCCCCCACCTCCCACTAACATGGCCGCTGTACCATCAGTCACTAGCTGCCGCCCTCTCTGCATTCGCAGGCTCACACCTACATAAACACTTTCTCTTTTAGACACACTTAAACACCCTCGCACCGTGTCTGCCTCCCACTCTCTGCCTCCCTCCATGAATACCTTACACACACACACACACACACAAACACACACACACGCAGACACCCAGAGTGTGATTTCACCCCCTTCTTCTGTCTCATGTCGTTCCAGCCTACCGCCTCCAGTTCTGCCTCCCTCCTCCTGTCATCCCCAACGCTGAGATCCTGACAGCCAGCAAAGAGTTTAAAATCGGTGAGCCTCGGCACAGAGCCTCAAGGCCGACCGAACTTTACAGAAAGCAGCGTCAACTGCGAGACTCCGGGGCAGCAGGACGCGGGCAGCTGGTGGCAGTAAAGGCTGCTTTCGATAGACAGGACAGTTCCGCTTCTAAGGATAGATATTCCCCGGATGCCTGGGGGACAGTTATGACGCTTCTGGATCACAGTTAGAATCAACGTCATTCACTAAGTGCAACTCGAACACAATGGATTAGTTTTTGCTGTAACTCGTCACATTAAAGTAAAATAAAGTCAAATAAAAGATAACATAGAGTATCAGCATAGAACAATAATCAACCAGTAACAGAAAGTCTATACAAGTCATCAAAACGAAATTGGATGTTTGATGACTCCTACACACAGATGCAAGTTTTTAAAATTTTACGTAGCCAGCTGCCACACTATACCTACATGACACAGGATTCATTTTTTAACCTCTGTGTTTTAAATTACTGAAATTCTAAAATAGAGTAAGACCCCCACCTCCCCAGCCAATACGAAAGCTTGTTTCGATTAAAAATGGATTCACTGAGGAACAGATAATCCATTTTAAGGCCGTCCGTAGCACTGAAACAATCAGCGATGATTTCATGCCCTTGTACTTTTCCATTTCCTGCCGAATGGTCCTGTTTTCAGGCATCCATTCCGTCTGCGATAGATTAGGACAGCCTCCAGGACCTTCTCGGGTGACAATGGCTAAACATTCCAAGAATCGTTCAAACATGGCCAACTGCGGCGCAGTATGGCCGAGCCTCATCTCTCAGCCAGAGAGCCCTCGGAGCGAAGCCGAGCGTCCGTGAGAGGCGTGGAGGACGGCGGAGCCTGCTGGCAGCCGCCTTCTCCGCTCGCTTTGCCATCATTAATTATGCGTCACATTAAGTTAATTTGCTGATTCAGTGAAGGTGCTGATAGAAGGGCACGGGAAGGGGACACATACCCACACAACAGTTAACAAATTAAATCTGTAGTGCGGCATCTACTGCCACGGTCACTCCCCTGGATTGATCGTATCGCATACACCAGGTGTCGGCTGTAATCTTTCCAGGATTTTGCCTAAAGCACTTTCTACGCTGTGAAAAGTTTTGTGATGTGAATTACTGCTTCATGTGACATCACGTGTTTATAAAGCTTCTTATATGCAACACAAGGCAGCATAACCCAATGCATAAGGTTCCCTACGGGTACAAATGATGTGACCTGGACCTGAAGCTAAAGCTCCCTGCTGTATCTGTTCCTGTCCCACTCTCTGCTTATGACTCGTGTTGGGATTGTGCAGTAAATCTCGGCCCAGCGAAAGCTCAACCCGCCGTTTCCGTTCAGGGGACATCGTCCGCTACCGGTGCCTCCCGGGATACCAGCTGAGCGGGAACAGCATCCTGACCTGTCGGCTTAACACACACCTGGAGTTTGAGGGGCCCCCGCCGTCCTGTGAGGGTGAGCTGCCCCCCATTACTGTCCACATCTCAGTCATTCTTCCTTCTTGCCATTCATCCCTACCCCTGTAGCATTTTTATTAATAACACATGACTAAGAGATGTTTAATTGCCGGGGTGAAGCCTTGTTCCAGTAACCAGTGGGCATTTGATCCTAGCAGTCTTCAGCATCGCTTTAGAGATGATGCTCTATTTGCTGTTTGCATGTGTGCATCGCAATGCTTCTTTTCACATATCACGCTCTCCTTTGAGACACAGATTCACATATATGCAGTTGAAAGTGAAGCCTGTAGTCCAAACTCAGGGAGAGGCCATTTATGCGGTGTCTCTGGAGTTAAGATTCTCCCTCATGGGCCCCCGGAAATGTGACTGTTCTGCCGAGGACAGGTTTCAAACCAGTCTAAACCAGTGAGCCACAGACTGCCCTCCGATGGACATGTGAGCCACGTGTCTGCTGCCTTCTGCCATGACGTCTCCAAACTGCTTGTGGATAGAAACCAGGGTCATTCCCCCCCAGGTCACATCAGCGTGTCCGTGCCACAAGGGGTCGATTCCCTATGCCCATCGTCAAGGATACTCCAAGCGGTGGACACAGGGTGAATAACAAAGTAGTCATTAGAGGCGATGACGTGCGCGTTCGGCCGGGGCATGCGGACATGCCGCAGGAGCCCGAGCGGGATCCCGTCCCCTCCTTCATGCCGTAGTGCCCACGTGAGGCCACTGTAAATGGTCTTGCCATTAATTATGTGCTCCTTGTTAATCTGCTTCTTCATGAAGGAGACCTCTATGTGGCGGGGGCCAGCTCTCAAGCTGGGCATTCACTCACCGCAAACACCGATGGCAGGAGCGAGAGCGAGAAGAGGAAGGCTGAGCAAGGGAGCGGCTTTCACGCGTCTGTCTCCTTTTGTCTCTGTATTCCTGTGTTTTTTTTATTTTAAACTGGGTGGGGTATCAGAGGAGAGAGAAGGTGCAGGGATCCCTTGGTGAGGTATCAGAGGAGAGAGAGGGTGCAGGGATCCCTTGGTGAGGTATCAGAAGAGAGAGAGAGTGCAGGGATCCCTTGGTGAGGTATCAGAGGAGAGAGAGGGTGCAGAGATCCCTTGGTGAGGTATCAGAGGAGAGAGAGGGTGCAGGGATCCCTTGGTGAGGTATCAGAGGAGAAAGAGGGTGCAGAGATCCCTTGGTGAGGTATCAGAGGAGAGAGAGGGTGCAAGGATCCCTTAGTGAGGTGTCAGAGGAGAGAGAGGGTGCAGGGATCCTTTGGTGAGGTATCAGAGCAGAGAAAGGGTGCAGGGATCCCTTGGTGAGGTGTCAGAGGAGAGAGAGGGTGCAGGGATCCCTTGGTGAGGTATCAAAAGAGAGAGAGGGTGCAGGGATCCCTTGGTGAGGTGTCAGAGGAGAGAGAGGGTGCAGGGATCCCTGGGTGAGGTATCAGAAGAGAGAGAGGGTGCAGGGATCCCTTGGTGAGGTATCAGAGCAGAAAGAGGGTGCAGGGATCCCTTGGTGAGGTATCAGAGCAGAGAGAGGGTGCAGGGATCCCTGGGTGAGGTATCAGAGGAGAGAGAGGGCGCAGGGATCCCTTGGTGAGGTGTCAGAGGAGAGAGAGGGTGCAGGGATCCCTGGGTGAGGTATCAGAGGGGAGAGAGGCTGCAGGGATCCCTTGGTGAGGTATCAGAGGAGAGAGAGGGTGCAGGGATCCCTTGGTGAGGTATCAAAAGAGAGAGAGGGTGCAGGGATCCCTGGGTGAGGTATCAGAGGAGAGAGAGGGTGCAGGGATCCCTTGGTGAGGTGTCAGAGGAGAGAGAGGGTGCAGGGATC
>JAODKE010000051.1:14061468-14072950 GCA_026779605.1 Mormyrus hasselquistii
CCCCGTTTTCCTTTTTTTTTCTTTTTTTTTTTTTTTTTTTTTTTTTTTTTTTTTTTTTTTTTTTTAAAGCTAAAGTAAAATTACAAAGCATTAAAAACCTTTATGCATTCACTCCCCCATTTAGTGTATTCTGTTAGCCCAAGTCCAGTCTGAGTTCTGCAAATGCATATATTACATTCAGTTCCACCCTGGTCTGTGGTTTCCCCAGCAGTGTTTCCGTGAGCACAATGATTTCTGATCACCCAATTGTTCTCTAAGGTGCAAAGGAACAGATTTCTGCTCTTTATTTACTTCTAACACCTTGTACATCCTGATTGGACGAGCTAACATGACCTGAGTAGCAGGCTAAAAACCAAGTGAATACATTTAAATACATTTCCAAGTAACTGGGTGGAATTCATGTGCATTCCTTCAAACAGGTGTCTGCCGCACAAGGTTTGCTAATGTTTTCCCGTCAAAGCCCAATCAAGCTGCGTCATGTGCTCTGTAAATACTTTGCGATGTTTGACTTTTCCTGATCAAATGAACCAAAAACCAAAACAAGTTTGTTTGGTTATTTAGTGCCAATGTTATATGCGATACATAACTGGTAAAAATGACCAGTAATGTACAGTATAATCTACAGTGAATAGTATAGTGTAGATCATTTTCGCACTTAATTATGACTCTTGGTCAGTATAGCCTCTTGGCTCATGTCTTAATTGCTTATTTGGGGATGTGCAGCAAGTTATGTACGAAAAATGTATGTGTTCATTAAAATGAAGGTTAACTTTATTGATTCCTGGGGAATTTCTGGTGCATGCAGCAGCAGGTGCGTAGTCCACGGACAAACATACGTATAGAGCAAAACCGACAAAGTGCAAAGACGTGACAAATAGTGCAATCAAGTAAATGTGGTGCAAACAGATTAAGTACACAGTACACAAATAAGATGCCCTAAAAACCAGAATACTCACGTACAACGCTGAGCTCCTATTCTTTTCTCTAGGTCCTTCTAGGCAAAGTCCTCCGCTACTCACCTTGAGCGGTAACTACTCTTCCCCCCTGACTGTCACGAGCACCTCCAACAAGGTTTACCTGCACTGGTCCTCAGACCACGCCTCCAGTCACAAGGGCTTCCGGATCCACTATGCAGGTGCGCCGCCGCAGTGGGCCACAGCGGGGACAACACCCTCCCCCCAGTGCACCGCTTGTCCTGTCATGCTGTACCAATCCCTCGTTATCCGCTTGCTTTCCGGGTCCGCATTCCTGACACTCACAGGGTGCCTGTTTCCCCTCCCCAGCTGTTCAGGTAATTTTAAGTTTGGGGGATGATTTTTTAGATTTTGGGAATGCGACAGCCTGGATTGTTCTCTCAGTATGAGCTCCGCTCAGTACAAATACCTCGGTGGGAGAGGAACAGATGGCAGGACAGATTCAAAGCTTTTTGTTTGCTTAATCAATCTATCTTTCATCTACCCAAGTTTGTTTTTTTATTTTTCTTCTTCTGTTTCCAGCTGTAATGAGCACTTTCTGTTCCATCTCCCATTTTAGACATTTCATTTTCTTCTGTGACCCTCTACCTCTGCGAAGAAGATCTAGAGTTCTCCACATTGGAAGTTTCTAACTGTAAACCGTGAAGCAAATTTTCCACTGTTCAGCCGACATAGATAAACAGCCACACCTCCCATAATTATAGACGAACCCCCCGCTAGATTAGCTAATGCAATAACATGTGGTTGTGCGTTTGATAAATGAGGACGCAGAAGGGAGATTGGAAAAGTGTTCTGGGAAAATCTTCTGTCCCATGTTTGACAAGTTCGGATACAGTAGCTTAAAGTATCACCAAATGCTCTGTATGGAGTTACAGATTTTACACAATCAGTCAGCTTGTGGATAAAAACATTATATAAACATGAATTTATAAATAATGTACTGGGTTTTTCATCATTTTCTTTGTTCCATGTTTTACTTGCTGATTTGGCTGCAGCAACATATACAGTTTTGTTCATTCATGCAGTAGAATATCTAATTGGTGCAACTGACTTTTCTCAGGTGGAAGGAGACTTGAATTCTGAACCTTTTGCTTGAGGGTCTTTACAGATACATAGAAACAGATGTAATAGAAAAGTGTTTTTTTTTTTTTTTTTTTACTTATAAGCATTCCTTAATTATCTAGAGCGGATGTTAGACTTTTTCCTTCCTTTATGACCTTGAATAGCAGGATCTATAATCCCTGCAAAGTTCCTCCAGGGCACGATGGTGCCGTGGCCTGCAGCCGCTTGCACACACGGTGGTCAGAGGTGACCTCAGAGTCTCTCATTTCTGATCCATAAATGGCCGTCCCCTTGGGCTACTACCTCAGGCTTTTTGAAGTCTGAGAAAGTGGATGGAAAGAAAAAGTCATCGCTGAAGGACACTCTCTTTTTTGTGCGGAAACAAAAGGGACTGTGCCGGTGTAGATGACCCAGGTACTGAATTTGCCTGCTATTTCAGGGCCCTTCATTCCATTGTTCAGTGTTTCAATTTAACACAAAGCATAGTTCCACGGTTGTTCACATATTTAATGTTTCTCAAGCTGCCTTTGATGGATGAAAAGCTCATATATATTTTTTTTTCTTTAGATTTTCTGCCTCAATGGTGCAATTTGTTTGAGAGCCCAACGACTCATAAAAGTAGACATATATCAGACCGTTATACAACCGTAACTTTTTATTGCCACAGTCTTATCCGATTGTCTGTAGGGTGCTAAAGACTTTGGCGGCAGAGGAGAATTGCCGGTGGTTGCTGATGCTGTCAGACTGGGAATTAGCATTTTTATTGAGATGTTATACATTAGTTCTTATCAAACGTAGTGGTTGAGATGCAGTTCTTTCCACATCCTGTGCTGGTCTTATCTCCTTTCGGCTCAATTACACACTGTACCATAAAATTTGGCGCCATGGTCGTGTTAAAACATAATCCAAGTCACGCAGATACCTGCCAATCTCATGATCACTTCAACAAATTCTGACTTACTTTCCACATCAAATACTTGAACGAAGAGGCTGGAAATTGTAGTTGTGACTGCCTGTCTGACATTATAGCTCAATAAAAGCAGCTAAGCAGGGGACAGAGTGGCTCAGTGTGTGTGTGTGTGTGTGTGTGTGTGTCTGTGTATGTAAGTGTCTGTGTGTGTGTGTGTGTGTGTGTGTGTGTGTGTGTGTGTGTGTGTGTTTGTGTGTAAGCGGGTATACCTTACCTTACAACATGATACTTTATACATTTTTGGGTATATCTTACAACGTGTTGGGGGAGTTCCATGGAATGGAATTCCATTACCTTCCCATGTTTCTCCCTGCAGTCCAGAGACGTGTTTAGAGCTTCTCTAATTTGCTGGTACCAAGAATAATGTGCATTGTGGTGATCTGCCATCAGACCCTGGGCGTACCGCCGCCTCATGCCCCGTGTTCCCTGGGATTGTCTCCAGGTCTCCCCGCAGCCATGTCTAGGATAAGCAGCCTTCAGGTGGACGGGAAAACAGCTTCATTATTTGCAGTTCTCAGTAAAAAAAAGTTTCTGGTTTAGTTTATTTTAATCCGAGGCATTTTTTAAATACATAATTTGATATGAAAAATGTCTCCATGATGAGAAATTGGGAGACCTCACTCAATTTGCCATGTTTTATTCTTTCAGCCTCATACTGCAGCCCCCCAGATCCCCCCGCCAATGGTTCCGTCCACAGCCTGACCGGCACCAAGCTGGGAAGCACCCTGCGCTTCAGCTGCGACCAGGGCTTTCGCCTCATTGGCCAGAACAGCACCACCTGCTCCCGCACCCCCCAAGGCCTCTACCAGTGGAATGCCCCAACACCCCTCTGCCAAGGTACATATGGGCTTGCCCGCCTGCTGAGGACTGGGGAGTGCAGGTGAGGTGATTCTGTCGGGTGAATCGTGGGATAAGGGTGTGAGGTCAGAGTGTGGACAAAGTTTCCATGGAGGACGCTGGGTTGTGGAGGTAAGAGGGACAGGCCCTCACTAACCTCTGCAAAGCCAGTTAAGGCTGTTTCTGCGGTTAAAGCGTGCATTTCCCCAGACGGCTCCAACGTTTTGCTGTGTACCTTTTTTGGCTGGGCTTGTGTGACTCCTTCATCCTGCCTGCCTCTTCACTTCACTTTAAGCTGCTCTGAAGCTGGGAAAACAGCCTCACCTCACGGGCTAGCGGATGGAAACTCCCCTTAAAGTTTAGGCGTTGGGTTTGCGGTTCTGGTTCACCTGGGTTTCGCTCTTTTTGGAACGAGGGGAGCTTGTCTCCTTTACGCCGATACCGTTTTTAATCCTTTTATCGACAGTTATGACTGTTCACAGCCGTGCCGCAGTTTTCTGTTTCTCTTTTATCTGTCTGAGGTAGTTTTTTTTTAATCCGCTTTTTTGTTTTAACTTTGACCATACCAGAGGGTTGTCCTTATTTTGGAATTTCTCATCAATATTTTTATTTTCAGAGTTCTTCAGTTACAGCAGCAGTGTTTTTCAAAAGGTGCTTTAAGAAACACCTATAAGCACATAGGAATTATTATTTTTTTTTTTGCATATCCTATCATGCTCTTCTATGGAGGACACTCATTGAACAGAGTGCAGTATGAGCCATTTTCTAGCATGTCAAAGTGGTTTTTGGGTTTGCAGACTTCTCCAACAACGATACAGTTATTGCCAGGGGATTCGAACCAGCAACCTACTGGACAAAGGCAAAAACTCCTAAATTTTTTGTATAGCTGGATTTTTGCCCAACCTTGAGATAAACATTACACTGCTTTCTGGAAAGTCAGGTCACGGCGTTAGTTTGTCCATCACGGCCTACATTCTCTGTCGCCCCATAGTGGTGTCTTGTGGCATGCCAGCATCCCCAATCAACGGCAGCGTGACCGGTCGTGATTATACTGTGGGCACCAAAGCCACCTACCACTGCAATTCCGGCTACCAGCTAACCAGCCCTTACACAGTGTCCATCGTCTGCTTGGACTCTGGGAGGTGGGGCCCTGCTGATGCCCCGCCCCACTGTGAACGTGAGTCCCGCCCACATTGGTCAGTGACTTGTGTCGATGCTTCAGTCACAGTCTTGAGGTTTGGGTGGCTGTCAGCCGCAAAATAAATCTTTTGAAAAGAATGTTGAGACATTAACTACAGGATGTGTCAGTAAGGATTCTCAGAGCAAACAGAGGTGAAATTTCACCTTGTTATTGGTTTATTAAATGTGGGGCTATATGAAATATTATGCTTAATTAAATGTCCTTATTTTTAATAATATTCTGTTGAAATGGAAAGTAGCAGTGGCAGATTCCTGTAATTGTACCTGTCAAACATTTTTAAGCTTCACAGATGGATGGTACGTTCTGTTCTATATGGAGTATTTTACAGTGCATTACAAGATGACACCAGCTTCCATGATACATTATACTGCTGTACATTACTCAATTATTTTCAGTTGTTCTGTTAGTTTTGGACAAAAGTTTCAGTTTCCAAACAAGGCAAAGAATGACCTCTGGGTTTTCTCATCTAAAAGAGCCACTCTGTATCAATGTCTCTGACCTCTGACCCCTTCCATTTCAGCGGTTACGTGTCCTGACATTGGCCATACAGCAGTGGACCATGGCAGGTGGAGGCTGATTTACGGGACTCTGAATCAGTACGACTCCATGATGATGCTCATTTGTGACCCTGGCTACTACTACCGCGGTCAGCGAGTCATCCGTTGCCAGGCCAATGGAACCTGGGACTATCCAGAACCCCGGCCTGTGTGCAACAGTAAGGACTCGCCTCCTTGCGGAAAGTTTCACATTTGCTACTTTTTGTATATTGTACTGTACCTTTACCCTTGATATCAACATCGGTTTAATAAAATGTGGCAAACTTCCAAAAAGAAAAACAGCAAAAGACAAATAGATAGAAGAACTTGAAGTGTCAGGGTGTTTAATCTGGGATAATTTAAGTTTCTAAATGAAATCCCATTGGCTAATATCATCCGCCCCCTTTACCGTCACTTAGTCATCTCCTGTATGGAACTGGGCAGCCCACCCAATGGGAACAAAATCGGCACCCTGACCGTGTACGGAGCAACAGCCATCTTCTCCTGCAACACGGGCTACACGCTGGTGGGCTCCCGGGTGCGGGAGTGCATGTCCAATGGGCTGTGGAGTGGAACACAAGTCCAGTGTCTCGGTGGGTCTGCTTTCCGGGTCGAAACCCCCTGATCAACACATTTCTTTTCTGTTCATCCTCTTTTTTTGCCATCATTCTCCTGTGGTTCCCTGTTCACAGCTTATCCCGCACACCAAAGTCTGATCACCCCCGTTAGCGGCTCAATTGATCTTTATTTTCTGCTGTGCGTGACTGAATGTGTGTTACTGTTTGTGTGTGTGTGTGTGTGTGTGTGTGTGTGTGTGTGTGCTCCCCACAGCCGGCCACTGCGGTGCCCCCGAGCCCATGGTGAACGGGCAGATCATCGGTGAGAACTACAGCTACCGTGGCAGCGTGGTGTACCAGTGCAACCCGGGTTTCCGGCTCATCGGCGTCTCCGTGCGCATCTGCGAGCAGGATCACCACTGGTCCGGCCGGACCCCCGTCTGCGTCCGTGAGTGTGCTTAAACCTGAACCATCACAAATTCATTTTCAGCCGCCTGCTTCTGTTTTCTATTATTTATTAAAAAGCATTTTTTATTAAGTGTTAGTCATTTGAAATATAATCATGCACGTATAGTAGTGAGATGTATATGCTTTTGTCAGCATAGCCGCCCTCAATCCGATTTTTGTTTCCGCTGCAGCCCTAACCTGTGGTCACCCTGGCAACCCAGCCAACGGCGTTACCCAAGGGACGCAGTTCAACCTGAACGACGTCGTGCGCTTCACGTGTAACACGGGCTACGTGCTGCAGGGGGCAGCGGAGGCGCAGTGCCAGGCCAACAGCCAGTGGAGCAACAGCCTGCCCCACTGCAAAAGTACGTCCTCCGTGTGTCTGAGCTGGCGCGTGCAGGCGTGCGACTCAGATAAGGAGGCGTGAAGCTGTCATTAACGTGGCAGAATGTGGCAGGCGAGGGGATAAGGACTAATGTCATTTGCCTGAAGTCGGAGGGCTTGTCTCGGAACGTGACATTTGTGTGTGTCACACTTTTGTCCTCAGTACATCAGCTTCTCTCGAGAAACAATGGCTTCATCAGGCTGAAATTAACTCAACCATTAGCATGCTGAGCCGAATCACTCAGTCCTTGGCTTTCCAATCTCTGTCTGGCTGTGTGGCAAATATCACCTTTCAGCAAGGAAACTTCATTTTGAATTTGGTTTGAAAGCTACGGCATGCTGGATGCGTAGGTGGCTCTGCGATCGTCTCGCCGCTCGGTGTGTGTGTGAGTTCACACGTCGCTCTATTCTATGGCTCTTCCCCAGATTCGCCGGCTTTCTCCCTGCAGCCCAAAAGCGAGCAGTAATGTGGGTCGCTGTCTCTTAATTAAGCGTTGTGTGTGTGAGTGTGATGGGTTGGCACCTCATCCAGGGTGTCCTGGGCTCGAAATGCACTTGGCCACGTGAATGGAAATCATCTACAGGATTATTATTATTATTTTTTTCTTCATGCTTGACAAAGGGAAGAAGATCAGGGATGCCATCTTGTTACATCACATTGAGTTTTCTTAGTTAAATTTCATGATACCCATTCATATTTTAACCATTTATCCCGGTTAGGGTTGCAGGGGGGTCCTGGAGCCTATTGCAGGTGGCACTGGGCAAATGGCAGCCCCCCCCCCAAATGGAATGCGTGCACCCTCCTACACTGCAGGGAAACTTAATGGCATATCTTTGGAATGTTCAAATTTGGATATCCAGAAGAAATACATGTGAGACAGGGAGAGCATGCCAAATCCACACACATGGAGATGGGTTTCGAACCCACGACCACAGGGTTTAGCCACCGTGCCACTTCCTTTTCTCTCACTATGAATAGAAGAAGAGCTGGATGAACATCTTTTGGCAGAAATTCACAATGTTGCTTATATACCTACCTACCACTGTTTGCCTTGAATCTCCACATTCATTCTGGGTCGTCGTTCTATCGTTCCGCTTTGCTAAATTTGCCTTTTTGCTATGCAAATGAAGTCGTGAGAACAGACGGGCAGAGAATACAAGAACATAAGCAGCAAGAGCCCTCCCTGGTTGGATTCTTAATGTTAATCACAATATAAGAATCGCTTCAAATTCCATGTATATTTACCCTCTTGCTGGAGTCTTAATACCTTCATAATTTCCAAATCGCTCTGCCTCCCTCCCCTCTCACTAGATCATTAAATCCTATTTACGGAAATCAGGGGAAGAACATGAAGACAGCTAATAACGCCCAAAAATGAGATCCCAAACATTAACATCAGGGCTGCGTCAACAATTCAGCCGGCTTCTGTACATACATCCCTCCTAATCAGAGCCAATTTGTGTCAGGACACTGCATTGCCCTCCATAAAACGTTCCCCGGTTGCACGAATAAAACAATCCGCTGCTCTCACCCAAAAAAAAAAAGAGGAAAAACATTCCCCATAAAACAATGAGTGATTATTTTCCGGCGTTGTCGCCCTCGGAGTCTGGGCTGCGTTTCGGTATCGCTCAGTAAGCCCGCCTGTCCATGTATCAACAGGGTTCCACTACACGTTCCTGCACCGGCAAGCCGTCCTGAAGGTTAGCGCACCTCCAGTGCCCACAGCACCCCCTACCGCCCACCCACGCCCACTGCCTTCGCTCCCTGTACTGTATGCCAGCCTTCCACTTGGAGCAATGGTGACCCTCCTGGAAGGTGCAACCACCTGGCCTCCCTGTTCAGGTCTCCATCATCTTGACACCAAAATACAGATCGCCGGAGTCCCCAATTGCAAATGGATTCAGAGGACACTTTATTCATCTGTCGCAAATTTTTAACAGCCTCCTCTCCACTGAGACTCGCCCAGAACGTGCCCGCTGCTTTACAGTTTGTTGCATTTTTGTCCCAGATTGATTGGGAGTACGGCTCTGATGCTATCAGACGCCTCATTTAGACCCAAAGCAAATAGTCACTTCCTGCCACAGTCCTCCATTTCTTTCGTGAGGCTTAAAACCGACACCCCAATCTCTCTCCATGGCAGTTTTCGTTTAAGTATAAGATCCAGGTCATTTGAAACTCCAAACGCATCCTGGCGTGATTGGCTCAAGGAGCCTAAGCTGTTTCCTTCAAAGTATTCTGCAAACTTTTTTTTTTCCTCTGCTATTGTGCTTGACAATTTAGCTGTCAGGTCAGTTTGGTTTTGCGTTTTTTTAAACTTTACGTGTATACCTAGAGCCTTTGACAGCCCGCCTGACACAGCCCGAGAGGAGGCAAGCATCTTAAGTGGGGTGAAGTCAAGCAGTGTCAGGAGAGGGAAATATGTGTCCCATTTCTTTTCTTTTTTTTCGTAACACAACCCATTTCTGGATAAACGTAAACAAAAAAAAATAAATCCTTAAAAATGTTCAGAGAGTGTCTGGTAATGGATTCCCTCAAGTTCCTGTTTAACCTCCTTCTTCACAGGACGATATGTGTTGGTGGTAAGGCAACTTGAACAGGCATAATAGGGTAAATGCGTGTTGAGTGTCACTGACTAAACACTGAAAATGTTGTGCTTTTTTAAATTATAAGAGCTTATATTTTTAAACACTTTTTTCACATTGTGCGCATTGTACCAGAGTAATTTGAGTTAAGTACCCTACCTAAAGAGTGCCCCAATCTCCACTAATATTACAGGCAACCGGCACCTGCCGAATGTACTATGTCACGATATATATTAGGCCAAAGTGACCTTTTATGCTCCCATGTGACGTGCCTGCAAGAAATACACGTAGATCAGTGTCACGGGTATTGTTTATCATGACTCATGTAGCTGTTTAAATTACATTTCCCAGAATGCTTTGCATCAAATAATCTGCATTAAATGCGATTCTTATCGGTTTCGCTCATATTTTGAGGGAAACCATGTTGAAAAACTATATAAGGGTCTAGAACATACTCATCACCTTAGTTAAAACGTTAATGGTCACGAGCGGCTGGGAGCCGATGCATTTCACAATGCGCTCATGCGGCGTTGATACGCCGGACATACGGCCGCCTTCATTTGCTGTCCCATGGTGAAAGCTTCCTCTCTGCTGTTGCATTCCCCAGTTGTGAACTGCACGGACCCCGGGCACGTGGAGAACAGCGTGCGGCAAGTCCTGCCCAGCGGGCCTCACCGCTTCAGCTTCCAGACCGTCGTGTCCTTCACCTGCAGCCCGGGCTACTACCTGCTGGGCAGCAGCACGCTGGCCTGCCAGGGCGACGGCACGTGGGACCGCGCGCTCCCCAAGTGCATCTGTGAGTCACCGACACCCCCCGCCCTACCCCCAGCTGCTCCGTCTTTTAGCTTTTAGCCTCCATTTAGCCTGCGGGCGGTGAGAGAGAGAATAGATATTTTTGTCTCTCCCAGGTAAATTACCCTTGTTCATCACATGGCCTCTTTTGTATTATTATTCAAAACCGTCACATGAAAGCAATGAAATTTTGCGATTGTTTAAATAGCGGGCAGGGAGGAGGCTGGGGCCTGATGCGATCTCTGTGGCAGCTTAGTCTTTTTGTTTCACTGCCTTACTTTGTTTGCAGTAATTAAACTGGTAAGCACTGGAAGTCTCTAACCCTGGAACCTCAGTGTGGGGGGGGGGGGGAGCCCCTTCCCCTCGCCTCTGTGCCCCCTGCTGCCTGCTCACAACCCCGTGCCCCTGTTCCCCCGTCGCAGTGGTGCTGTGTGACCGGCCCAGCGTGCCGCCCTACACCCAGATTTCGGGGGACCGCCGCACCGTGGGCTCGGTGATCCGCTACAGCTGTGCGGGCAGGCGCCAGGTCGTGGGCAACACCACCCGCATGTGCCAGCTGGATGGGCACTGGAGCGGATCGCTGCCACACTGCTCCGGTAATGCCACCATGCACCCCCCAGCATGTGTCCTGTCCAGAAAGTACTGGCAGGACCACACATTGACACGGCTGGGCCCTGATAGATTCTCCCAAATCTAATTGCCCCCCCTTTCCAAACTCAAACTACCAATATCCACAGTAGGGGCATGGATACCCTGGGGGCCCAGCATTTTAAAGGGGCCCCTTATTCGTAATGCTTTACATTACCTGCACCTTCATAATTCTTTTATCTTCATAAAACGTTCAGTACACCTTCATAATGTATTCATTAAGTATTCATAAAACATTCATAAGCATCATGCATCTATACCTTAACATCCTAACATGCCTTAACAGCTGAAATATACAATAATATCAAATATTATATAATAATAACAAACATTATAATCGCATAATCATGTAATGTTTGTTATAAAATCTATTAAGGGATGTTAGGATGTTAAAGTGTACTTGCATGCTGTTTATGAATGTCCTATGAATGCATTATGAAGGTGCACTGAATGTCCTATGAATGCATTATGAAGGTGCACTGAATGTCCTA
>JAODKE010000051.1:14073050-14083345 GCA_026779605.1 Mormyrus hasselquistii
GCACTGAATGTCCTATGAATGCATTATGAAGGTGCACTGAATGTCCTATGAATGCATTATGAAGGTGCACTGAATGTAAAGCATTACCTAATAATTATATAATGTCAGAAGTGTTCCCCTCTCCCCCCGCCATGAGCGGCTCTGTGTGCTGGGGCCACATACTGTACTGTACTATTCAGGCTGTCACATCCCTCAGGAGGTTCACTGGGGCGGCTGAGAGCATACAAGGGAGCTGTAATCCTTACACTGCACTCCTGCTGGTGGATTATCTACTAAAACCTGTGGATCAATAAAAAAAAATTAAAAATTAAACTAACTAACACAGTTTAGGAAGCACGTTTGTAAACACTACCAAGATTTGAGACTGCTGTCTGCTGGTTACCTGTCAAGCAGTGATGCTCCACCTCTCCCCTCCCCTCCCAGCTCACGCACGTGTGCATTTAGCGCGTGGAAAACGGTGTGGCGTGTTCCTCTAAGACTCTCCGCCTGCCTTGCATCACCATCACCCCTCCCCCCCATCATCGCCCCATTTGTGTCTCGGCAGAAGCCTGTCGCACGGAGCCGGATGGGTTAATATCGCAATTGATAGCGTTGATGTTGTCAGGAGTGTCCGTCTCCCACGCCAGGTCTGACAGGCAGAGGGCCGTAAAAATCCCCCCTTATTGTGCTGCTTTTCCGATAAAGGCGGTAAACAGCATTAAAGTAATGTCTCCCTGCCCACTGAGGTACCTTAGTGCACACACATATTAAATACATCACCGGCAAGATTCTTAAACCATTTAGAGAGGGGCCTGACTGGAGAGAGAGGGGCGCTAAAAACAGACAAGAGGGTGTACAGATTATCTGAGAATTTGCGCACAAAGGAGCTGAAATGGAATGAGACCTTCCCTTTGAAGAGTAAAGCCCCGGAAACTAATGGAAATCTTTAATCCTCCCTAGTTTCCTGCCGTGTGTCAATCTTTCTCCTACTTGACTTTTACCACCTGCCGCTCCTCCACATTTACACTTTCTGCTTTTCATTCTTTTTCATTCGTTTCCTCTCAACATTAGAATACAAACTAATAAACAGTGTCAACACGTGGCTCTGCGGGTTAGCGTGCCATGCCTGCTACCAGACAGTCCTGAGTTTAAATCCTGCAGTCAGCAGACTCATTTCACCATCTGGCCCATGGGCAAGTTCCTACACCTCCGCCCGCTCCAGGCACTGGCTCCTTCTACTAAATAAATAAATAAATGCGGAAAAAAAGTTACTGATATCTTGCTGGATGACTAGAAGAACACAGTTCTCAAACCTCTTCTCAGGGGCATCCAAGCCATTACATGAATTCATTCAATTTTGCCACCAGCTCATTTAATTAATTAACGTAATCAGGTAATAAACTGTATTAGGTATGAATTAGCCAAACAAGTGGTTGAGTTTAGCAAATATCTCAATATAGTGGATGGTGACAGTGGATACTGTAGTGATTTGAGGGGAAAATCACTTTGAGAGACACCAGCACAGTTTGATACTAACACTAATGTCATTTTTGGTGGCAGCCTAAGATTTTGCACAGTACTGTGTACAGTATGTTTTAAACTAGCATGTCTGCTCCATTCTTCTTGGAGAGAAGCTGCCTCCCTCTCTGGGTCAGCAGGGAAGCTGTACTTCACTGTACTTCACTGTACTTCACTGTACTTCACCGCTGCTTCCTGATCTCTTGCATCACAGGGGATTCCCCAGGCCTGTGCGGCGACCCCGGCATTCCGATTCACGGCATCCGGCTGGGGGAGCAGTTCTCCACGGGCAGCGTGGTGCGTTTTAGCTGTGAGCCAGGCTATACGCTCAAGGGCGCCCCCGAGAGGACCTGCCTGGCCAACGGGACATGGACGGGCATCCAGCCTGAATGCCACGGTATGGCACCTGCCGTTGGGGATGGTATGGTCTGTGTAGAGTGCATTGTCATACGGGTGTGTTTTGTGGTCTGGATGGCTTTGTTTGTGATCCTGCTACTCTGAGTGCAGGTGTGTGTGTGTGCGTGTGCGTGTGTGTGCGTGTGCGTGTGTATGTGTGTGTGTGTGTGTGCGCGCGCGCGCTGCCTGGCTTTTTTTGCCGCCCTTTCTGTCGGCCCCCGCCAGCCATCTCACACATGATGTCAGCTGTTCCAATTTTGTCCTTCATTTCCACTTTCCCATAGGCAGCACCTATCCAGCATCCCTCTGTTTCTCGTCCTCTTTCCTTTCCCATCGATCCTTCGGGCCCAGGTCCCCGTTTCCTGACGGGGGCGGGGATGACAGAGTTGTCCCTTCCTGTCACTGAGCTGTCACCTGGGGCGTACACGGTGTTTTGGTGTGTGTTGTTTTGGGTGGGGGCCATGTTTTTTTTTCTCCCAGGTGCGCTCGCTTATACTCAGCTAGCTTTTCAACAACAAGCCTGACGAGCTGTCACCAATTCAGGAGGGTGGGGGGGAGGGCGGTCCAAGACCAGGTTAATATCTAATGGGGAGGGGCTGCTTTTGAGAAATATCACCCTGACTCACGCTGGTAGTGTTTAGCTAGAGTAGATTTTAGGTGGTGGAATGCAGCCATATGGAATACAGGAAAGGATGTAGTTAGGAAGGAATCAGAGGTACTAGAGAGGTACTATAAATAAGGTGAGCCAAGGACGTTCCTCAGACCATAAGACATGAGGGGCGTAGCCCGGAGACCAGACAAGTCTGAGGCTCGTCATACTGTCCCTCTCTGATGATGCGATCGCAGCACTGTGGAGGTTCTTACAGGATTCTCAAACCAAGAGAATGGCTGTTATAACACCCGAGTTACACAAATTATCTGGGGCTCGTCCATATTCGTTCTGGGGGCGTCAGCCCCCGGCGCCCCAGGATCGTCATGTGTCTGAAGTGAGCCCTGTCGAACTGTCACATTATAGTCACTGCACGAACGGCATCCGTCACGGCTAAATCTGGCCGTCCTGCCGGCCCACATCCTTCTGGCTCCTCACCTGCAGTCCAGCTGGACATGAACTGTGGGGGAACTCCGTGTAGAAGAATCGGATTCTCCCCCGTCTCTGCCGTTCCATAAATTAGCATGTTAAAATGCGCCCTGGAGGAAAGCGTGGTGGAAGGCGAGGATGTCTTCGCGGTGATGGGCCAGCCACTGTTTCTTCCTGATAGCTGGGAAGTGGGACACAGCAAAACGTGAAGATTAAGATAAAGATAAAGGAAGACTACTACGCCATCATCTTCTGCTACATTCTGCAGAGTGTTTATTTAATCGGGAGGTGGGTGATAAATTCACGGTCGGCGGAGTTGTAGTTCCCCTTAAATGCTGTGTGGGAGGAATGTTACGGCGGGCAGGTATTTACATTTTATCAAAGCCGTTATCGGCGGATCCAATTGGGGAAGAACAGCAAAGAGATGTTGGTGGGGTGGGGGGCTTGGGAACCTCACTCAGGCTGGTAAATAATGCAGAGGTTGCTCAAAATGCTGCCGGTCACTGTCACAGCGGTGGTGGTGACAAACATGACCCTTTTTTCCCCCTCAGCCCACCCCCACCGTATTCCACGCCCCCCCCTCACCCCGGCAGGAATGCCGATGCTCTGAATCACATCGCCAGCCAGAATCAGGGCCTGTGTTTCTCAGAAAGAAACCTCCCTGACTCTCAGACCCCAATCCTGGCCGCTTTTATTGTTTTTCGGCATGTATTTAAGGCCCCCGCAGGTCCAATTTAATTGGTCCAGGAAGAGATGCGGTGGATTTTTATCGCCTGTCTTTCTTGGAAGCATCGCCCAGGAGATTTGTTTGATGGCCAACATCAGTCCACACAGGTGGACCGGCAATATATCTGTTTGGGAGCGATTTACGATCTCTGCGTGTCTCTCCTTCTCACTCTCCCATAGTGGTGTCATGCGGCAACCCCGGAACCCCCCGGAACGCCCAGGTGGTTTTCCATGACGGCCTGGTCTTCTCGCGCTCCATCACCTACGCCTGCCGTGAAGGGTACTACTCTACTGGACTGCTGACCCGGCACTGCACGGTCAACGGCACCTGGACGGGCACCATGCCAGAGTGCACAGGTAACCCCCCCCCCTCACCCATGCCTGGACACCCCTAATCCCCTAATCATGGCTTTGCATATTACCCACACACAACCGGCAGACGCAGAAAGAATGGGTAGAGGAGCATTTATCGAACCATGATTTCATCCTTTATCCCCTGACAAGGAACGCAGCGAAGGTCACACAGAAAACCAGCACTGATGGTTCTGTGCTCTAATGTTACAATTAATCATCATCATTTTTTATGCGCCACTGCAGCCTCCGAGATGCGCCGCCGTTCTCCGCCGCCCCCCAGTTACCTTCCAGTTAAGGCCTTATCCGTCTCAGCCAGCTCCATAATGAGGCAGCTCTGTTTCTATGGCAATGTATCCTAGCTTGCTCAGCCAGATCCCAGAGCAGATTAAGTCAGGTAATCCTGACTTCTCTCCATACAAGGTTTTCGGGAGTGCAAGCAGAGGTCCGCATTGTCAAATGTGTGCACCATTGGCAGAACGTCTTGAAATTTCTAACGCATCCCCGTGGCGTCTTTGGTCATGTCAGCACAGCATGGCGGTTCATGTTAATGGCCGCTCCGCCTTAATTGCAAAATTAGTCCTACATACGTTCCGGCTTCCGTCAGAGTAGCCCGGGAGACAGGAGGTGGTCTTGCGTAATTTTTCGGCTCTCGTGGGTCGAGTGTCACGTGATGCCTGACAGCTTTGCTCTAAATTTGGTCCAGGAGAGAGAGCAGAGAAGAGCAGAGAAAGGGTCTGTGAGAGATCTCTGAAGCGGTCGACGTAATCCACCACCCTTCCACGATTTCCAGGAAAAAGTCTTCTATTATCTGAAAAATAAAATGTTAAAAGGCTCCTTCACAACACTGTGTATCAAAGCAATTTGCCTGGAAAGTTTTCGGGCATTCTTGATCCCTGCTTGTATATAACTGTAGTACTTCACATTGCGTAACATGTTGTTTTCTGTCTTCTTCTTCTCGTGGGCCTATTTCCGGTTTGTATCGCATCTGAATGATCTGGCTCTGCGAGTCCTGCAGGAAGTCCGACTTCCTCCGTGTCTGACTGCCTTCGTGCACATTAAGACCTTGAATAAAACCAGTTCTGATTTTGATGGAATACAGCCAGACATTTAGTTATTTATTTGTCTGGGCTTTAGCAGTCCCCTTTTTACTCTGCACTGGGATTTAACATGTTATTGGCAGGGGCACAAAATCCACGTCAGTCACGGGGAAGAAAGGTCGGCACTTTGCTGAATAAAAACGGCCTGAGTGAACAAGATCATATCGGTCCCTAAAATAGGCCCTTACAAAACCAAATTAGCTTCCTGTCATGGAGCCGACCAACTTGAACCAGATTACTTGAGCTAATTCTTGTAAGCCCCCTTTGTGGAGGGATTGCCGGGCTGTCTGAGGGGTTTGATTAACCGACCCGGTCAAGGCTGACATTGTCCCGCGCGTCAAACACGTTTGAATGAGACCTCGCAGTATGAGTGTGCAGTCGTGTGAGGTACACCGGAAGTCAGCAGGGCATCGTTTGTCCAACGTCACTCTACTTCCTCTCAAACTAAGTCTACCCCCAATTTTCCCTGCTAGAGAGGGGGGTGTGTGGGAGCTGTATGGCTCTGAGTGTTAGGACTCGGAGGGGAAGGTTGCCGGTTTGATTCCCGTGGCTGGCAGCGTTATGTTAACGTTGACACCTTGAGCAAGGCCTAAACCTAAATCCCTCCCGGGACCCTGGGTGCCTCTGATTCTCACCTATGCGCAACAAAAGCCTCTGCGATGTAAATAAAAGACATCACTCCTTCCTGGGGAGTATTTGATCTCTCTCTCCCTCACTCATCCTTCCCGCCTCTGTCCCGCAGTGATTAACTGCGGGGACCCGGGGGTGCCGGCCAATGGCATCCGCCTGGGCAGCGACTTCACCTACCAGCGCAGTGTGGCCTTCCAGTGCTCGCCGGGCTTCACCATGGACGCCGACCGCTCCTCCGTGCTGGTCTGCACCAAGGACCGCACCTGGAACGGGTCCAAGCCCATCTGTAAAGGTGTGCTCTGCTCTTCCCTCGTTCTAATCACCATTATCTGTCACTTGCAGCGTTTGCGTCCACACGCATGATACGTCAGACCTCTGTCGCCGAGCCCTATTCAGAGTACTTCTCTACCCAGTATTTTTTGTAATCCTCCCCTTGTCTTACCCCTCATTGTCTCCTGGCATCAAATGTCTAATTAGTGCCATCTTAGGTGACAACCTCAGCTTGACCTGTCAGCCCTCACAGTGTGGCCTCTGTCAGGCTACTGCTTCTTGTTGCTGTAGTTGAGCAGGAACGATTCTAGGATTTTATATTTTAAAGGGCCGTAATTCATACAGAGGGGCCACCCTTATCATTAGCCAGTGATATGTTCTGAAATGATGAGTGACAGGAGAGGTGCACTGCGGGGCCAATCAGCCTTCAGCCAGGGTCAATGGCCCCACCCACCATAGAGAGAAAACTGCATTAAGCCCTTCAATGGAAAGCAGCACTTCCTGGGCCTCCTCAGCCCAGATGACTGAAACTCCAGTCATCCCATTGCACTGTTTCACATTCTGTCCCACCCCCGGATTGTTCTGCAGCCATCGTGTGCGGCCCGCCTCCCGCCATCCCTAACGGGCAGGTACTGGGGACAGACTTCCAGTGGGGCTCCAGTGTCAGCTATGCCTGCGTCGAAGGCTACCAGCTCTCCCTGCCGGCCACTCTCACCTGCCAGGGGAACGGCAACTGGAGTGGGGAAAGACCACAGTGTTTCCGTAGGTCTCCTCTCTCTGCATGCCACTATCATCAAACATCCTGCACTGCAGCCCCATCAAGAGTGAACCCTGCCGGTGTAGAGTTCAGATCACTGCCACAGTGTATAGCTTTCAAAGCTGTCCCAGAACAAATTTTTTATTTAATTTGTTTATGCAAAGCAGATGACACAGCTTACAGCCTAATGCTGCTGGATACGCTCAGTACTGCGTGCTCTTGTCATCATCTCTGATACCCACCTCCCCCACCCTCAGTTCATTGCACCCCTCTTACCACCTGAAAAGCCCCCATTTTTACTCTCTCGCCTCTGTCTTTTATTCCTTCCAGCTTCCAGCATCTCTAGCACTGCATCTGTTCCTTTTCATCATTCCTTACGATGGGTCCAGTTTTACCGCTACGATGCGGCTGTGGGTCCCCAGTTGGACCCACCTGTTAGGCTTCTCCCGTCCTCTCTCCCATTCCTCTCTCCTGTCCTCTCTCCTGTCCTCTCTCCCATTCCTCTCTCCAGTCCTCTCTCCCATTCCTCTCTCCATTCCTCTCTCCTGTCCTCTCTCCCATTCCTCTCTCCTGTCCTCTCTCCCATCCTCTCTCCTGTCCTCTCTCCAGTCCTCCCTCCTGTTCCTTTGTTTTCTTCATTGACCCTAATCCTGCCTGCCTGCCCTCTGCTCTCTCTCCCTGCATCCCTGCACAGCGGTGTTCTGTGGAGATCCAGGGCTGCCCGCCCAGGGCAGGCGGGAGGACCGTGGCTTCACCTACCTCTCCTCCGTGGTATTCACCTGCCTCCCACCGCTGGTGCTGGTGGGCTCGGCCCGTCGCTATTGCCAGGCGGACGGCAGCTGGAGTGGGACACAGCCTTCCTGCATAGGTGAGAACCCGCCTGAAAGCTTCAATGCTGGCAATTCTAGCCATGCATCATCACTTCATAGTATTTTAACCTGTTTTATTTATTTCATTATTTTGTCTCACAAAAATAAAGCTACCCAAGTACATGGTGCTGCTCATAGAGGTGTACCTGACTATAAAAATTCAGAATATGGCTGCTTGATGTCTGTAAACCGCCGTTGGTGTGTATACACATGTGTACTCTGTGAGAGACTGCCATATTGCCTGGGGAGTGTATTTTTCATGTTGCCACAGTGGGGAGCCCATTGGGTTTTTAACCAACAATCCTTTGACTACAGAATGAAAGCTTCAGAGCCTTTGAAACCTGAGCTTGCTGCCCTCTCTGTAATGTCTACTTATTATGGGCAAGATTCAGCATAATGGTTTAATGGTTTAATTTTGTTAAAAGCATGTATGTGTCTGTAGCTGTAATGGATATAGGCCGGCTGCAGTGTCATTTATATGGCTGGGCATAGTGTAGTTGATCCCGGACTGTAAATGCCCCCCCGGCTTGCTGTGGATGTGGCGGAATAACCACATGGGTACAGGTACACGGTGGGTATAAATCACCACCACACGTCATTGGCCGAGTGGAAGCTGAAGCCGGTGGCTAATTTGCAGGCATGCTGGCCTCTGTCAGGCACTCAGCACGACCCCGGCTTGTCTGTTCCAGATCCCAGTCACACGAGCTGCATTGACCCCGGGGTACCGCTGTTTGGACTCCAGAACAACACTCAGGGCTACCAGGTATGGGGAACGTTAAAAAAAAAAACAAATAAACGCAAATGGGCATCATCGTGTGGAGCTGTATGGAGAGCAATGTGCAGCGGCAGATGTTGGTTAGCGCAGCGTGCGCATAGCGACAGACGTGTGCGGTGTCTGTGTGCACGCACGTGCCAGGCACCACCGTGACGCTGCGCTTCCTCTCCATAGATCGGCAGCACGCTGTTCTTCAGCTGCAGGAAGGGATACCTGCTGCAGGGATCCATCAGCCGCTCCTGTCTGCCCGACCTCACCTGGAGCGGCATGCAGCCCGAGTGCATCGGTAAGCAGGCCGCCCCTCAGGGACCTCTCCAGCGCTCTCACTCAGTCTGCGCACATGTGTGTGTGTGTGTGTGTGTGTGTGTGTGTTTTGGCATAACAATTAAATAACAATTTGGCTTGCAATTAAAACCCTGGCATTATAACGACACCGCAGTCTCATATCGCACCGTCCCTAGGACTTCCTCTGCTTTCCCCGATTCACTCGAAGTTTCAGGTTTCTTTGCCTTGCCGTTATCGCGGACCATCCTTACCCTCTCCATAAAAGCAAGCAGGAATCCACACCCTGTGGCAGGAAAAGGTAGACGGAGGCTGCTGCGTTGAGGTCGAGAAGGTGTTCGGCAGCATGTGGACTGTCTGACTGCTGAGCACTGGAATGTAGCCAGCGATGGAGGCGAATGAGCGCTTTTGCTATGCCCTGTTTTCCTCCCGTAGCGTTGAGGCTCACCTGATATTATTCTGCTTATTTATGTCATGCGATCACCTTGCTGTCATTTTGCGAGGCGTTGCTAGAAATGAACTGCGCTGACTCTGACCCAAGGGTCACGTCTTGACCAAAAAAAAAAAAAAAGATATTAATATTAATGTATTATGTTTTACCCTTTCTTAAAATGCAATTATATTATCAAATACCAAACAAACAGCACCCTATACAATGCCATACTAGGGTATGAAGCACCATGGGAATCTTTTTAAGCTACGTAAAGTAAACAAGCATAAAAGACTTGATATAAATATAGCACCCACAATGCATTGCTGGCATTGTGTTCAGCCTGCAGTTCAGCAGAAAAGTTCTCCCTCCGTTTAAATAGCTAAAGAGTTCCTCAGAGAGACAGAATGCCTTCGCCTTAATTGTGAAAGGTTCACTTCCCATACAAACCCCGATAGCGACTTCGGAGGAAAAAGGAAATGGCCTGGTGCCTAATTAATGTTTGCTACCACCTGTTTTGGGGACTGAGAGGTGCAGCATTGTGGGTGTGCAGAATTCAAATAAGTATAAATAACCCGAGTAGTTGCCTATGACAGAGTTCGACGTGCATGATCTTACAGTCAGCGTCAAGAAATAGAAGGCAAGTGGAAGATGTTTATGTTAATGCTGTTCAAGCAATAAAGCAAGGAGCTCCTCACCCCCATGTGATGCTGTAAAGGGGAAATGGTTAGAGGATGGATGGATGGATGGATGGATGGATGTGTTGGAAATAGTGGGGAAGGGGAGGACACAGGCCCAATATCAGCAGACCCCCATTCCTTCTCAAAAAATAAGTAATTAAGAACATGTTGCTTAACTTTTATGATGAATCGGTATGTTACTGAGGGCAATTCTCTGCGCATGCAGAGTGAGATAACGAAACATATACCTAACAAAGATTGTAGTCCTGTATCAAAGAAAATCATTTTATCATAAGGATGGGTTATATTTCATTATGAAATTGCACCCTAAACAGTTTTCTTATTTTATTTTAAAGAAAAAAACTTCTTCTGATACTACTGGATGGATGGATGGATGGATGGATGGATGGATGGATGGATGGATGGATGGATGGATGGATGGATGGATGGATGG
>JAODKE010000051.1:14083445-14098194 GCA_026779605.1 Mormyrus hasselquistii
CCAGCTCTGACTGAGGACCCTGATACCACACAGTAGCCACGCCCCCAGCTCTGACTGAGGACCCTGATACCACACAGTAGCCCCGCCCCCAGCTCTGACTGAGGACCTTGATACCGTACAGTTGCCCCGCCCCCAGCTCTGACTGAGGACCCTGATACCACACAGTAGCCCCGCCCCCTTCAGTGTTGCCTCTCCTCTCCCCTAGCTCATCACTGCAGCCAGCCCGAGCTCCCAGCACAAGCTGACGTCAGTGCCATCGAGCTGCCCTCACTGGGATACACCCTCATCTACTCTTGCCAGCCCGGCTTCTACCTGGCCGGGGGCTCTGAGCACCGCACCTGTAGGGCTGACGGGAGCTGGACAGGGAAGCCCCCTCTGTGCTCAGGTATGTGGCACCGCTGAGGCGTATGCAGGGCTGACAGCTCATTGGCCTGCTCCTCTGTCACTCACCGATTCTAGAAATACTATTGCCTTATAAGGTTGGCTCTTTATTAATTATACTCTCTATTTCCCCGGAATGAACGTTAAACTTTCATGTTTTAAAAAGTAATAAAGATATTAACATTGAAGTGTACAGAACCAGAACCTGGTTTTTTAAAGCCAGCAACAAATATAAAAATGTAGTAAAACTTTTATATGCCATAACATTGTATAATGTAATATTTAAAGCGGGTTTAATAAAATAGGCTTTTGTGGCTTTGATAAATATGAGCGTGGTGAGGCGAATTCGGTCCACTGTATGCATGTATACAAAGCACTGTGCTGCATCACGTGCTGAACAGCTCGAACTGCAGCTCGCCAGCACAAACGCACTGCGGTTGCCATTTGCACTGTAACGGCGGTAACCGTCCAAATAAACCTCAATTACGGCTTTGAACACTTCCTTTCCTAATTGGGCCCCTTTATTCATAACAGATTTCTCAGAAATCAGGCTCTCAGATCTTTGTTCTCGCCATTCTGTGCATTTCTTGCCCTTCATGCTCTGCGGTCTACAGTATACCCAGCGTCTGTCTGCGGGGCGACACCTTTTTAACTGCTACTTAAGGTGACTTTTACAGTATGGGGCGTCCGCCCAACTGCTCTACCTGAAAGCACTCATATCCTACAACAGTACTATGTCAGTACTACCTGCATTCATTTTATTTTATTTTAATTTGAATAGAATTTTTGGTTATTTTCTCTGTAAGAGCTAATTCTTTTTAGAAGACACTATAAAAATTGCGCTGTCTAAAGTTAGGTGTGTGTATTTGTTTATATGCGTATGTAGGATTGTGTGATTATGCCCATATGCATTTATCTCTGCATTTGTATGTCTTTGTGTTACTGGGTCTGTACCATGTGTATCTTGCGTGTTGATGTCTGTTCATTCATCTGTCTCTGTGTCAGTACTGTCTGTGCTTATGAGTCATATTAGTATGTGCTTCTTTCGCTGCATGCGTGTGCACATGCTTCCGTGTCACTGCTGCGTGTGTGTTAGTTACCGCCTACACGTGACTGCGTCTCTGCGTGTTCGTACACGTGCGTGTGCTCCTCCCCGGCCGTCACCACGAAGGCGGCTGTCCTGCGGCCTGCTCCGGTGCCCCCAGGGAGCGCGCACTCTCGTCAGTACCACACACTTCCTGTCCTTCCTGGTCGGCCATGGGATAAGACCCCGATCATCTGCACACGAGGAGGCGGTAGCGCTTATTTCTGTCCTTTTGTTATTCCAGCCGACACTCGGCCGAGCGGGACGACGATCGGAACCGTGCAGGAACCGCCGAATGCCAAGCTCCCAGGTGAACGCCGTTGTTGCTTTGCCTACCGTCCGTAGCGAGCTATTTTCACAAAGCTGGCAGGGCGCTCTGCAAAGGATTTATGCCAGGCGCCGTTTCTTTAGAACTCAGCGATTGATGTGATTTCTAATGTAATCTGGTTGTTTGACTCTGCCTGTCCACAAAGGTAAAAAAAAAGTCACTTTGAAAGTGCATAAATCAACTGAAATAGAGCCAAATGTCGATTTTTTTCGGCCCTCAGTACTTATTGCATGTTGCTCTATACACTGTAGACTTTGACTGAGTTTGACGCTGTCCCTGGTGAAGTTTGCTAAATGGCGGATAATGAGATGTAGCTGTAGCTGGCGGTCATTTGTGGGGCAGAACAGGCATGTTTTTGTTGTGCCCTTGAGAGCAAAACCTGAGGCTGATACAGTAAATGGTCGTATCTAAGCTAGTCACTTTCGGTGAGAACATATCTACTTAACCATTCAACAAATAAACTTGAGTCTGCAAGTTCAAATATGGTTGCAGTACTTCGGCTAGTCGCCTGACACCTGTACTAGCTACTCCCCCTATTACAGGAAGGTGGTAATATCATGTGATATATTAATGCCCCACTCCAGTCCCCGGTGGTGTCTTTGCCAAGAATTCTCTGTGGAGGGGCTCATACGAGTACCTGGGCAAGAAGCAGCCTGCCATGCTGAGCATCACCGCCTTTGAACCCTTTGGAAACCGCGTCAACGGAACGCTCATCGACCACAGCGGCGTGGAGCTGAAGCTGGCCGGTAAGGGGAGGGCCCCTGGGCTCAGATTCGCTTCTGGGCAGTACTGCAGTGCCTTCAAGAGGGCTTTGACAAAAGGCGATGTGGACAGTGTGTGACCCCCCCACCCTGCTCCTCCTGCTTCCCTCCTAGGGATCTACAAAAAAGAGGAGTCTCACCTGCTGCTTCAGGTGTACCAGATTCGGGGTCCCGTCGAGATCTTCATGAACAAGTTCAAGAGCGAGAATTGGGCGCTGGACGGCCATGTAAGCGATCGCCAAAGCCACACGCAGGGCTGTAGCTCCCATACACACGCACACAATTTAGCATCTTATTTTACGCATTCATGGGCCCCTGCACAGTTCTGGGTCCCCAGAATCTACCAGCGTATCCATTCCCTGCCTACATGACATATTTTTAAATCCTTTTAAAATCCAGATTCGTTCAGGATACCAGCACATTATCCCAGAAGCAATGAACGCTCCTTATGTGGAGAATTTAGGGATATATAAGGAAACTATTAAGCGTGGTGTAACGTAATTAATAGTGGAGCGGAAATCTCGGGTGATGGTGTGGATCAAAGTGTCCTGATGTTAGCCCACGGGTAGCTTTGTCGTGACCCAGGAATTTAGCACAGCTTAATCACTCTTCTGGGGCGGCGGCATCAGGCAAGGGGGAGGGGAGATCTCTGGTGTGGATGGAGATCTGGGGAAAAGCACGGTGAGGCCTTTCGTCCCAGGCCACGTTAGCACCGATTGGCTGGCAGTCTCTCGCCAAGTGCCAGCTTCTGATAGGAAAGCCCAGTGAAATTTCCTTTTAATTAAAATGTCAGCGGAATCAATGTCTGGCAATCAGCAGCAGGCGCTTCGTCCTGAATACATCGAGGAAAAGGAATGGCAAGGTTGTAATTAAAATTCATGCGGGTCAGGAGACACGCGGGACTTGCATGGGTGTGTGTGACGGAAAGGGTGCCTTCAGTGAGAGATTGGCATTTGTGCCCCACAGGTGTCATACATGGCCTCCACCAGCTCCTTTGTGTATCAAGGCTTCGTCAGAGGAAAAGGATTCGGCCAGTTTGGACTTCAGAGACTTGGCAAGTATATCATGCAGTGCAGCGACTGCTCAGCGACTTTGTACTGTATGTAATACAGCTTGTTTTGTTAGCAATTATACTGTAAAATGCATTGATTTCTTTCAGCCTACTTCTTGTATATTGCACTCACAGGGTTCCGTTACAGATCTAGTGTAGAAATGTGTGTTCATGCTCAATTCTCTGTGCTTTGTCAGTGAGGGTCAGTGATTTCTCCCAAGACGTCTTGCCATGCATCAAAGATTACTGCATTTGTCACACACAGAGGGCAGACTCTTTTGGCCAAAGGCCTGATGGTTTTGCCTTTCTGTGGCTGTAGATGAATGTATTTTTCCTTTGTTCCGGGATGGAATCTACCAAAGACTTACAGTACTTCAAATAAAAACTGAAATGCCGGTTTTTGGTGCAGTATATGTTAAACGCTATTACAATGCATTCAAAGTTAACAATCTTCATAAAATATTCAAATGTAACAATTACTATGATATGTGCCCTGTGATACAGGGTGTCCCCCGCCCTGTGGCCTGTGATCCAAGGTGTCCCTTGCCCTGTGCCCTATAAAAGGTGGTCGGATAGATGATTCTGATCACCAACAAACAGATTCATGAGAATAAAAACATGTGCTTTGATTTTTGGTGATGTGGAAAGGGGGTGGATCAATCACCAGGAAAATTAGGGCAGCGGAGGAATGTCAGTCAGGGACATCTACTTGCTGGTTAGGCCCCTAGCACAGGCATCTGCTTGCTGGTTAGGCCCCTAAGACAGACATCTGCTTGCTGGGTAGGCCCCTAGGACAGGCATCTGCTTGCTGGTTAGGCCCCTAGGACAGGCATCTGCTTGCTGGTTAGGCCCCTAAGACAGACATCTGCTTGCTGGGTAGGCCCCTAGGACAGGCATCTGCTTGCTGGTTAGGCCCCTAGGACAGGCATCTGCTTGCTGGTTAAGCTCATTGGACAGGCATCTGCTCTCTGGTTAGGCCCCTAGGACAGTCATAATTACTGAGCATAATTGCTTCAGTAAAATTACTAAAAATATGCCTTTAGATTAAAACGTCAGGTGAGAAAGTAATAAAAAAAAGATACTTACAAAGTATGGACCAAAAAATGATTTAACTGTAAGATTTTTAGTGAGGGTAGAGGATGCCAATCAGGGTAGAATTTCGCCAATTCTCCTGTTGTGAAGCAAGGCCCTCCTTCCAGAATATAGCAGATGCCTGGCCAGTCCTCTTCCAAACCTGGGACAGATTATTCAAACACCGAATTTATTAATAAAAGAGGGGGCCACAGGCCGACCATGCCTCCATCCCCTGCCATAATGATGGCGGATAATTGGATTTGCTCTGGTTTAGCTTTGACTTTATTTCAGTTTGTTGCCATCATGTGCAAAGTAACTGCAGCTTCCTGTGTTGTTTTTTGGGTTGCGCAACACAAGCAAAATTGCTTATTTTCAGTCTTAATATCAATATTTTGTAATCACCCCTGGGGTAATGGTATTGGAAAAAAGCTCCTCTCCCACATAGGTAATGTATTACTCTTATATTGTAGCTCCTTGTATTTGTCCCACACTTGGTTGTCTAGGCCTTATAAATTTGCTTTTCTGAAATAAAATGCAAGCTTCATGGGGAAATTTGAGATCATCGTATCTGACCAGCTCTCGTTAGATTGGCTAATGACGCTTGTTTCTCAGTCTTTACATGCTTGGAAGTCATCTTCAGTGCCAGTGGGAAGGCTGTCTAACCGTGGTCTTTCAGAGCTGTTGGGTGCCCTAATTTTCATCCTGCTTCAGCTCATTTTATAGAGATGTTTTTGTTTGTTTTTCATTATGGGATGGTGTGTCACCTTACCCGCTGTTTCAGCTGTGAATCGTGCGATAATTAAAGCGAACGCTCACTCTTGGCAGCCCACGGCGGTGTTTCCGTGTTCTGATGGTACCTTCTCCCGCAGATACGAAGAGCAAGGACCCAAACCCCGACAGTCCCGGCTACAACTTCGCCTCCAACAGCAGCTCTGTGGCCGCAGCTATATTAGTGCCTTTCATAGCCATGATCATTGCAGGATTCGCTCTGTACCTCTACAAACACAGGTATGTTTGCTAGGCCTGGAGTCCCCGACACCACAGCTGTTATACATTTGACTGTCTCTTACTCAGAAGAACACGCCGCGAAATTTTGCTGGTCATACAGCAGCTAAGTAAATAAAGTTCTGTTTGTAGTAAATAAATTGTGTGTATCATGGCTGGTGGTTTGCTCATGTCAGCTGTTTGGTAGATTAATTCTTTATTGCCCTGCAAAAAGCCCCGTTGTCTGTTAATAACCTCCATCATTCAAGCAGTCGGGTTTAGGGTCGACCTTATTACATGGCAAACAAGCCCTTATTCAGGCTGCAAGCTGAGTAGCCAAAAAAATCTTATTCTATACCCTGGGCTGACAAATCAGGGGGAAAAAACGTCAAGCGCAGGACAAAATGCTGCAAGGCTTGCAATCCGACAATTCATCGTAATGTCTGTGAATGCTGTACATCAGGCTTGAAAATGTTACATTTTTTTATGTTTCCTTTGCTTTGCCTTCCTGGTGAGGTTCTTGCTGAATACCATCATATTAAACAAAACAAATGTGTAATTATATATTATGTTTGAAGTAACATAGAAGCCTTGCGTGCAGTGTGGCGGCTTGTGAGCGTGCTGAGGACATTTCAAATGCAGTAATTAGTGTTTGTTTTTACATTCCATTAAAAGCCTTCTGCTCTGTTTACCGACGCCCAGGAGAAGAACCAAGGGCCCTTTCAACGGCTACGCAGGCCACGAGAACACCAATGGGAGAGCCACCTTCGAGAACCCAATGTACGACCGCAACATACAGCCCACGGACATCATGGCCAATGAGACAGAGTTTACCGTCAGCACTGTGTGCACGGCGGTATAGCGGCCGGTCTCTCCCCTTACCCCCTGTCCAGGTGAGTAGCAGCCAGCAGTGTTCAGAGACTTCCGGAACAATTCTCGGATTTTTTTAAGAGGCGGAAAAACGATTCATACCTTACCTTTGTCCAATCATATGGTTTGAATCTTTGAGTGAGCACTCTGGTGGCCAATCAGCTTTGAGCTGTGTACACCCTGATGAACAGAGCAGACTGTTTTTCTTTATTCCAACGAAGAGCATTGTTTATTATCTTGCAGTTTGCTTGTCAGAGCCCCAAGCGTCCATCCTTCGCGGTTATGAGATTAAGTTACACGCAAAGCAGGCGAGAGGCACCCCAGTGTTTCGTTTTTCTGTTGGTTTTTTGTCTGCCTGATCTCCTTGACAGCTGTTCTCGGAGCCCGAGCCGTCCTCGCTGCTTAGCAGGCCGGTGACTGAGAGCCTGATACCGGCTGCCTCGCTCCCCTCTTTACCACAAAGTGCTGATTCATTTCATGCGGATTTACCAAAGGGTGCCGAAAAATAAGCCACAGGCTGTAAACTTCCCAGAAAGTTGGGAGTAATTGGATTTGGCTGTATTCCATACACCTCTCTGGTTTTGATCTAATCACCACCCCATCTCATGCACTAAAACACACACAAAATCACAGTGTCTTTGACGGCCCTCCATACAGATTTTGAGGGACGCTGCACTGGTTTGAACAGTCTGTGACTCTTTCGCAGAACCAATATGCACAGGAGGCAGGAGAGCTTTTGTGGCGTCTTTTTAAGGAATCTCATCTTCGTAATCTGTAGACTTTAATGGCCACTGTGGGGTTCAGTGGTACAGGCCTCCCACTCTGTGATCGGAAGATTGCTGGTTGGAGCCTCTGCGGGACAGTCACCTCTCCGTTGAGCCCTTAAGCGAGGCCAGTGACCCTCTAAGATGCCGCAGAGGTGCTGGATACTTGGCCTGACCCTGCATTCAGACCCAAAGCTTCTCTCTCAAATTTATGTGCGTGTTTGTCTCAAAGCGGGGCTAGGCAGAATATGCAAAAAGGAGCATTCCAATGTAATTGTACTTGCAAAAGCCTGGCGCTTTAAACTGATCTGTCTCCGTCATTGTCCCTTTTCCTCGCCAGGCTCCTGTCTGTTGCCACACTGTACCTAGAAGGCTGTCCCGTCACATCACACGTCGTCATCGTAGAACCTAAAATGCCCTCTGAGTTCTGCGTGGCACTGCGCCGTCCTCCTAGCTGGAGTACCACCCTCTCAAACTGCATCTCCAACCAGAGGAAGGCCAGCGAAGTCGGACTGCAGTCGGACCTGGTGACTTGTAAAAAGACAAAAAAAAAAAAAAAAAAAAAAACGAAAACATTCTGAATCAGTATCATCGCAGAATGGAAACAAACTCACCAAAACCAGAGAGTTTCTATGTTCTGTTCAGTTCTTGGAGAAAAGGTCTTGCAGTAGATGGCACGGTGGTAGACGTGGTGAAGCACTTCACTGTCGGCCAATGAAAGCGAGTGATGCTTCATGTGGGACGGTACCTGCCTGCTCATGCACTCTCACCGCCACAGGCAGCGGCCGTTGGCTCTGCGCCGCAAACGGCTTGGAGGTGGTGGACGTGCCCTCTGGACGGTGCATCCTCTGTTTTTTTTTTTGTTTCTGCAGTGGAGCAGGTGAGTGGCTCATTATGCTCGTAGCAACTCAGAGCGCCAGACCCCCCACAACGCTCTGCTGAGGAGCTCACTGGATATCCCACGTCACACGGAACAGTCCCGTGTATATTCCGCTGTGGATCTGCGGCTCCGCACCCACGATATATCCTGAAGGATGAACTTCTAGACAAGAGGCCCCACAGGTGTACGCCTGGTATAGCGAGTGGAAATGTCATGGCCTGCAGTTTGTCACCAAGGAAACTGTATTAAAGACTCGCTTTTTGTATGTCTGAATGTGTGTGAGAGAGTGTGTATATTTGTTTGCGAGTGTTTGTGTATTTAAAGTAAATCCCAGAACCAAATGCCCATCAGATTTGTGTTTCCTGTGCACATGACGGGGATTGTATATTCAGGAATCCCCAAGGAAGTGCTGAAAAATTGCTCGACATAAAATTCGCATGCCAACACAGAGGGCAGGAGTGATACCGCCCCAATTGGATGGGAAAAGGTGCTCTTTCTCATGGCGATCATGGATGAAATGATGGAATTCACATAGGGTTTGTCTTGGGAGATAAGAAAGCAACTGAAGGCTACACATAAGTACCCAGAGGTTTGAAAAAAGATAAATACTTACCCAATTATGACAAATGCAGAATGTAATTGCTTCGCTATGACCCTGTGCTGCATCAGCCCCTTGTGTTTGGGCACTGCAGTTTTCATCACGGCCAGAAGAGGTTGTGGTATTGAATGTTCACTCTGCAATCAGGGCTTTTCTGAGTGTTAAAACTGGCATCTTTTATTGGCCGAAAAGGTAGGGCAGGCTGCTTCCGATTCAAGATGCCTTCTCTCTCTTTAAAAGTCCCTTTTCTCAGATGCTGTCAGGATCATTAAGCTGAGTTTTTATAGTGCGTAATGTTGTTTCGCACCTGAAATGTCCGTGAGTGGTCATGTTGTGTGTGTTGTCATAGGGGTTGTACCCTCACCACGGTACTATGAGTAAGGACAAGGGTGACTCCTGTGCGAAGCAGGCAGGAAGTGGCGTCGCATTAGAGGAAGTCCAGGTTCAGGGACATGAGGTGTTTCATTTGCTTGCATAATTTGCCTGGAAACCAGACAGTAAGGTCACGTTGGTGCCCATTAGTGTTTTATCTCCAGAAGTAAATAGTGAACCCTGACAGGAAGTCATATCACAAATTTCATAGGCCTCAGGCCTTGCTGGCCACTCACTGGTAGACACACTACACTGCATTAATTTTTTGTACCTTGGTATTCAAACAAACGGTTAACAAAATACTATACGTACATGCTTGGTCAGGGCTGTTTGATTTTGCTCAGCACAATAGCAGCATTAGGTTCAGAAACAGAGATATGTGAAAACTGAGTACAAAGTAGATGACAGTTGGCTAATTCTGTTTACTTCATGAATTCAGAAAAGTCTTTGGAACGACTTTTTTGCAAATTCTGTACAAGGTGATGAGCAGTCATTTACAGGCACATTTTTCATGGTTTCTTTTGTGAAAAGGATATTTTTAAGTTAAGAACTGCAGCTGCAAGTTTCCCCTAGTTTTATTCAGCTTTATATATGAGGATCGGCGTAATGCAGGCACAGTAGGCGTGCTATAGCACCATTTATAATGCATTTATAGTGTTATAGTGCTCACACATACGGTCTAGTAGACGATTCTCCATCTAAACAAAGTTGGCTAAAAAGACGATAAATTAAAATGTAAATGATCACTGTTTCGTTTGGTTTTGGTTGTGCGTGATGCCTGTAACAGCTACCCAGTGACACACTACAACCTGATGCCTTCTTTATTGGAAGCATTCAGCTGTCTCTGCGAACTGCTCAAACAAAGGGGCTTTCTGAAATGGATTATTGTAGGGAACGTTAGCCGTTTCACGCAGCCGTGGTAATTCCTTTTACTATTTCATTGCTTTTAAATGCCTTATCTCCGCTGAGTGAATTGATTGTCACCTGCTGCTTATTAGAATATTGGAATGGGAAGAGTAAGAGGGAAGCAAAGGTTGTTTTTCCCGAATGATATAGAAGGCAAAGTGGTGGGAAGGTGCATTATAGCCATAATCACCATTCACTTTGAAATACATATGAAATACAGTGTTTGAAAATCAGGGGTTGGCCAATGTGACTTAGTGGACAGCATTATAGAGTCTGTTGGGGGGGGTGTCCTGCCCCCAGGTCTGTGTGTGTGGAGTTTGCATGGTTAACATATATATTTATATACATACACACAACACACACAAGCACACGTCTTCATTCAGGATCGACAGAGGATTCTTAGCAGAAAGAAAGCAGGGAGCTCTGATTTATAGTGAGAGTCACATGAGGGACGGCTGGGGTACAGCCCTGTGGCATGACTGCCTCCCACCCCACCAGTTTCCCATGGTGCACCAATTCCTTTCCTCAGTTAATCTCTTATGACAAGCCCCAGCACGCTTTTCCCCGTACATGTCCCAGATAAAACAGGCCATTACAATATTCAAAGAAACATTAAAAGATAAAATACATTTGGCAAGACTGAGACCTAGACACAGTTGATTGAAAAAAAAAAATATATAGTCTAATAATTATATATCATATATAGTGACACATCACCGCCCATGTCTTCTGAGGGGGAAGGGGGGGTTAGGGTTATTATCACATGTACACCAAAAATCTATGAAGGAGGGTATATATTAGAGTGTCGCAACCCAAGCTGAGTAGGAGCCCAGCTTTTACATGCATTCACATTCTCCTCAGGAAAACACATTAATTGGATCATGCCTCCAAACAGGAAACCATGAACCCTATTGTCCCTATTTTGCCAAAGATAAAATGCAAACCTGAGGAATGAAGATGAGGTTAGACTAGATATGTAATACAGTGAAGCAGAGCATATTGTATTATTTTAAATAACCCCAGAAATGGCCTGATGTAATGGAAGTGCTGTGTTGATTATACCCTGTGTATCCTGCGTCTCTCTGCTCTCCGCGGTTCCTACAGCGGCAGAGATTCTACGAGCCTTGCCTGTCCACATGTGCATCTTTATATATTTATGTGTTAGCAGAGTGCCTGGCTCTTTCAGGAAGGATCTTCGCGAGTTATTAAGTCGTCCTTATAGCTTTTGCTCTGTCATGACTCTGTCAGAACAAGGATGCTGATTTCCCTGTTTTTCGTTTGTGGTCGCGGTTATTTTGCATTACAGTCCAATTTAAATGTGCCTGCACCCCTGCAGTCGTTGTCTTCGATGTCGCGCGTGGAATTTACATTTAAAATGCATTTCTTGTCAAAGGTCACATTGCGTCGCCGGCCACGCGGACCGACCCTCCAGCTCTCGGATAATTCAAGCTCACCGATGCGCCGTTCCGAAAGGGAACATCGTTTGTTTTGTCCCTGCCTTTGTACCCGGCCTTTAATTGGACAGCTCGCTGCCGCGTGGGTTTTATTTTAGTCGTCACGGCTACGTGCTGAAGACCAGGCCCACAAGATGCCTCCAGGCGAGTTCTCACAAGAGACCCTGGGCCAGAGGGTCCCTGTTTGGACCTATTTTATTTTCCTTTAAACCTCCTGAAATGCTCCCCCAGCAGAGCCCTATGCAGTGGATTCAGATACGTAAAAACCATATACATTTAATTATATCAATATATTTTCATTGTATATAACAAAATTTTAATATATATATATATATATATATAAAGGTAAATATATAAAATATATATTTCATATAATTGCAATCATATATAAAAGGTATACTAAAAAGGTCAGAATGACAGCTGGTATTCTGATACAGTCATCCTTTTATTTTTATTTACACGAGGGTAATACCCGTTTCGAGAGATGCACTGTGACAACTTACAGATTTTGCGAACACGTGAAATACACAAAATGGTGTAATGTGATGGTAATAGCGCTTAGGTCAGGGCTAGGGCCAGTCATCATTCTGCTGTCATCGTCATGCATAAAGCCCGAGAGGACAAACATAATTTGATACATGTCATTTCTGTCTCCGTCGTGGTGCATCGTGCTGCTCGCCGAAATGGGGTCGTGGAAAACGAGCGTCCGGGACGTGGTCTTAATACCTGAGGGAAGGGAGAGCGAGGGAGGGTAGGTGGATGAAAGGCAGACCTACAGAGACACCTAAAGAGAGAACAAACAAGCGAACGAAACCCTTTTTGTACAGAGATATATTTTTATGAAAATAAATTTGTATTATAAAAAAGTGAAAAAAAAGACTAAGCGATCTGTACATTGTTTTTCATTATTGTAGTACAAAATACTAGTGGAAAATAAAAACATAATTATATATATATCAGAGCGATATATATGTAATTCAAATAAAAACCACAATTTTTTTGTAAATGTAATAAAGATTGTAAATAGAAGTTTACATACTTAGTGTACATATGTAATACCAACATGGCTTGTCTGCAATATATAAAATGTATTTTATCCGTCTGTATATGATGCTATGCATTGTGTTTAAGCTTATTTTTCTTTCTTGAACTTGAAACCTATTTTAACGTTTTGTTTTCTTTTTTTGGAATAAAATGTTTTAAAAAGCATTTTGGTTTTGTGTTCCGTTATTGCATTTAAAATTTTTTTGGGATGGTGCGCTTCACTGTCAGGAGAGGCAGGACGAAGGACTCGAAGGCGGGCGTTTGGCGAAAAAGGGGCGTTTATTTAACTTACCAGGAGCAGGGAAACAAATGAGAGTGTGAGGGGTGAAAAGAAGAAGGTGAGTACGGGGAAGGACACGCGAAGACAGGAGGAGCGACGGCAATGAGAGGCTCATGAGACAAACGGGTACTTAAATACAAAGGTTAATGAGGGGCAGCAGGGAACAGGCGTGGCTCCTCAGGGCCACATTCGGCAGGAGACAGGAGAATCAGGCAGACATGACAGGTAAGATGCAACTTGGCCATGAATCAATGTCTGCATGTTCTATGTGAAATTATAACTATAGCAAATGTAACATACTACTGTGAAAATGTCTAAGTACGTTTGTTATTTTTACCAATTAGCCCAGTCATGTGGATGATGATATGGTTACCAGTTTGCATAAGAGGTATAGTATAGTTCCTTTTGTTTTTCTGAGATGTTTTATTTGTTTGATGTGGCTGAAACAAGGGGTACCGGCCCCTCACCCATCTCTATGCTATCCTTATCAGGCAGAATACTAGGGGAAATTAAACATGACTGACTGCATGTGGCTGGACCTGTGAGCAAACTCTACAGAGTGTATGAAGCTGGCAATTAAACGGCCAGTTTTAATATGCTGTTGTACCTACCTTTAAAGATGTGCTAACTCCTTTTGTGGGTGATTCTTCCATCTTGGGTTTGTGTCAGTCCTGTTTTGCAGGGAAACGGGCCTGAGAGAGTAACAATTACAAATAAAAACAATAAAAGGCAGCACTTTGTCAGTGAGGAGCCCCTGTCACCTGCGAGTGATCACTAGCAATTAATCACAGTCATTAGACCCAAGCAGCAAGTTAAACATCAGCATCTGGCAACCTGAAGATAATATCCAGCGAGGATCCTGACAGAACTGGTAAATTCAAGCAAAAATAATGGGTCTAATGCTGCCCAAATTGCCCATAAGTATGCTTATGTATGTGAATGGTGTGTGAGTGAGTCCTGTGGCGGGTTGGTGCCCTATCCTGGGTTGTTCCCTGCCTTGCGTCTGTACCTTCTGGAAAAGGCTCTGGACCCCTATGACCGTGTATAAGACAAACAGGTAGAGAATATGGATGGATAGATATTCTGCCTGATCTATGGGCAGCGACTGCACTAATGTATAGGGAGAGGGCCTTGACCACTTGCAGTCTTACGTGTACTTAAGTATAATGTACACCATGTAGGATGCTAAGGGTGACTATGGGAAGCATGTGACACGAGTCTTTGTGCAGCGGGAACGCTAAATATAGAGGACTGGTGAATGTCAACTAACATGGGGGGGGGGGGGGTAGGTGCCATCTGCAATGAGCTTGTGGGAAAATGATTACAGTGAGCTGTTATTCTGAGCCTCCTTAGCGCTAAAATCATATTCACTGCTCAATTCATTCATGTGCAAATCACCTCAGATATAGATTAAGAATGAGGGCTTTGGATGATGAGCAGGTTGATGTCACTGATGCATTGTTCCAGGTCTTTCGCAGATTCGTTTAGTTGCTGTGTAAATCACCCAGAAACTGCACTGGGTGCCAGGCTTTGCGGTGATGTCAGATCGAGCGGCTCTTTTTTGGATGCTCTCTCAAGCGCTGACCGTTCCCAGCAACACCCGGTAAGTCTGACGAAGGTACTGGAGGGTTCGTGTTATGTCTCGCTGGTAAAAATCACATTACGACCTGATCTTACCCAAAAAAATGCCGGATAATATATGTGTTCAGAATTTATCAGCAGCATCTAATGCTGCAATATCCATCCATCCAGCATGCATACACACATGTCCTATGCAGCGTCACGGAGCTCATCCCAGAGGCAGGGAATGACCCAGGACGGGCTGCACTCATCATTCCCACCCAGGCTAAGCTCTGGACCACCGCGACCTGGTATAAGACAAGCAGGTACAGAAAACAGACGAATGAACAACAGCAAT
>JAODKE010000051.1:14129798-14146704 GCA_026779605.1 Mormyrus hasselquistii
ATGGATGGATGGATGGATGGATGGATGGATGGATGGATGGATGGATGGATGGATGGATGGATGGATGGATGGAATTTTAAAGCTCAGTGTTTGCTGAAGTAATTCAGGAAGAGTGCTCGTGTGTACAACTGCTTAACTTAACAAATCCTGGGTATTCATCTTCTCTCGTACCCAGGCTCATCACTGCTCCACTACTTTGTAACCAGCTTGTTAAATATAAATCACTTCTATGCTTTCTAGCCATAAAGGCTTTCATTAATTAGCTACCATGTACTGTAATCCTTCTTCGGAAGTTAAACATTTGTATTGTGATGATGATCTTGGAGTAAAATTTGATGTTTATATTCACAATTAACTTTGAAAGTTGTTAAAATGGTTTATGAATGGTAATAAATAGCACTAAATGCTATCGCATTTATGGTGTTTACATCTTATATAAAACCAAGCGTGAGTGCAAACAGGTGTTACAATATAATCATAATACTGACTAATGTAGTTCACCTTGTGTAAAGTAGATTGCATAGCAAAAAATGAGGAAAAAGTAATTAAAAGTAATCAAATTTATGGGTGGTGCTGGTGATTCCTGCAGGAATCCAGTCATAGTTCATATATCAAAATGTTGTCCTACCTTCCAAGTAAATTATAGATCTTTTCCTTACAGATGCCCTTTTATGAGAGTAGGGCAAAATAATCTCAGTCATATGTTTTCCCATGTGAGCTGTGGGTGATTTTAGAAACATTGTCAGCGCGCATGGATTTTATGTCAGCACTGATTGAAGACAGAGTTTAAGGTTGATTAATACTAATATCTGCCGGGGCATAGCGATTGCTTCCTAGATTAACCTCTTTATCTGGGTCTGTGACAGATGACTCAATTTTAGCCATATTTGTGTAAAATGAGAGTCATCCAGGGACCTGTGCAGTGAGTAGTGTTTAAGGAACTACTGCAAGTCATCCATTGTCACCTCGCAAATATAACGAGTAGATGTCTTGGTATCTGAGAAGACAACTTCATATATGTGTGTTTGCTATCAGAATATACTGATGTCATGGTATTTATTGTATCATAGTCCAAAGCACAGGTGGTAAATCAGAAAACCAATAATTGCACGTGGAAAAAATTCAAATCACCCACAGGGTTGATAAGTGCAAAGTAGATGCTAAACCCAAAAACGCATTAGACAGAACACCAGTAGGTTAGGCAGACGTGGTACACAGGACTGGGATCATGTTTGCCACCTTGTGGGGGCAGGAGAGGACCCAGGTGCGAGGAGAGTCATTGAGGCCCAGTCGAAGCATGGTGGGTCTGATCAGGATAGAGACAAAACAAAAAGTGAGCATAGTGAAAATGCTCAACATCTCAGAAAGAAGTGACTGGAAACAAGGTCACTGGTGTGCCAGTTGTTTGCTGAGGTAGCGAGTCGATGGACTGGGCGTAGCCCTTTTTTGAACAGAGAGCACAACATAGTGGGGTCAAAAAATACAGCAAGTGGTTCATATTGCTTCCTTTGGCTGTCACTAGATGCAGGTGTGATTGATTGTTAACTACTTGATGTGGCACAAATACTTAGTAATAACTCAGTTATTACTGAAGTACAACTATGAACAAATCATGAGCAAGTATAGGCGCTACTTGAGAAAAGATGCGTCACAATTCATTAATAATGAGCAATCATGAGATCAGTATTTCACTTGTGTTATTTATAACTTGTCCCTTCAGTAGTTCACAAAGGTTTGCAGAATTAACACACAGCTACCAAATAGAGTAACCACTTGAGATAAAACATACATCACAATTCCTCAATTCCAAATTAACACGAGATCAGTATGTGGTTAACGTTTAGTTTGTGCTTAATTAATTCATATATAATATCAGAATTAGTTTGTGCCCCTTCAATTCCTACATGTGTGGTCTTCTGTCCTTGGTACACTGCGATAACCACATCTCTTTGGGTGAAGATGATGTTGAGGCTGTCATTGATGTGGTTTGAGGCCAAACTCTTTCTTCTGTAATGGTACTCTCACTTTGGATGTCTGTCAGCAGGATGAAAGATTGTCAGAGCTCACTCTGACTTTGTGAGCCCAGTATAATAATTATGTCTCTGTCAGAAGAGCTTGCTGATCCTGCTCACTTGCCGTTCTTCATTTATAGTATTAGTTCAGCAGATGCAGGATCCATCTCTGGATGACAAAAGCCTCTTTCCTTTCTGTGTAATTTGCCTTCCAGGGAAAGAACTTTCTGTCTTGTTTGTAGTTGCCGAATGCTTTTGGTCTGCAGTTTCTAATCTCTGTCCCCCGTGGTTCAGTGTTATTTTTCTCTCTCCAACACGGCACCTTCCTGTGTTAAGTCGCAATACAACAGAACACCTGGTCCACCATCGAGTCCCTCGGCAGATTCCCCTGGTGCCAGCGTTCTTTGGAAAATAGAGTGGTGCACTCATGCCTGAAAGCGGACCAGAGAGAAACCCACACATAGAAACAGTGAGGGGCATAGAGATTGCTGACAATTCTGCTAAATAGACTCACTAAGCTGAGAATAACGTCACTCTGTTCCTCTATACTTTGTTAACAAGCAGAGTGTTTTAAAATCCAAGTAGAAAATAATAAGTAGAAATTAACATCTGTAACGGAGAGTCATTAAAAAGTATTCTTACTATTTCACACAGTCTGCTGACCCATAATGCTTCTGGCTAGATTTATCTATCAAATTGGCCACAGTTTATATCTAGCCCTTATTCATGACCTGCTTGACATGTTAAATTCATTCACTTTGAGTGCGTATAGAATGCACTCACGCTTTCGCGTTTCAAGGGGTGTGAGGAAGTGAGGTCATTCTGTGACATTATCCAAGTATCTCTGATATTTCACGGTTGTTCTCTACCTGTTAAACTATAATGCCTCTGTCTCTTTTGCAGTAATAATCTACTTTGCATAGAGTCCAAGGTCAACTTGTCTGCTTTACATTCTCGAAAGAGGAAAGTCATGACACACTTGCATGTGGTTTTTCTACTGAGAAACGTGCAGGCTACCATAAGCTGTTATATACTTCATAAAACATCCTGTTTAATGTTCTAAAAGAATGTACAAGAATTTTTTACAGTGTAATTTCCTTTAATTCCCCAAATATACTTCTTAATTGCATGACAAAATGTAAAAATATGCATTTTTAATCTACCTTGATGATTGCTTTCCAATGATTTATAATAAAGTACTTAATCTTCACTCAAGGGCCTGTTTCCTTTGCTTTTTAAACCACCTCTCTCTGGCTGTTTCGGAGCAGATTTTTCATCATTTGACATACTTGCCCAGTCCGTACTGTTTCCAAACCTTTGCCAGTATGATTAAAAGTTTCAACTTGTTCCTTTTCCCCCAGTATTAAACTGAAAGTTGTCCCTTGGTTAACAACGTCTGACTTAAGGATAACTCATGTTTACCAAAGGACTGACTCAATTGTGTTTGATTATAGGCCCGTCAAAGTCACGCCTGTATAATGAAATACACATAAATTACAACGTAAATGATTCTCCATTTTTATTATTAACAGGTTGGGACAGAGAATTCCGTCACAAGACTTCACGATGAAGGATCTGCGTGCAAAGTAATGCGTACTGTATGTGCACAGGCATCTTTTCTCTTGTGTTTCAATGCGGCTGTATCACCACACTGGACGTAAGAGAAGTAGCACATTTCACACCTGGAAACACAAAAGCTGTGTGGTTTGGTGTAAATGACATATTTGCAGGAGGCCAGGGGATCAGAAAAGTCAATGGAAAGGAAGTCTAGGGTCAGTCTAAGGAAAAGTGAACTGGAAATTGAGCCAAATCCTTTTCACGGTTGTCATTTAAAGGCTAAAATCAGACCAGAATGGGTACTCAATACCGAAAGTGGGAGTGATGCCCTGTCCTGTGCTCCCAGTCTGACTGCACACCCAGTGTAAATCTCCAAAAGTCATATGGCAGCCAGTGGCATTTGTCATTGTAATTAGACTGCCATATACAGGCATGTTTGGGTGGGGTGTACCTTGATTTCCAGGTCAGCACACAGGAACCAAGGACAAGGGCAAATGGTAAGGTAGAATGCATGAGGGGGGGGGAGTGAGGGGTCACCAGCCTGACTGGGGCGCTAGATTGCTTTTTGTTCGCATTACGGGACAAGGAAGGATGTAAGGGAATTATTGTGTCATTAATTTCCTTACAGGAACAGTTAGAGGCTCTATTGTGGAAGTGAATTTTCAGAATTAATTCTGCATCCTTTGTATGTGCACAGGCATCAGACACAAAGCAGTAATATACGGCGTCGAGACCTGACAGGAGATTACACCAACAATGTCGCTCCAGAGCAGATTTCATCTCAGAAATCATAGCCCAATGGGTGCTCTATGACTGACTCTTTTCCCACACCTGTATTAAATCACGTTGACAGATTAAACATTCACCAATCGTTTCAACTATTTCCGCCACCTGTGAGAACTGCTGCTGCTTCACAATTATCCTTCAGTCTACTGAGTGCGAGGCTCTGGGTCCACATCATTAGTTACCCAGTTCACTTGACACCGCCTTGACTGTCAAAGAAAGATGGTAAACAAAGCCGAAGTAAAGAAAATCTAACCACAAAATACTTTAAGACAACTGTAAAAAGACCCAATTAAGAATAAACATTGGCCCGAGGCCAATTATTGGCGTTTGTCAGGTAATGAGAGTCCTACTTTTTGACAGAATGCAAAAAAAAAACAAGCTCTTTGTACTGTAGATCTATGTTTTTATATGGGATTTGTCTCATAGCTTTCCTGTAAATGTCACAGAAATTGTCCATACTTTGGCTTATATGCTTAATTGCTCATTTTGTATATATTTTAAAATACCTGTTACTGTTCCAGTTGGTTGTTTGAGCTTGTTGGCTTGGTGTACGGAACAGCAGGGAGTGGATTAATGCCGCCAGTGACAGACTGTGATGACTTTTCGAGTTGAGGTAGTGTCTGACCTTTCCCTCCTCATGTGTACAGCAGAGACATCATCTCAATGAAAATCCCTGACTGCTGTTTTTGAGGGTAGGTGGTCCTTATTGTTAAAAGTGAAAATTCCCATGACGATATTATTTTCAAAAGGCCCCTTTGGACAGTAATTTTGGCTGACTTAACTTGTCCCACTCTATTTCAATACGACCAGTCCTCAAGAAACACTGTTGCACATTCACGTGGGAGGAATTTACAAATTCATTATCTGTTAACATAAGTAATTCCAGCATTACTATTTATCTGAAGCAAATGAGTATGAATGTTAGAGGTTTATTGTAAATGGCTGCCAGAATAATCAACAATGACATTAGAAAACCACCAAACTCTAAAGCACAGCTCCTGCAGTATTAGCACTGTACTGGTGCACTGTGTTCTTATGTGTATTTAGGTGCAGGATTGCGATGGAAAGTTCAAGTGTTGATTATGTTCCTCCTATCTATCTCCCTTTGTTTGCTGCTGGCAAGCCAGCAGGTGCCAAATTTCTGCAGTAAATTGAGAAAAATCTTTATCTCTTGTTGTTTTCAGTGCGACTCATTCCTATGGCATGGCGTTGCAGACCAACTGCGACGAAATGGGACTGAAACTATTTGGAGATGAGCTGCGAACTGGTCTTTCTGCTACTTAAAGCCCCATATGAAAATCCCCAGCCAGATTGGGGGAGCAACCATTCCGTCTGTCCCTTATTCCCTGGCCTCATTCTAGAACAGTCTGTTTCCAATTAAACTTTGATTAGACCTCTGTAAGATAAAACCTGAAGGTTAAAATGTCATTTTCCACTGTTATAAAGGTAGCAGTAACCTGTGGAAGTCATCGCTCCTGCAATTATGGACAAATGCCCTACCATGCATGTACCACAGAACCAGAGGAGACATGGGGGGGCTGTAACTTTTGGAGCATTATGAAGAATGTGGGGATGGACAGTCATGAAAAATCACCTTCAAGTAACTTCAAGGGCCTATAACGTTTCTCTGCTTTCTCCGTTCCTTTAGTGTGTTATATAGCTTTATGTGTTAACGGTCTGCAAAGTCTTAAGACCCAAAGTACACGCCAAAGGGAGCAATGAAATGCTTGGTTGGAATTCTAGCCATTAATTCTGTGACGTGGCGAGGTTCCCTTGTAACGCAATTCTTATTGGCCGCCTATCTGCAAGAATCTGTCTGCAGACTGCAAGCCGGGGGCGGAACATGTAGGACAAGCTGACCAATCAGGCAGATTGTCCAATCAGAGAAGACTGAGCTCATCAGCTGTGGGGCTTAAAGATCTTGCAGAGCATTGCAGTGTTACAGAGTGAATAGAGATGTATGAGAAAAAAGTGTGGTTTTGGAACACTGAAGCACGACACTCAGTTCAAGCAGACTTACAAAATAAAATGATGAAGAGAAAATGAGAAAATTAGCATTTTAGGGCCAGTTGTATGCAAATGGATAAAGCCTTAATTTTACAGTTATTTTTTTTCTTTTAAAAAAGTGGATTTTAGCAATGGCAAACTAATTACTCACTGGGTGTTGTGTTTTGATATCAACCAATCAGCTGTAATTTTAGACTGTACATTTAATGTTATGTCACCGACAGCATTAGTCGAATCCCAGCACGCATCACAAAGTGTGAAGTGAGCGGGTCTCCACAATTTAGAATGCAAATGCAGAGGCGCAGGGTCAATAGCAAACAGAGAACTGGACATGACCGTACTATCCCCCCCCCCACCACCATTAGATGCTCATGAAAAACTGCTGTTTTTTTTTTTTTTAACCAATGTGTCTTTCCATTGATGAAAAATGAGAAGGTCTCGCCGGGGGCAGAGCTGCAGTTCTCAGAGTGATGAAGTAATGGGCTGAAATTAATGTTAGAACGTGGAAGCCAAACTTGGGGTTTGACGCCGAGGCAGTTTGTGGAATCCTAATCTGTTACGTGTTATGGCTACACAGTCACGCAAGCTTACAGTCAAGGCGACATCTGCATTTCCGTGTGGCAGGGAGAACTGTCATCAGGTGTGACCGTAGAGGAAATAAATAAGAAGGAAAATACTTAAGCGCCCAGCATGTTTGACGTCAAGCATTGATTCTATGACAGGGAGGCTAAATGAGAAGCATGGAGAGATCCAGTGTTTATATACTAAACAGTCTTGAAAAGGGCTGTTTCAGTGCAGCCACCCATTGCACTATAGACATGTACACATTGAAAATGACTTTAAACCTGTCTTACCCCTTTCCTGTGCGCTGCCCACTCTCATTTACAATGATGCCTATTTTGTACAAATGTAAGATGCTGGTAACCACTGGGTCCATGGAGAAGCACAGCTGAAGGTGAGCTTCGCTCCCAAGTTGAACTAGGTCAACACCACCAAAAAAATCCAGTTTGGCTTAGAAAAATATCGAAAAAACCTGAATCTGTTATTTAGTCATACCTGCATAAAGTAATTCAGTTGGCTATATTAGTGTTCTACTTTTAATATTTTAATCTTAAATTGCAGAAAATGAAATTTTCACATTTTAAAATGAAATTGAGTTTGAGATTATGCAACTGACTTTGAAAGCAACCCCAGAGTCTTATCATTCCAAACTCCTAAATACAAATTTAGGGTATTTGGCACTAATCTCAGCCCATACACACGCCTGGGAATGCAAGGAAACGAGAACTGAAGCAATTGAGCTGATGTAAATATGGTTCCGATTTTATCAGCGGGCAAAGATGTTCTAAAGATGTGGATTACAATATGAAAAGCAAGTGGCCTGCTTGCGTTTGAAGCGCTTGAGGAGCTAATGTATGCATTCGTCCATGATTACTTTATGAGGTGCCTACATATACCCTTTAGTAATTTCTCATACACCTACGCATCACTTGTTCCCATTGGCACTTTTGCCTGACGTGAAATTATTAAACATCTCCATAATGCTTTGTCAGGGAGGCGTACGGCTTTAAACCCTTGCTTTAAGCATGCCTATATTTAAAATGATTAATTCAATAAAACTACACTTTAAATGGTTAAGCGATTAGGGGATTACAGCTATATCTGATTTGACTGCATAAACATTAGTGCACACAGACCAAAATGACACATTTTTAGTGACACTCTCATATTGGGTTTATGTTTAAGGTCCATTTAACTTTCCGACATTGGTAAGTCCTCAGGCATCAGGGTCCGAGCAAAGCGGACAGGGTTGGGGCCCTCATCCCTTTGCCAGGCAGCTACCCCCCTCCCCCGGGCTGATCTGTGTGGCCTCGGCCGGAAATAGCCACACTGACACAGGATCAAATCACAGCAAAAAAGTCTTAAGACATGCAACACTGCTTTGTTTGGCATTATCATATTTCTCATCATGCTGTTCTTTGTGACAGATACACGCATGTATATACAGTTATGCTGTTCTTTGTGACAGATACACGCATGTATATACAGTTGAGAACGACACTTGGGATCCCAATGCAGGGGGAGCCATTCATGCAGCCCCCCTGCGGTATTTTGGGGGTTTAATGGCCTAATAGAGGTATTAGTATTGCTGGCAACAGGATTTGAACCAGCAACCTTCTGATTACAGGCACAGCGGGTTACATCCCGTCATATAGCAATACACTGAAATTAGTCCTGACTTGAATGTCATACAAGGGAAACTGGCAAATATGACCAAAAAAAGGGAATAAGCTGCTTGCTTTGGAAAAAAATTTAACATTTCATTTTGTGTTATACATGCATCGCCACTACAATTTATGTTTGGGCTTCGGTAAACAAGTTATTAAATGATGACATCATGCATGATAGTTCTATTAGTGCTAAGAATAATCATTAGTCAGCTTAAGTCGTATGAAGACAGTAAAAAATAAATAAGACCCATCTCTCAGCGAGGAATATGGATCCACACCGGATAGTGAGACTCACAAAAGTGACATATTACATACAGTAATACAAGATCTCAGCATGGTATTTGAATCTACATAGATAATACAAAATATTAATTAAACAGAAACTATAAGTTTAATATGTCACTAATAATTTTTTTTTTCTAGGGAGTTGGTATTAATCTGCATTATTGTTCTGTCTAGTAAAGTTTTATCCATGTATGCGATGAATATAATATAAGGTAGGAGTCTTTTGTAGTAAAATTACCAATTCAGGCTGAAATTGCATTGCATTGCATAAATGTTTCATGAATAATCTTTTATTCATTTCTGGCATGCAGTGACACATCGGTCTGCCTCTATTATTACGTTTCTTAAAACAGACATGAATCCAGTGCTAAAGTGAAGATATCATTTCAGTAAGTTTTGTGTGCGCTGTGCTATCAGGCAGGGTCATTTAACCGGGACGTGACATTTCGTTATAAAAAAACGGGGCATACTTTCCGCTATGCTGTTATAATTGGTCTTTCCTGTGATAAAAATAAAAGCACGGAGTCATTCCACATGTGGCCGGGACGCAGCCCCGCCTAGATACGCAAGGTAAGACGAGGTCTCCCCTTTTGCTTTGTGCAGTCTTGGCTGGGTGATCGAGACCTTTGGGGTGACAGGGTGTGGCTCAGCGGGTTTGGCCTCAGGTCGCTGGTTTGAGTCCCGGCCTTGGCAGAAAATCACATCCCCAGGGGTGCTGGATAAATGGCTTGGTCCTGCGCTTGGTCCCAGAGTTTCACTCTCACCTGTACAGTATATATGTCGGTATGTCTTGAAGGAGAGAGAGAATGATGGGATATGTGTGAAGAAGCCTTCCAATGTCCTCATGCTTGTATAAACAGCAAATAAAGCGTCATTTCAATTAAACCTTCCATTGTATGATTTACTTCTCTGCTTGTGTCATATATCAAACAACAAGGGTCCACTGGTATATGTGTGACATTAGCACACAGATCGCGGCTTTAGCAGCCTCTAGGTCTTATGGATAAAGCGCCTTGTTAGAATACAAATATTCGTACACCGAAAGCAATATGTCACACGCGAGTGCTTTTCATTCAGGGATGCCGGCCCCAAAGCGGCACGGTTGCTGTAATAACGGCACCGTAGCCTAGCTGAAGAAAACCATTCAGAGCTATGCACTGCAGTCTGATAGAGCTTCAGCTGGAAAATAAAATGGTTTGAGGTGGACAAAATATGTCACCTTACTGAATATTTTAGTTACATGTCTGCAATCTTGCTATGAACTCATTCTCTTCTGTTTTATGTCATTACAGTACATATGTAATTATTATTATTATTATTGCTGTTGTTGTTGTTATATATGTATATTTTGCAAATGCCCCCCCTGCATATATTTTATACTGCTGACCACTACTGCTGCTTTGCTACAATTTATTTTTAGCCACTAGTTCGGCAGGAATTGCTAGAATGGGGCCATTGCAAATTCTGCATATAACTTTAATTAGAAAGCAAATGAATTGTCATAACTGTAATTTAGATTTCCAAGTTGCTTGTAGGTGTGAATTTGCGTGTGAGTGCTGAGTACACCCTGTGACGGATTGCTGCCCCGTTCTGGGTTATTCCCTGCCTGATGCTCATACTGTAGCTTACAGACTCCTGTGACCCTGCATTAAACAAGTGGAAACAGAGTATGGATGGATGGATAGATGGATGATGGATGGAGGTTTTTTTTGTCCTTCATTTGCAAACTCAGGTGACAGATCTGGCGGGATCACGGCAGTTGCCTGGGTAACATCATCATTAAGAATGAAATAATGTTCAATCCCTTAAAAAATACATACAGATACATGGATTTAATTGCAACCATCCGTACCTGGTGCCTCTGCAAACAGGCACGTAAACCTCGGGCTGCCTGAGCGAGATGATACTGCCGTCTGTTCCAGGTAACCGTACTCACATTTAGATACCAACAGCTGGGCTTGGGGTCTGCATTCTAGACACAACTCAGAATTAAGTATCTTCATGAATTTATGCAACATATCTTTCTTTCTTCAATTTGTCTACCTTCACCATCCAAATGTGCTGCATTTATTTGTTTAAGCTCCCATTTAACTTCATAGGCAAAAGCCATAATTGTTTTCCCATCATACTTTACATCAGTAATATGTCTGTTTTAGTGAATATGCTCCCCACTCCTGCCTTAAAGTTATGCCCCCCCTCCATTCAGATGCATTCTGAAGTCCATGAGCCACCCATTTCAATAAAAGAATATGGAGAAAAATCCAGAACTGTTTGGGCCGCAATTCTCAATACTGATAACAAATGCCTACACACCGAATGTCTGCGGGGCTTGTTAAATCGAGGAGGTCCCGTATAATTGCTACAGAAAGAGCGATAGTACACGAAAATGGTAGCTTCTGGCAAGCAAGAGAGTGCATGTGCTAATCTCGCCAGATCCCTTTTGAGCGGCTGCGGCCGCGGGCTGCTATGCACCATTTCCCCGTGAATAATGGTGTGTCTCATGTCTGGCCAGCTTCTGTCCTTCCCGTTTACACAGGGCGCCGGATTAAAATGCACCAGAGAGCAGCTAACAATCCGGCCGTCTTTCAAAGTCAGCCCAACGAAACACACGTGAGCCGCACTGAAATATTAAAGTCAATCTCTCTGTTTGGCTTTCATTTTATTTTTGTATTTAATTTGCAAACAATAGAACTCGTTGATGTTTGTTCAAATGAGATTACGATGTGGATGCTGAAAATTATTCCCCACTTAAGAGCTGTATCTCAATATTAAAGTCCAGGCTTTTTTTCAGAGAAACTCAACAAATCAAATAACAGAAGAAATGATTATTTTGATGATTACCCACATAATGAAATCCTGAAAAGGAAACTCAGGTTAATTCCTCAAGTGCATGACCACACACACACATACACACACACATAATTACACATTTCGCAAGCTACTCTATATTTTAATTTATCATTGTCCCTGAGATTCCCTCCATTGCGGCCTACCCAAAGTTTACTGCCAAATGATGCCAACATCTTTCTTTACCTGCTGGACATTTTTCCAAGAGATGTTACTTCCGCCAAGAGATAATCTCCATTTTCCACACTGCATCTTTTTTATTCCTGAAAGCTAGATCAAGCCATCGGGTTGGAGACGTGTTGGCCCTCGTCAAACGACTCGAAGACTCCTGACAGCTTCAGGCTTGCATCGCCATGTGGTCACATGGTTTGGCTCGGACAGAGTCGCCTCGGGACGTGGAAACACGTCAGAAGCATCCTTGTGTCCCCCGGAAATCCTCATCCATAGCGAAGGGTGCTGGCGGGGTTTTCTCCTTGCCGATAATCCAAGCGCTTTCAACGATACGTAAGTGGAACACGGAATTTTGGTGCGCAAGAAGACGGGGTTTTCTCAGGCGTATGCTCTCTGCCCTTGACGCCTATGACGGTACCTCATCGTCCTAGTGCCTCGTCTTCGTCCGCTCCTGTCTGCTCACCGGTTTTGGCCAGGTAGGTTGGTGCATGCAGGTACGGGAGCACGGATGCTAATCCAAGCAGCCTAAGTGCTCAGCTTGACATGGGTGTGGAGGACGGGCGAACAGGAGTACGCGGCAAACCCCCAGGCTTAGACAAAACAGAAGCCCGCCGTGCGGGCCTGGCATTGTCCAACACTGCCATCCTGTCCATCTGTCCACGGCCGGTGCTTGGGCGTCCGAGCCCGACGTGGCATTTGAATGCGGCAAAGGTTAGTGACACGGCCATGACTTTCGGCGAATGACAGCACTCCGCCAACACAGGATGAAGGAGGTGACCAGAATCATACTGACGCTTCAAGGAAAGGCCTTTCACTGCCCTCTTCCCGGCTGAAAAAACATGGACAAAACACATTTCACATATTTGAAAATTCCTGGTGCAATCCCTTCTGCCATAGCAGGAATGAGTCATACTCCATATCGTGTTACACAACACGTTTCCTCAGTTCCTTAATTTTCCCAGCAGGAGCAGCTACAAAATTAAATGCTGAATTGTATAAGACAAAGCAACAATTTTAATTCTTTCTAAATTACAACTGGGAAAACCACACCAATCACGTAGCCAGTAGGTGTTATATTACCAAACATGTCTGTTGTTTTAGTTTCCGTATTATGCTTCTCCAGCATCCTGTTTTTGTTAACTTGCCTCCCGTCAGTTACACGCCCCTCGTGGGATGGCAGGTGAAATTTAGCTGACTAGCTCCGTAACCGGTATTTATATCCTTTTAGCAGATTAATTATGTTTCACAATGGATGAAATCAGTGGGGTTCTTTGTGTTGAAAACATACGGAACATGGTAGAGGAAAAATTCAGCAGAACGCTCAACCTTTTTATGTTTCGTGGGGTTGGAAGCCGGTGGGAGGGACCGCCAGGTGAATGACCGCGCAAGAACCCCCCCCCCAAACACACACAGACACACACACCTGGTGTTGTATTACATTTCTGTCATTGGCATCCCATCTGCCCGCTCCCACAATGTGGGTTCAGGCAACACCCAGGTCAGTGCCACCTTCCTGATTTATTTAAGGGGGGGGGGGGGGGCATGAGATCTTCTGAAACTTGGCACATAATTGAAACGGAATTCAAATCTCTGGCTTGACAAATGTATCGCAAAAGTATATAAGTGGCTTCAAGATGGAGGAAGAAGAGATGTAACGCAGAATAACTCTGCCGTGCCAGACGGGGGGCTCCGTACCTGGTGCCTTTGCTGCCTGAGCGAGATGATGCTGCCGTCTGTTCCAGGTAACCGTACTCACATTTAGATACAGACAGCTGGCCTTGAGGTCTGCATTCTAGATGCAACTCAGAACACAGATGACAACCTCCCCGGTAACGCAGATGACACCCTCCCCGGTAACACAGATGACACCCTTCCCGGTAACGCAGAGGACTCCCTCCCCGGTAACGCAGATGACACCCTCCCCGGTAACGCAGATGACACCCTTCCCGGTAACGCAGAGGACTCCCTCCCCGGTAACGCAGATGACACCCTCCCCGGAAACGCAGAGGACAGCCTCCCCGGTAACGCAGAGGACCCCCTCCCCGGTAACGCAGAGGACACCCTCTCCGGAAACGCAGAGGACACCCTCCTCGGTGACGCAGAGGACCCCCTGCCCGGTAACGCAGAGGACCCCCTCCCTGGTAACGCAGAGGACACCCTCTCCGGAAACGCAGAGGACACCCTCCTCTGTGACGCAGAGGACCCCCTGCCCGGTAACGCAGAGGACACGATCCCCGGTAACGCAGAGGACAGCCTCCCCGGTGATGCAGAGGACCCCCTCCCGAGTAACGCAGAGGACCCCCTCCCCGGTAACGCAGAGGACCCCCTCCCCGATAACGCAGAGGACACCCTCCCTGGTAACGCAGAGGACACCCTTCTCGGTAAACCGCAGCGTGCAGAGGACTTAGTGTCGGCCACGATGAGGAAAGTGACATAACACGACCTCATGGCGGCAAAAATAATAAATCAACAAATAAGCAATACATTTGCATGCATTTTCATAATGGCAGCATGTGTCCTCCATTTGCTCCATGGCAGTCACTTTCAGTTTATGCATGGCCTAGAAATGGAAGGGTTTACTCCTAAATACTCCTAAATGCAACTTAAACCACTGACACCAAGGCATCAGTAGCATTTACATTACTTTTAAATGTTATTTATTTAGCAGACACTTGTTCAGGCGAGCAAAGGTCACATCACTCTGCTGAGCTTGGGATTTGACCTGACAGCCATCTGATTGGGTGGCATGGTCGTAGAGTGTTTAGCACTGTTATCTCATGCCCAAGGGTTCCAGTCTTTGAACCCTCCAAACCCTTCTGAACCCTGAATATTTGCAGTTTTCCCCATGTCTTCATGGGATTTCTCCCTGATTCCTCCCCACAGTCCAAAAATATGTTAGGGTGAACTGGAGTTGCCAAATTTCCTGTAAGTGTGAGTGTGTCCTGCAATGGCTTGGTGCCCCATCTTGGGTTGTTCCCTGACCTGTTCCCATAGCCTCTGGGATAGGCTTCCAAACCCCCACGACGCAGGACAAGTGGTTAAAGAAAATGGATGGTTTGGGGCTCCATTCGGTGGCCCTTCAGCTGTGGTTCACATCCCCACCTGGGTCCTCTGAGAAGGGACACTGAATTGGAGAAGGGAAAATGAACAGAAATGGCTCACTGGTGTCCTGTGCAGTGGTCCAGTGTGCTGCAGTGCTCTGTAAAGTTAATCGTGAACTGTCCCAGTTAATTTCACTTTATTTCATCATTCTCTGGGAGAAATGTAGGCTGGTGTGTGGCTCAGTGGGTCAGGCCTGTGTCCGAAAGGTCGCGTGCTCGAATCCCATGCTTGGCACAGTAGCCACATCTCTGCTGGACCCTTGACTGAAATCCTTAATCCCCCAAAAAATGCTCCAAAGATGCCAGGTGATTGGTTGACTCTGCGCTTAGAGCCCAAGCTTCTGTCTCACCCTTACATATGTGTGTCTCTCTACCAAAAGAAGAGCATGATGGGATTTGTGAGAAAGACACCCCTGGTACCTGATCTCATACTTAAACAAATGGAAAATAAAACTTTGCTTCATTGCGAAACATGTTTATTGAACTAAAATCACATTGGGATATACGTCACAGATTTTTAAACTGGCAACCCATATATTAAATGCGTTAAATGTCCGGATTCCAAAGTGGCAGGGGGATCTTGTACCAACATAGGGTTAATTTGGGAGCATTTGTTTGACTTTGGTGGATGATGTCTTCATTTGGAAGCAGGCATGTTAGGAATATTTTATAACTGAATCACAATGAGTCACAGGAGTGAAAGTGCAATTTTCGGTGGACATTTGGTACAACGCTAAAATGAGTAAAGTGATGTTTCCATCCTTAGGGGTGCTGCATCAAAAAGGCTTACATCTGTGCCGCTCCTGCTCTGAGATTCAGAGCCCAGACTCCCTAAACGCAAGCTGCACATGTACATTTTTAGTAGTCTTTCGCACTTCAGTGGGACCATCCCCAAAACCAGCGCAACAGACCATTAGACATTTCCTTGTGCATGTTGGCCGGGAGGCGACATCACACAGACGGTGAGAGAGTGGGGGTGAAAATGAAAGCCAGGACAATGCAAAACTCCCAGAAGCCCTATGGATATGTGATGCGCTGCAGCTCGCACTTCCATCGGTTCGGATCCATCGATAAATGGTGTATTGAATGCTGATTGCTGTGGCTAAACATAGTAAAGGTCCCTTAGCCTAAAAAAGAAATTTCTTCTTCTTGCCATGCCAGTACACAGTCTTCTCAAACTGTACTTCCTGTGGGAGCAGGCTTGGCCGTTAAGGCCAGCAGGAAGTATTGTAGCGATGACTGTTTCAAGCAGTGAATCGAGGATTTGACCACCCTGCGGCTGACATCATGGTTCACTGGCGATTTCTACCTGAACAGTCCATTAGAAATCAATAATCAGTTACTGGTAGGATGTCGGACGAGCTTGTCAGTGTCTTTACAAACCTCCACCGGCTTAATTTCTCATATCAATAACATCAAGATTATTTATTTATAGCGATTGTTATTTAAACAATCCAGTCAGTGACATATGACATCCAACTGGATTCAAAAACATAAAACAAGGCTAAGATACTCACAAACGTTAAAGTAGACATATGACTAGGTACTGAAGAGGTATGTGATTTTGGAATGAATATGAAATAAATTTAAGAAACAGCTGTAACTGAAATATGGCAAAATAAATTGTAACTATGTGGAATACCTATATAAAGAATGAAACGGCTGAAATATGGGCAATAAAGTGAATAATGTATTTCGGAGGTTGAGCTATTGTTACTGAACCGCGAAGGGACAGACAATATTGTTTGTTGCCGACTCAAGGTCATTTTCAAAGTATACACAGTTATGTAAATTTGTGAGCTAATCTGATCGTTGCCAAATCAATCTGGGATTGTCAGGGTCAGCCCCTGTGTCTCACTGTGTCCCTTCCCTGTTTGGCCAGCAGGTGTTGCTGGTCATCCCGTTCTTT